>JAGFMF010011432.1:2294638-2429353 GCA_019455555.1 Galemys pyrenaicus
CAGTCTGCCTGTTCTGCTCCCTGCTCTGTCTGGTGAATCCTCTCACCTCCCGCGACTCCAGCCTGTACCCCAGCTCTTGTATGCATAAATAAATAAATCTTAAAAAAAAAAAAAAAAGATTAGTCACAGTTTAGAAAGCAATCCTGCTAAACAAAACCAAAAAAACATGTTTAAAAAAAAAAAAAAAAAAAGGCAAATCCCTGATGTCGTTTCACTTTTATGTTCTATGGGATTTGTCCTGTAAGAAATAGGAGGAAGTATTCGCAAATACAGAGACGTATTTTTCATTTTGTTTTTTATTTTGTAAAAAGACGTTTTTATGGCCTTTGGCCCAGAGCTGGCGTTTCGTGTTATCTCGTGATGTTGTCAGGGGCTGACCCCCCGAGAATGACTTTTTTCTTTGAGCGACTTTGAAGTTACAAACCTCTTGGGCAGAGACACGGGTGAGTCGCTCGTGAAGTCGCTTTATTTACAGAAGCAGAATTTTATCATTTGGCGTGGACGTTTTCTTATGGACCCACCATCCACTGTCACAGAACAGAAGAGCGAGTCCTTGGCGCCCTCGAGGACCTGCTCGATCGTTCCATTTCTTGCTGGTTTTAAAAATGGAATTAAAGATTTTTAGTTTCCAAGACCTCCTTGCCAGGCCCGCAGACCACAGCCCGCGGGCCGAATCCGGACTGCTGCCTGTTTTTGTAAATAAAGCTTTATCGGAACAGAGCCACACTCGCTCATCGACAGTGTCTGGGGCTGATTTTTGTCTGAGAACAGAGGGACTTGCGCCAGAGGCCATGGACCCACAGACCCTAAAACATTTATGGTCTGACCCTGAGCAAGAGCACTCGCAGGCCCTGCTCCAGACACCGTGGCATCCTGGGGCCAGCTTTGCTGTGTCAGCGTCTGTCATCACCTAAGTACTTTAAGTGACCTGTTTGCCTTTGAACACAGGCCGCGACGGGCCCCAGGCCAGCACCCAAGGGGCAAGTCCAGAGTGAGAGGGGCTCTGCTCTCTGCTCAGGTGGGCCCTGTGCCGGCTGTCCCCGCCCTCAGCTCCCACCATCTTTTCAAGCCACTCAAGATGACGCTTTTCCTCTCTTGTGGAGGGGCCGAGAGGCGCCCTTCACCCACAGCTAATGTGCACCTCTAGGCAGGCGGAGCAGGCACCCCATGTCGACTGAGGGTTTCTGGGCGTCCGAGGAGCAGCCTCCGTTCACGCCCAGCTCCTCCCCTCAGGTTTGAGACCCTGGAGCCAGAGATGAACGCCCTGGCAGCTCGAATCGCCGCGGTGAACGACATTGCGAAGCAGCTGCTGAAAGCCAACCCCCCCAGCAAGGACAGCATCGTGGACACCCAGAAGCAGCTCAACGACAGGTGGGGAGCAGGGAGAGGAGGGCCGGGCCCGAGGAGGGGGGCGCAGGGACAGGCTCGCCCAGAAAAGGGCTTCAAGCCAGGAGGCTAAAATGAGACTGGAAAGTGGTCTGGGGTGATGCTAAAAGAAGGCCGAAGAGGGGCGTGCCTGGCCAAGGAACATTCCAGAAAGAACCAAGGGAGGGTGGCAGGGAGCAGCTTCTTTGAAGCAGCAGAAGTGAGAGGGCCTCCCAGAGGCCTAGGGGTTGAGTCTCAGCACCATCACCACGACCTGAGTTCGATCCCCAGCCAGGGAGTGGATCCCCATGGCAGACCTCGCCTGCCTCGCCCGCTGCTGCCCTCAGCAGGGTGTTTCAGTCATCCACCTGCTCTGCTCCCCGCTGTCTCTGGGGAATCCTCTCACCCCCCCACCCCACACACACGTCTGGCCTGCACCCTGGTTCTTCTATGCAAAAATAAATACTCTTGAAAATAAGTAAAAGAGCAGAAGCGGGTGGCAAGCTGTAGTAAGGGAGAGAGAAGTAGGAAAGACGCTTCCACGTGTTGCACATGTGGCTGGGGCAGGGGAGCAGAGCAAGTCGGACGCTGGGCCCTCCCTCTGCCCCCAGGTGGCAGCAGTTCCGGTCCCTGGCAGATGGCAAGAAGGCGGCTCTGACATCAGCCCTGAGCATCCAGAACTACCACTTGGAGTGCACGGAGACCCAGGCCTGGATGAGAGAGAAGACCAAGGTCATCGAGTCCACCCAGGGCCTGGGCAACGACCTGGCTGGAGTGCTGGCGCTGCAGCGCAAGCTGGCCGGCACCGAGCGGGACCTGGAGGCCATCGCCACCCGGGTCGGTGAGCTGACCCGCGAGGCGAACGCCCTGGCGGCCGGCCACCCCGCTCAGGCGCAGGCCATCCACGCCCGGCTTGGGGAGGTGCAGGCCGGCTGGGAGGCCCTGCGAGCCACCATGCGGCAGCGGGAGGAGTCGCTGGGCGAAGCGCGGCGGCTGCAGGACTTCCTGCGCAGCCTGGACGACTTCCAGGCCTGGCTGGGCCGCACCCAGACGGCCGTGGCCTCCGAGGAAGGACCGGCCACCCTGCCCGAGGCCGAGGCCCTGCTGGCCCAGCACGCGGCCCTGCGGGGAGAGGTGGAGCGGGCCCGGAGCGAGTACAGCCGGCTGCGGGCCCTGGGCGAGGAGGTGACCCGGGACCAGGCCGACCCCCAGTGCCTGTTCCTGCGGCAGCGACTGGAGGCGCTGGGCACCGGCTGGGAGGAGCTGGGCCGCATGTGGGAGAGCCGGCAGGGCCGCCTGGCCCAGGCCCACGGCTTCCAGGGCTTTCTGCGGGACGCGCGCCAGGCCGAGGGTGTGCTCAGCAGCCAGGTGAGACCCGGGGGCGCGGCCCCGCCAGGAACGGGGAGAAGGGGGCCGGGGGGTGAAGGAGAGTGGCGGGCCGGGAGGAGGACAGTGCAGCGCTTGAGGCAACGGCGTGGACAGCCAGTCTAGCGAGACGTGGGCGTTAAAGCTGCCAACGCAGCCTCCCGGCACTGACCTGAGAGAGAGTAGCAGCCCCGGGGGCTCGTCCGTCACCGCACAGAGAGCGAGTCGGCCGCTGGTCTTAGGTGGGGCGGGATGCGGGGCCAGCCCGGCTGCCAGCCCCGTGCCCGCGAAGCGCTTCGGCGCCGCCGTGGGCGAACCCGCCGCCTCCCCTCCGCGCAGGAGTACGTCCTGTCCCACACGGAGATGCCGGGCACGCTGCAGTCGGCGGACGCCGCCATCAAGAAGCTGGAGGACTTCATGAGCACCATGGACGCCAACGGCGAGCGGGTCCGCGGGCTCCTGGAGGCCGGGCGCCAGCTGGTGTCCGAGGGCAACATCCACGCCGAGAAGATCCAGGAGAAGGCCGACTCCGTGGAGAGGAGGTACAAGGGCGGGCAGACGCGGCCCGAGGGGGCAGAGAACCAGCGACCCCCCCCCCAGGAGGATGGGGACAGGCGGGGAGCGGGGACCCCCCGTGGTCCCGGAGGGACTGGGCCTGGGCTGGGGGTCTCCACCTCGCCACACCTGCGTGAAATGGGGTCCACTCACCGGCCGCGTCCTGTTCTCGTGGGGGGATGGCCTTGCGCTGCGGGAGGAGGACCGGCGCTCGAGGTCAGCTAGAGGGGCACAAGTGAGCTGCGAGGGTTTCACGGGACTGTCCCCACAGGCACAAGACGAACCAAGAAGCTGCGCAGCAGCTCTTGGGCCGTCTCCGGGACAACCGCGAGCAGCAGCATTTCTTACAAGACTGTCAGGAGGTGAGCCCACCGGTCCCAGGGCCCCCCGCAGTCCCTGCTCGTGGCCCGCCACATCTGCCCCCCGTCTGCCCCGGGAGCCGGGACAGTCCACGGAGGTGTCACCAAGCAGGCCCCTCCTGGCCCCTCCCCGAGTCCAGCGCTTCTCCCGGCTGACCCCACCCGCCTGCTGCTTCCCCCTCCCCGCCCGGCCGCTGCCCGCGTCCACCCCGCGCCATGCTCCTTCAGCTGAAGCTCTGGATCGACGAGAAGATGCTGACAGCTCAGGACGTGTCCTACGACGAGGCCCGCAACCTGCACACCAAGTGGCAGAAGCACCAGGCCTTCATGGCCGAGCTGGCCGCCAACAAGGACTGGATGGACAAGGTGGACAAGGTGAGCGGCGTCGGCCCGCGAGAGCACAGCCCCCGTGCCGCCTCCACCACACAGGCCAGGCCTAGCCCATGATGGGGCTGTTTCAGGGTGAGGGATCTCGGGCCCCCGGTCTGGGGACACTCACTCCAGAAGTTCAAGAAGGTGCAAGTTAGGAGAGAGCCGGACTGGAGCTGTAGGTGACTCGGGGACCATCGGGCGCTGAGCAGGCTGGCACTGGGGGGCCTGGGCAGCTCCCGCAGGGGGCCAGAGCTGACTCTGGGCCCACACAGCTTTGCTGTGACTGCACCACTGCTGGGGCACGAAAGGAGCCGAGAGCACTGAGGCGCCGGAGACCTCGCTCGTGTTCAGTGGACTTTGTGCAAAAGGCTGGTGGGTCGGGTTGGGCCCGAGGGCAGCTTTGCCAACTCCTGCCTGCGAGTCTTGCCGCCCTGGCATCTGGTCTCCGGCCCGGCCCTTCCTCAAGAGCCGAGCGCGATCTAGCGTCATCTCAGGGACTCCAGCCCACACCGTGGCCAGCGCCGCAGGCAGAGGAAAGGACACTCCCTGTCCGAGGGCTCCAGGGTTGGGGAGAGGGGTCACCCGCGCACAGTACTCAGCCCCGAAGGGGATCCCGCTGCAGATTCCCCGGCAGCACGGCCGAATCTAGCGAGTGCAGGAGTGTGGCCTCTGAGCCCGAGCTCCAAGGTCTGTTCCTCCTAGGACCTGGGCAGGAGGTACTGGGCGGGTATTTCTAGGTAGAAAAAGAGTGGACAGGACGCCAGAGGTCGGGCAGTGGGGTGCGGCTGGGGACAAGGACAGAGCCCATCTGGCAGGGCAAGAGCGTGTGCATGCACCCCAAGGAGCGGGGTCGGGGGGCACAGCTTGCTGGGCCAGGTCACACCAGGCCCTGGCCAAAGCCCGGCTTTGCTGAAGGTTTGCCAAGTCCCTAGCAGAGCTGGGCAGACGCGCTACATCCTGGCAGCTGCGCACAGTGGCCGGGAGTTGGCGCTGGGGTCTGTGGCCCCTGGAGCCGTCTCTTAGGCGGGACTCACTGCAGGCAAAGCCTGAGCACAGTGGGGAGAGGAGAGGAAGGGAAGGGCGTCCCACAGGGCCAGCTGCTTGGCCACTCACCCCAGTGGGCAGCTGGCCCGCACCACGAAGGGGCACCCTGGGGACAGTGCAGAGCAGGCGTCAGTGCCTCAGCCGAGCCCAAGGGCGGCGCACAAACCCCTGCTGTCCCAGGTTAGGGGTGCTCCTGGGGGGCCGTCCCCTGGACCCGTAGCCCTCTCACCAAGAGTCCACACTGCCCTCCCTCCCTGGAACGCACAGGCTGAGCAGAAAGAGTGGCCGCGGGACCGGCCGCCGTCGTGGGGAGCAGTGGAGTGAGGTGACGGCCAGGAATGCGCCGGGGGCTGGGAAGGGGGGCGGCAGTGACTCTCTGTCTCCTGCCCTGGGCCCTGACCAGCAGGGCGGTTCCGGCTGACGTGCTGGCTGGTCTCACGCGTGCCCCTTCTCGGCCCGATGCCCAGGAAGGGCGTGAGCTGACCCTGGAGAAGCCGGAGCTGCAGGCGCTGGTGTCGGAGAAGCTGGGGGGGCTGCACCGGCGCTGGGACGAGCTGGAGAGCACCACCCAGGCCAAGGCCCGCAGCCTCTTCGATGCCAACCGGGCCGAGCTGTTCGCCCAGAGCTGCTCGGCCCTGGAGAGCTGGCTGGAGAGCCTGCAGGCCCAGCTGCACTCTGACGACTACGGCAAGGACCTCACCAGCGTGAACATCCTGCTCAAGAAGCAGCAGGTACCTGGGGCCTCTGAGGGCAGCGGGGAGGGGGCACTAGGGGGAGACCGGAGCCCTGGGGGCCCGGGAGGGCACTCTCGGCCCTCGCTCACGGCGCTGCTGCTGGGATTTCTCCAAGCTGCTTCCACGGGCCATGGGTGTCCAGACGCCCAGGAGCGGAAGGGACCCACACTGCAGCCTGAAATCTCTGTGAAAAGCGCTGCAATGAGCTAAAGGCAGGAAGGTGCCAAAGGGCTGGAACTCAACCGCAGGGGTCAGGGGACCTGTCTCTGTAAAGGGACCGAGAGTACATATGTGGGGCTTTGTGGGTCACACTATTCAGCTCTGTCCTCGGAGTGTCATTGCAGCAGATACCGTGTGTGTATGAGCGGGTGCCAATAAAACTTTATTTATAGCAATGGACGGTACTGGATCGCCCAGCCCCTGCTCTAAAGAATACGGGAATGGCAACTACAGGGAGCAGCCGCTGCCCCAGGGTTGAGGAGGGGCACCCCAGGAAGGAAGGGGATGCCCTTCTGGTCCCCAGGCTGAGTTTCAGGCCACCCTGGAGAGGACAGATGCCCACTGGATGGCATCTCAGGGGCGGCACAGGGGCGAAGTTGGCAGCCTCGGCTGGCCAGCAGAAAGTTGCCATTGGGTGCCGGCAACACTCCTCGGAGGGTGAGAGCCGCTGGTTCTCCTGCACACAGCTGGAAGTTGTGCTGCAGGAACCAGGAGGAAAAGCAGATGAAGCACTAAGTAGAAGTCGCTTCTGCTCCTGTGCTTTGTGCTGGCCCTCCTGCGCCCTCTAGTGACAAGACTTGGCATTGCACTGACTGGCTGAGGACACCTGTGCCAGGGCCAGTTCCCGCAGCCCCAGGCAGGGAAAGATGGGCTTGGGGCTAACGTGGAATTGGGGACTGACGACAGAACGGGACTGAGTGACAACACAGGTAGATGGCACAGTTGCCATGCCCCCCGGGCTCTTGTGTGTGTGAAAACCTGAGGCCCACCGGCCTGGGCCAGGGGGACGCCCCCCACCCCTCCCAGGCTGAGCCCCGGGCTGAGGCACTGTGACCAGCTTGGCAGAGGCAGTGTCGCCCCTGAGCTAGGGCAGGGCGTGTGACGACAGCTCCCGGCCCTCCCTGCCGGCAGATGCTGGAGCGAGAGATGGCCGTGAGAGAGAAGGAGGTGGAGGCCATCCAGGCCCAGGCGAAAGCGCTGGCCCAGGAGGACCAGGGTGCGGGGGAGGTGGAGAGGACCTCGAGGGCCGTGGAGGAGAAGTTCAGGGCCCTGTGCCAGCCCATGAAGCAGCGCTGCCAGCGCCTACAGGCCTCGCGTGAGCAGCACCAGTTCCACCGGGACGTGGAGGACGAGATCGTGAGTCACCGGGAGCTGGGGGTGAGGGGCATGTGGCGTCTCCACTGGGGCGGACAGCTCCCTGCCTGTGGCTCCCCAGCTTCTTTCCTGGACACTGGGGCGATGCCAGCTGTGCTCAGCTCTGGGGACCCACGGGGCGCCCCTCGGACCCCCGACTCCAGATCCCAGGGACGCCCATTCCCACCCGCACACACAGCCCTAAACACCACCCCACCATCCCTCTTGGCCAACCCCGTTCTCGCCTTGCTCTCCATTCACCCCTCTCTCTCATCCAGCTGTGGGTGACCGAGCGGCTGCCCATGGCCAGCTCCATGGAGCACGGCAAGGACCTGCCTAGCGTCCAGCTCCTCATGAAGAAAAACCAGGTGAGGCAGCGGCTAACGGCAGCGGCAGAGGCCACCATGGCCTCCCCAGGCATGGACACTTGATTTGCTGCTACCTGGGTTTCTCTGGCGCCTTTCCCCGCCTGGGCGGGCAGGGGCGCAGGGAGGCGGGCAGGGGCGCAGGGAGGGGGCTAGGTGGATTGGAGGGGCGTTCCCAGTTGGGCCAGAGAAGATGGGAAGAGGGCTCAGAAGGGCAGGCAGCGAGCGCGTGCGGCGGTAGCCGTGGGGGGGTGTCGGGTGAAGGTTCCCCAGCTAACCCTTCCGTGCTTGCTCTCCTGTGGCCGCGGGCAGACCCTGCAGAAGGAGATTCAGGGCCACGAGCCCCGGATCGCAGACCTGACGGAGCGGCAGCGCGCCCTGGGCGTGGCGGCGGCGGCCCCCGCCCTCGCAGAGCTCCAGGAGATGTGGAAACGCCTGGGCCGGGAGCTGGAGCTCCGAGGGCAGCGCCTGGAAGAGGCTCTGCGGGCCCAGCAGTTCTACCGCGACGCGGCCGAGGCGGAGGCGTGGATGGGCGAGCAGGAGTTGCACATGATGGGCCAGGAGAAAGCCAAGGTGGGCCCGAGGCCCGCCCGCGCGCCCGCCGCCCCCGCGCGCGCACAGCCTGACGCCCGGCCCTCCTGCAGGACGATATGAGCGCCCAGGCAGAGGTGAAGAAGCACCAGGTCCTGGAGCAGGCCCTGGCCGACTATGCCCAGACCATCCACCAGCTGGCGGCCAGCAGCCAGGACATGGTTGACCGTGACCACCCCGAGAGGTGAGCTCAGGTGCAGCGACGGCCCCGCCCGGGAGGGAGCACACGCCAGGAGTGCCGGGACACAGCACACATGCACAGCGCCACCTCGAAGGAAAGCTGGGGACGCGGGACTTGGGAAGCAGCTGGGGGGCCGGGAGGGAGGGCACGTTTCGGACGGGCTGCGTCGGAGCCGTGCGTCTGAGTCCGCGGGGCCTGTCCCCAGCACGCGGATATCCATCCGCCAAGCCCAGGTGGACAAGCTGTACGCCGGCCTGAAGGAGCTGGCGGGTGAGCGGCGGGAGCGCCTGCAGGAGCACCTGCGGCTGTGCCAGCTCCGCCGCGAGCTGGACGACCTGGAGCAGTGGATCCAGGAGCGCGAGGTGGTGGCGGCCTCCCACGAGCTGGGCCAGGACTACGAGCACGTGACTGTGAGTGCGGGGAGGGCAGGGGGGTGGCGCAGAGGGTGCAAGACCAGGCCGGGCAAGTTGGGGGGGGAGGGGGTGCAAGACCAGGCCGGGCAAGTGCGGCCGGGTCTTGGGGTCTTTCTCTGTAGCATTGCGCGGGGAGCGGGGCGCCGGCGAGCACAGGCGGGTCCAGTCCCTCCTTTGCCACAGGGCTCAGCGCTTTGGGGCTCTTCAGAGTCTGCAGCACCGTTGGGGCCTCGGGCCCTCATGGGGCAGACTGGGGCCCTAGGGCGGAGCCTGGCTGAGGTACCCCGCGGGGCTGGAGGCGCAGTCACATCCGGGCCAGGGGAGCGGCTCCACCCCGATAACTCTGGCGCGCCCAGGCCAGAAGCGGGTTCTCAGGCTGAGTGAGCGGACGGCCACATCGGGCTGGGGACCGGCCACATCGGGCTGGGGACCGCCCACCTCACGCGTGGCGGGTGCTGCTTCCTCCGCCAGATGCTGCGGGACAAATTCCGAGAGTTCTCCCGGGACACGAGCACCATCGGCCAGGAGCGCGTGGACGGCGCCAACGCCTTGGCCAACGGGCTCATCGCCGGCGGCCACGCCGCCCGGGCCACGGTGGCCGAGTGGAAGGACAGCCTCAACGAGGCCTGGGCTGACCTCCTCGAGCTGCTGGACACGCGGGGGCAGGTGCTGGCGGCCGCGCACGAGCTGCAGCGCTTCCTGCATGGGGCCCGCCAGGCGCTGTCGCGGGTGCAGCACAAGCAGCAGCAGCTCCCCGACGGCGCCGGCCGGGACCTCAACGGCGCCGAGGCCCTCCAGCGCCGCCACTGCGCCTTCGAGCACGACATCCAGGCCCTGAGCGCCCAGGTCTGCCGCTTTGGGGGGCGGGGGCGCAGGGAGGGGGGCAGGGGCGGGGGGCGGGGCCATCCTCAGGTGGGTGACTTAGGGACAAGGTTAGGGAAAACCCCGCTGGGCAGGGGCCATCCAGCCACCTTCATACCTTCCCTGCCAAACCTCCTGGGGGCTGTGACCTTTGCTGCGGGTCCCAGTGACAGGTCCTCACGTGGGTCCCACTCGGGTTCTGCAGCCACACAAATGTGAACCTCCCTCGCCCGGCTAAGCCCAGTCAGGCCCCAGGCCCTGCTGCAGCCAACCGCCCACCTTCGGTCCTCGGTCCTGGACAGACCCCTGAAAATCAGCACACTGGTGGCCCCTTGACAGGGCCGCCCCAGGCCAAGCCCAGTCCCGGGGAAGAAGCCCAAGGGGCTCCCCTGGGCACCAGCCTTCACCCCTCCTGGCCCCACCCTTTGCGCCCCTGACTGGGGAGAGCTAGAGAAGAGGTGGATCGCGGGGCCCTAGGAGGCGGCAGGCCCTGGAGCCTCACGGCCCTGCCTGACTCCGCCCTCCGGGCCCTACAGGTCCAGCAAGTGCAGGACGACGGCCTCCAGCTCCAAAAGGCCTACGCTGGAGAGAAGGCCGAGGAGATCGGCCGCCACATGCAGGCTGTGGCCGAGGCCTGGGCTCAGCTGCAGGGGAGCTCTGCGTCCCGCCGCCAGCTGCTGCTGGACACCACAGACAAGTTCCGCTTCTTCAAGGCCGTGCGGGAGCTGATGCTGTGGATGAACGGGGTGAACCTGCAGATGGACGCCCAGGAGCGGCCCCGGTGAGGCCACGGCCCGCGGCCTGGGGGCGTGGGCTGGCGGCCGGGGTTGGGTGGCGGGCAGCAGGTGACGCGGTGTCTGTCCCCAGGGATGTGTCCTCCGCAGATCTGGTCATTAAGAACCACCAGGGCATCAAGGCAGAGATCGAGGCCAGGGCCGACCGCTTCTCCTCCTGCGTCGACATGGGGCAGGCGCTGCTGGCCAGGAGCCACTACGCGGCCGAGGAGGTGGGCACCGGGCCCGAGCTGGTGTCTTTTCTCTGCAGAGGCCTTCCCTCGCTCTCCGGTGCCGTGCGGGGCTCTCTCCCTTTCCCCGGCACTGTCCGCCCAATCAGAGAGGACCACTTCCACCATGCAGACCCCTCCGGGACCCTGGGAAGGCCCCGCTCAGTGCTAACTCTCATGTCTCTGCCCCCCAGATCTCAGAGAAGCTGTCTCAGCTGCAGGCGCGGCGCCAGGAGACCGCCGACAAGTGGCAGGAGAAGATGGACTGGCTTCAGCTCGGTGAGGCCCTGGGGCCAGGAGGTTGGCGGAGGGCGCCAGGCCTGGGAGGGGGGCGGGGCCTCGCATCCAGGCAGCGCCAGGCTCCAGGGTGTCAATCTCGAGACTCTGGCCATGCCCCGCCTGCTCTGGGGCCTCGGCTTTCTCTGCGGCCCTGGCTCGAGGCCGCCGTGGCCACCGCGCCCTGCTGGTGCCCTCTCTGACCTGTCACCTCCCTGTTACCCCACCCCTGCAGTTCTGGAGGTGCTCGTGTTTGGGAGAGACGCAGGCATGGCCGAGGCCTGGCTGTGCAGCCAGGAGCCGCTGGTGCGCAGCGCTGAGCTGGGCTGCACGGTGGACGAAGTGGAAAGCCTCATCAAGCGGCACGAGGCCTTCCAGAAGTCGGCAGTGGCCTGGGAGGAGCGGTTCAGTGCGCTGGAGAAGCTCACTGCGGTGAGGGCGACGGGACCCCGGGATGCCTGCTTCCCACCCCCAGGCCTGGCACTGGCCCCAGCTGGAAAACCACCTCTCCCCAGGCATCAGAGTCCCAGATGTGAGCCGCTCAGCCTTGAAGCTCACTCCATCCACGGTTGCCCCGGGGGGCTCGGAGACACCTCGTCCCCGCTGGCTCCTACCCCCACCCTCCTCCTGGTCCATCTGACCAGAGCTGAGATATTTTCGCTTTCCTCCACCTTCTGGTCCTCGGGAAGGAGTCATCTAGCCTCTGACCTCAGACGTTTTTGACAGCTGGAGGAGCAGGAGAAGGAGCGGAAAAGGAAGAGGGAGGAGGAGGAACGGAGGAAACAGCCCCCGCCTCCGGAGCCCGTAGCCAGTGTGCCCGAGGGGGACCTGGCGGGTGGCCAGACAGCTCCGGAGACTGCCTGGGACGGGTGAGAGCTGGGCCGCTGGGCGGGGCGCCTGAGGCCGAGGCCCAGCAACCCCAGAGCTCACTCTCGGTCGCCTCTGCCGTTCCAGAACCCACCCCCGCCTGCCCGTGTCCACGCAGCCTGCCAGCGTTAACGGAGTGTGCACAGACTCCCCGCAGGTGCCCCCACCTCCCACGCCCCCAGCAGAATCTCGGGCCTCTCCCCCCACCCCACATCCCCTTACAGCCCCTTGATCTTACAGGCACGGTCAGAGCAGCAGAGACTGGAGCAGGGCGGCTTTCCAGAAGGGCCTGTGAGTTTCTCCCGAGGCGTGGGTGTCAATAACTGGGGGGCGAAGTGGCCAAGGTGGGTGTGCCTGGGCAGGGGGATGCCGGGGGGCACAGGCGGAGCCTCTGTGGGGCGCAGGCGGAGCCTCCGTGGGGATGCCCTCAGATGCAAGTGCTGCGGCCGCACTGAGCTGCTGCGTCCTGTCCTTTGACCCGGCGCCGTCCTCGTTCTGTGCAGGGCTCGGGCCCAAGGGACGAAGCCAACGGGCCAGGCGGCGAGAGGCAGGCCCGGACGCGGGGCGCGGGCCCCCCCGCCATGCCCCAGAGCAAGTCATCCGAGTCAGCCCGGGTGGCCACACTGCCCACTCGAGGCCCGGAGCTGTCCGCCCAGGAGCAGATGGAGGGCGTGCTGTGCCGCAAGCAGGAGATGGAGGCCTTCGGCAAGAAAGCTGCCAACAGGTACGGGGCCTGGGGGGCCTGTGCCTTGCCTGTTCCCGCCCTCAGAAGGGGCCTCCCGGAACCTCTCCCTGGGGTGGGGGCGTCTCTGGGAAGGGAGCAAGGGGGCTCAGGCGGGCCAGGAGGGTGTGGCAACAACAGAGCCCTGAAGATGCGAGCGCACTGGGGCGTGTCCAGCACCCCCGCCATCTGGTGGCCGTCACACCACGGCCGCTGTCCCCTGCACCGTGTCCCCAGGTCGTGGCAGAACGTGTACTGCGTCCTGCGGCGGGGGAGCCTGGGCTTCTACAAGGACGCGAAGGCGGCCAGCGCGGGTGTGCCCTACCACGGGGAGGTGCCCGTGAGCCTGGCCCGGGCCCAGGGCAGCGTGGCCCTGGACTATCGGAAGCGCAAGCACGTCTTCAAGCTGGGGTAGGAGCAGCACCCTCGGCGGGGCAAAGGGGAGCCCATGCTGGGTCCAGAGGGAATCGAAGTGCTTTTGGGGAAGGAGAGGTGGGCTCTGCCCTTCCGCGCTGGGGGCATGACCATCAAGACGCAAGCCCACGGCCGATGAGCTCAGGCTGGAAAACAAGCCTGAGTGGGGACGTGGAGGCCTGGCGCTGGCCCCTCCCTGCCTCAGGGCCCTCGGGGACCTGCCCCTGCCTGCCAGTCCTCAGGGCATGCTGGGGTGGGGGAGGGGAAGGGCGCTGCCCTGGGGGTCCCAGCCCATCAGGAAGGACTTGCTGCTGCTGGGTCCTGGTACTCTGAGGAAGGCGCAGCTGTGTCTGGCCGGGCCCTGAGGGCTGCGGGGGGTGCGCTACGGTCTCCGGTGCCGCGCAGGCCAGGTTCACCCTGAGACCCCCCTTTTCTTGCAGCTTACAGGATGGGAAAGAGTATTTATTCCAGGCCAAGGATGAGGTGAGCTATTTCCTTCTCCTCTCCCTTTTCTCCCCCAAGATTAGAAGTGTCCTGTCTTAGAAACTTCCAGACTTTTTTGCCCCTCTCTTCTCTGAACTATCTCGTTCAGGGCAATCAGACAACCACAGTGCCGACTGGGTGTCCACGTCCCTTCTCGTAAAGGGGTGTTTGGCCCCCAGGAGAGGAAATGCTCAAACTGGAGAGCGGCCTCCTCCTCTCATGCTCCCCGCTGTCCACAGGCCGGGTGCCCCAGCTCCCCCGAGCCCTGACCAGTCCTCTCCATGCCCTCCGCAGGCAGAGATGAGCTCGTGGCTGCGGGTGGTGAACGCGGCCATCGCCGCCGCGTCCTCCGCCTCCGGAGAGCCGGATGAGCCCGCGGGACCCAGCGCCAGCCGGGGCATGACCCGGGCCTTGACCATGCCCCCTGTGTCCCCCGCCGGGGCCGAGGGGCCTGTCGTGCTTCGCAGCAAGGACGGCAGAGAACGAGAGCGAGAAAAACGCTTCAGCTTCTTCAAGAAGAGCAAGTAGTTGGGGGCGAGACTCCCAGGCCAGCTCCTTCCCTCTGTTCAGGAAACTGCCAGGGACTGTTGACAGGGACCACTCTCTCGTCAGGACAACTGCCTGCTGCTAGGGTCTGTTGCCAAGGTCACCCCATCACCAGGAACTGTCTCTGGGGACCAGTAGCGTTCCCAAGGGCAGCCCTTCTCTTCCGCTATTTAATTCCGGACTGGTGGTGGGACCCGGGCAACCCCCAACCTCACTCCCCCGTTCTCCCCTGCCCCCGGCCTCGCGCCCCTCCCCCACCACAGACAGTGCTGCACCCTGGACACGGGCCACAGCGTGTGGGAAACGGCTGCCCCTGCCTCAGGGTCTCCCTCCCGCCACAGCTGGGGCATGCCAGCCGGTCCGCCCCGGGACAGCCAGGAACCTCTCAGAGCTGACGCAGGACCTGGGGCGAGACTGCGGGTGAGGAGTCAGAGAAGCTCCCTCCCCAGCCTGCCCACCCGATCCAGCGGCCTCTCCTCTCCAGCAACTTGAAGGCTTCCAGGCGTGAGTTGTCTGAGGCAACCGCAGCCTTGAGTCTAGCCAAGGAGGTGATTAAACGGCTCAGCTTCTCTTACCACCGCCTCTGGGTGTCTTTGCTTCTCGAGCACGAGCCTCTCTGCCCATGCCCCAGCCTCCCGGCTCCCCAGCCGCCCTGCAGGGCCCCGTCTGCCGTGGCCACCAAGCCAGTCACATTTCCCTCCCACCCCCCCACCCCCGTGCCCTCCAGTGCACTGGGCGGACGGATGCCGGGCCTCCCTTTGGGCCAGAGAAGGTCACTGCGGGTCGGGGTGNCCAAGCCAGTCACATTTCCCTCCCCCCCCCCCACCCCCGTGCCCTCCAGTGCACTGGGCGGACGGATGCCGGGCCTCCCTTTGGGCCAGAGAAGGTCACTGCGGGTCGGGGTGAGGTTGATGAGCCACGTCCACGTGGAGAGGCCGGGATGGCGACCATCTGGTCCACGACGCTCTTCGCCCGTTATTCCCGCACTGTCTTCAGAAGTGAAGACTGGCCCGCACGGCGAGTACCCAGCCTCGGCACCGCCAGCCCACCAGTCACTTCTAGCGGGTGACTCCTGCGCCACCTTCGGTCTGCCCCCAGTAGGGGGGATCCTTTAGCCGGAACCATGGAGCATGCAGGCTCCGTGCAGACAAGCACGGACACACAGGGTGGACGGCTTCTCCCGTCTCCGGGGACTTGGCAGTTGCAGGTTTCAGGGTAACGGTACCAGCTTGGGTGGCATCCTGTGGGAATGCTTTGTTATCTTTCCCACACATGCCCCATCAGCCGTTATTTTTGAGCCTCAGAGAACATCGTTCCAGGAAAGCAGCCTCATCTTGTGTAAGCTGCCAGACCCCTGGCTGGACACCCCTACAGACCTGGGCCGGGGTGCAGACAGGGGTGTCAGGCCTGGCGCTGGCCCAGAAGGGCCTCCAGACGTGAGCTCTGGTGGGCCACAGAGCCCTGAGGGGGCCGCCTTTCTCTTAAGAGAAGCAGATCGGGAAACCCTACGGTAGCCACGCAGACGAATGTGACGTGGAATCACGTGAAAGAGCATGCCCGCGTCACAGACCCCATCCCTGCTCTTCAGTGGCTGACATAACCCTCTGGCGTCTGGAAAAGGAGAAAGCCATGGGGGTTGGGCATTCACTCCATGGCGGCAAGACGGGGTCGGGGGGGAGGGTTGGAAGCTGTAAGTAGAAGTTTCAGAAGGAGATGTAGATGGGTGTGTGATTCCTGGAGGGTTTCACATTCTAACGTGTAAAATGTCAGCCAGGTGAAACGGTCCCACAGAGGCAGCCAGTCCTCAGAAGAGAGAGGCAGAGGTGGGTCTGGCATCCCCTCCAGGCAGGCACCGTGCTTAGGGACAGGACAGAGACGAGGGTGAGCCTGGTGGGGTCAGGTTCCAGGAAAGATGGCAGAATGGAATGGAGATGCAAGACTGGAGCAGCCTGGGGGACTTAAGGAGACACCTCTGAAGACACTGCGATGGTCCCCACCCGTGAAGAATGGCTCAACAGCCCTTGTAAGGGAAATGCAAATTAAAACCACATTAAGATACCTCCGCACCTTTGTGCGATGACCTATCGAAAAAGGAGTAGCATTAACAAACATGGGCAAGGTTGCGGTGAAAAGGGACTCTCGTGCGCCGTAGGTGCAGCCCCTGCGGAACATGGTATGGAGATTTCTTAAGAGGATGAAAGTGAAAACTCTGTATGAGCCAACAAAAACAGCGATGCAGGCCCTACAAATCGATGGGGAGGTCTGGGCAGATAGAAAAAGGATAATGAGTTGTGGAAAAACGTTTGCTGTCAGCTACCACCACCTCCAAGCACCTGAGACGTGCTGCGAGTATCAAATTCTCAGTGTTTTGAAGAGGAAAAAGGAATTTAAAAGAGTTTGATTTGTTTTGATATTGATTATATAACAAACTGATACTAAGTTTAGTTCTCCTGGGTTTCAAAAGTATTAAAGTTAATTTCAATGGTTTTGTTTTACTTTGCTTAATGTGTCCACTCGAAAGCTTTAAATTACCTGTGTGGCTTTCATTCTATTTCTGTTTAGACAGCACCGCTCTACCGGGTCCATTTCAACAGCACAGACTTAAAGACAAGTGATTCAACTACACTAAAAATAAAGGATTTCTGTTCAATGGAGGACGCACCATAGACCAAGTTAATTAGTGGGACGAGAGAAGGTATTTGCAGCCAATGAGAGACTAATATGTAGGATATAGAAGAAAATCCTACAAATCAGCAACAAGGAAACTGCCGCCTGACGAGAAAAATAGGCAAAAGCCATAAATTCACAAAAATAACAAGCAGGGATTCTTAAAAGCGTTTTCAATCGGAGAAATACAGAGACCTGCAAAAATTACAAACAAAATCACACAGACATTGAGATACAGGGGCCCTGGTGCTGCCACTGGGGGGCGTGGGAGGGTGCAGGCAGCCACCTTTTTCCAGAGAACAACATGGCACTACTTAAGCACTAGATGACTAACTTAGACGAATTAGTTCTGTGGACCCTCTCCAGCCCAGAACTTAACGGGTGTCTGGCTCTATATTCCCTAAGTTCTTACTTTAATCCATTAGGACTAGGACACCCCACTAGGATGTTAATTGTAACCTCATTTATGACAGGGAGGAGCTGGAGACAACCTGAGTTTCCTACCCCCAGAAGTGGTAGGTCCACCCTATGGGTGTTAGCAGTGAGAGATCGGTCACACAGTAACTTAGCACTTGGTGGGAAAATGAGAAGCAATGAGCTATATAATTGTCCCCCGTATCCAGGGTTTTGCTTTCCATAGTTTGTTACCTGGGATCAAGTCTGGTCTGAAAACATTATATACAACAATTTATTTTGAGAGAGGGCACATTCATGTAACTTTAATTATAGTAGATTGTTATAACTATTCTATATTATTATTGTTGTTAATCCCTTACTGTGCCTACTTGATAAATGTTATAGGTACATATAAATAGTAAAACATGTACTATACAGAGTCTGGCACTAGCCACAGTCTCAGGCAACCACTGGGGTCTTGGAATGTATCCAAGGGGACAACTATACAATTTACATGGCATTTACATAATTTACCCAAATCCACAATGAATGGATGTTGTTTAGATCCAGATTAGAAGAAACCAGCTGTGTGAGTTTCAGTGCTATCACCACTATGATTTTAGTTCGATCCTTGGCCAGGAAGGAGACCCTCCTGTCTCTCCTGCTGCTCCCCTCAGCAGTGTATTTCAGTATTTCAGTATAGTCACCTGTTCTGCTCTCCATTCTGTCTCTGGTGAATCCTCTCACCTCCCGCAACTCTGGCCTGTACCCCAGTTCTTCTACACCAAAATAAATAAATAAAACCTTAAAGAAAAGCCACATATTTGCAATAACCTTGGTGAATACTGAATATAAATATTAGAAATTAGCACATCATCATTAGGAAGATGAGGTAGTGCAGGTAGAGCTCTGAGAAGAAAAGGTATGCAAACACAGGAGGAAAGGATGATAAATGAAAAAAACATTCTAGAAGGATGAACTGTTAACAGTGTTCATCTAGGTGACCTGAAAAAAACTGGGAAATCAGAGAGGAGGATCAAAAACCAAATCACAGTGTATGAAGATGAACCACAGCAGTTCAGACCCCAATTGATAGGTCTTTCCTAGAACACAGGGAAGACGTACAGGTTAAAAAACAATGCCAGATCAGAGGTCTCCCTGGTGGCGCAAGGCAGTTTACGAAGCTATCAGCAGCCACTGCAGCACCAGTTGGATCCCCAGCCAGGGAGAGGTGACCCACATGGCACAGCAGCCCTCTCCAGTCTGGCCTGCTGCTCCCATCAGCAGTGTACTTCAGTCAATCTTCCTGTTCTGCTCCCCACGCTGCCCCCTCCACCTCGCACCTGTGGCCTGTGCCCCAGCTCTTGTATATGTAAGTAAACAATCTTTAAAAAAAAAAAAGGCAAGAAAACAATGCTATATCAGTGCAGTGTGAGGCAAAAGGGGCAAAGAGGTCCCCACAATATTCTCAGACTGCTCCTGAGTCCAGAAAGAAACTGGAAATGTCCCAGAGGAGAAAGGAGGGGAGGCATATACAATTTGATGGAAGACAAACATCCGAGTTCTTAAAATTGGGAGGACAGCGTCTCTCACACAGTGGGAAATGGCTGGGAGGTGAAGGGAATTCAGGGACAGATATGAAATCAGGGTAGCTGAGCAGGAAATGGGCAACCTGGGCAAAGCGTGCTTGATGCTATTAGAGAAGCGTCTGCGGAGTCACCACCCTGGGGAACAGTGACTGACAGCCACCCTGGCTTGCTCTACTCCAAGATAAGCTCAGCCCATCAGTCTCCGTGATCCGCAAGGCATTGCTCAAGGGTGACAGCGAGTGAGCCGCCTAAATAGCTTCCCTTTTGCCACCAGGAGGTGCCCTTGGCCCACGGCTGAATCTCCAAAGCCGGTAAGTGCCGGGGGACTCCTGGTTACCTAGTTCCTGCAACAGTTTGGTGTAGATGTGGAGACCCTGATGCTCCCCCAAACCAAGGAACCCGCTCTGGGCCTCTGCACCAAGTATTCTTTGGGGTGTCACCACGGCCCAGGGGCTGTGAAGGCTACACAACCACAGCCTGTTCTTCAGAGAGAAAAACCAGCCCACGCACAAGTGTGAGCACACCCAGGACCCGACCAAGCGCGGGCTGGAGAGGACGCCTCTCAGAGCCAGCCAGGCCTGCCATCTTAGCTTCTCAGCTTCCTCACCAATGTTTGCAACGAAAAACAAATCTTAATTGTGTTTTAAGCGCTACAAAAAATGACTAGGTTTGCCGACGATGTGGCGTGCCAGAGTTTTGGACGCCCCATGCGGCCCCCGAGGCAGGCCAAGTCCGCTGAGAAGGCCCCTTTCCCGGGGCCCAGAGAGATAACCCTTTGTCACCAGCTGCCCCCTCCCTTCCTCTCTCCCCTCCCCTCCCCCTTTCCTCCCCTCCCCCTCCCCAGCGGGCCCAGCTGCGCGCTCCATTGTGACGAAGAGCGACTCCCGCGAGTAGCTCGCGCCGCCACCGCAGTGGTAGCGTCCGGACCCTCTGACGCGAAGCGCCCACCCCCTTCCTGAGTGCTGATTGGCTATCCGGGACTGGGGGCGGGCTGACCTCCGCTCCGCAGCGGCGTCACCAACTGGCCCCGCCTCCAGGATGGGGCGGCTAAGCTCCGCGCCACGGGCGGTCACTTGTAAGCGGCCACCGGATTGGTTGCCTTGCGCCGCGAGGGGGAGGGGCGGGCGGCAGCGCGCACTCGCGCGTGCGTGAGCTGGCGCGCGAGAAGGGGCCCGGTCGCGCCGAAGCTCGAGCGGCCGTCGCCATTTTGTAGGGTTCTCTCTGACGCGGGAGCCGCCGCCACCGCCGCCGCCACCCGGAGGTGCGAGGGGGTACTTATGGGTGTGTGGGGAGCCCGAAGGCGGGCTTGACCCGGATCTTGGGTCTCTCTTCTGGCGGCGGGCGGTTCGGGGGAGACAACGGGAGGAGGCGGGGCCGGGACCCCGGAGGGGGCGGGGCGGGGGGTCGGGGCCAGTCTTTGTTGGGGCGTCGGAGCTGGAGGTTGGGCCGCTGGGGGGGTGGTTGGGGCTGAGGGGAGCCTTTTTATCCTTAGAGTATGTTGAGAGGTGCTACCAGGCCGAGAAGAGGTACAGAGATTTCCCTCCAAAACCCTGTAACCGGGCCGCCCAGATAAATGCCTCTTGTCCCCCGCTTGGACTCCCTTTTCTGCCCCCCAAGAGTATTTAAGGCGTGGAACAGCTGATCCTGGTACTTGAGTGCGCCTCGTTTCACGGAATGACGGCCTAGGCAGTGCCTCCTGAACCCCGACCTCCTGCGCTCATGTCACACACGACTCAGCTGCTTAAGAAAATCTAGGAGCCTGCATGTGAGGGTCTCGAAGGTGCCGAGAACTTCCTTGGAGGCTGAAACCAAAATGCGGTGCTCTGAAATACCCTGCTCCACCCCTAACTTTTGAAAATCTCCTTTCTCCCCCAGGCTCTTGTCAGGATGGTGAAGCTGTTCATTGGAAACCTGCCCCGGGAGGCCACAGAGCAGGAGATCCGCTCCCTCTTCGAGCAGTATGGGAAGGTGCTGGAATGTGACATCATTAAGAACTACGGCTTTGTGCACATAGAGGACAAGACGGCGGCAGAGGATGCCATCCGCAACCTGCACCACTACAAGCTCCACGGCGTGAACATCAACGTGGAAGCCAGCAAGAACAAGAGCAAAGCTTCAACCAAGTTACACGTGGGCAACATCAGCCCCACCTGTACCAACCAAGAGCTTCGGGCCAAGTTTGAGGAGTACGGCCCAGTCATCGAGTGCGACATCGTGAAAGATTATGCCTTCGTCCACATGGAGCGGGCAGAGGATGCAGTGGAGGCCATCAGGGGCCTTGACAACACAGAGTTTCAAGGTGAACTGCTCTAGGGTTTGGGTGGCAGAACTGAGTGGGGTCTAGCTCAAGACAGAGGCAGGAACTGGGGCTGTCAGGGTGGTGTCCTCTCATTCTATTTTAGCTGGAAATAATAGTTTGTACATTTACCATTCTTAAGCACAGTTTACTCTTGGAAGCAAATGTTTTCCTTTTTCAGATTTACCAAGATGTTCTTCCACAGCTGTGTTGAATCACAAACTGTGGGTTACTTTATCCTACAGTCTTCATTCATGTTGCCAGTTCAATCTGTCTTGGCAAATAGAACCCAATGGGAGAAGAGAAGATTAAAGTCTGGCTTACCTGCTGCTTTTGTTATGACCAGGAAGCCTTAAAATAGTCAAGTGTTTTAAGTGCTAGGACTCACACTCTTTACTGCTTTGGGTGATAGTAAGAAAGAGGAGGAAAAAGCCTAGAGGGATCCCTATAGTATAAATCTGGGTGAGGAGTATCTTTTGAGTGCTCAAATTTATTCAGTCTTTGAACTATACAGGCAGAGCCAAAAACATGCTATAGACTATTCTCCATCTATTTTTCCTCCAAGGGGAGAAAAGAAAATTTGTAAAACTATTAGGTTAATGGGGATGATGGTCCTGCTTCTGAGATTCCATTAGGACATCATACAGCATATTATTTAAACCAATAGTAAAATACATCATCTTTAATCTCACAGGAAGTTTTCTGAAGACTCAGGAACTGTGCTGATGTGGTAGCCAGTAGCCACATGTGTCTGCTGAAATTAAAATGTAAAGTTCCAGTTTCTCTCTTGTGCTGCACACATTTCAGACACTAAGAAGTCACATGAGGCTAGTGGCTACCATATTAGCACAGATAGAGAATCTTTCCAGGAGCATAGAATGTTGTTAGTGTTGTTCTACAAGTTTTTGTTGCCGGTGTCACCTAGGACTACATTTACAGCCACTTCTCAGGTTCATAAATTAACACCATTTTTGCCCAAGTGCCACTAAAAGGACTGTTAAGGAGCACTTAAGGGTGCTCTGCTTAGCCTGGAAAACAAATGGGAGGGGAAAAATTGACCAGAAAAGGATAAGAAAGCTAGCGGATGATGACTGCAAATAGCACGTCAGATGTCTCTGGTTTCTACCAGGGGTGCCCTGAGCCAAGACATAGATTCTTGCCACCCTTAACTAGTTGAATGACCTTGAACAAGTATTTTAACCTCTGCTTAGTTTTCCCCACTTACAATATAGTGCTACCTCCTTCCAGAATTATAGTGAGGCCTTAAGAATGAGATAATAGGTGTGGAAGTGTTTTAAGGTAGACTTAGTATATATTGAAAGGTGAGTGTTGTTTGCAACAATGAGTGTTTATTTTAGGGTTAGAAACTATTTAAAATGTGAGTTTTCCCTGTTTACTTACATTTATTATTCATGTGTTTTTTATTCTGGGAAGCTGTTGCACTTTAACCAGTTTCAAAGTGTAATTTTGATGGGGGAGGAGATCATGAATGCATAGTGGCAGGGAAATGAGTGCTTTCTCTTGAAAGTAACAAGCAAAATGTTAAAAAAAATGCAGTTAAAATCAGGCACAGTTTTGCAAAGATGTTCTAGTAGTGAATACTGTGTGGTCTTATCTTTGTAATACACAGTTGAATAGATGATGGGGCTAAAATAGGTACATAGAAGCCAGTTAATTGGGAGTTGGCTTGGGGAGGAGTGTTTCAATATAAAGGCAACTTTAATTATTTTAGTAAGTGGAAATCTGAAAAACAAGGATTGACCCATGAGATTTTTAGAAACTTCATCACTGGAAAAGGAAAATCCTTTAGTTGGGTTTCATTCTTAACCTGGCCTTTTGGAGAAAGCACTCTTGAGTTAAAAATACAGATGTTTTAGAACCTGCTCCATTTTTTTCTCAGATGATAAGAGAAAGGTTAGCAATGGGTTGCCTTGGTCTCAACTCTTTAAGCTGGGGCGGAGTTGCATTTCTTCAGGAAAGGTTACCTCTCCTGAACCTAGCTGCTTAAGAGCACCCTTCTGGCACCTTTTGAACCTTTGTGTGTTAACGGCTGTCATTGAGGCATCTGCTTTGTATGACTTAAAAAAAAAAGTCCAAAATCTGAGTTTACCTGGATCTTTCAGACTCTCTCTCCACAGCAGTAGTGGACTGAGTACCGTTGAGTTAGCAGGTAGTTTGCATTGGAAGGCCTCAGAGAAGCTGTTCCTGAGTAATAATTCAGGCAGCTGAGTTAGGAACGGTAGGTGTAAGAATTCAGGTGTCTTAAGTTGGAGGACTCATATTGCAGCCTACAGTGCTCAACATATGGTAGGAGCTCAGCGGTTACCAGGTAGCCCATCTCTCAGTAGTTTTGAATATCTTTTCTGTTTCAGCTTTCCAAAGGAAACACTTTCATTGGACTGATTTTCTCAAAAATTTTGGCAGCACATTTCAGTAACTTTTGGAGGTCTCAGAAAATCTTTAAATTTTTGGTTCCTCCAAACAGATGGTTGAATTCAACCTTTCAGTTTCCTTTGTGCTGCTTCTTTAAGGTAATAAGCACAGTATTTTTCGGTTATTATATGGGATTTAAATTAGAGCTTAGTTACCAACTTTAGAAAGATTGTGGAGGAAGAAAAACTAATACTTCTATTTACAGATCTTTTAGTTCTATGTAAATTCTTTACCTGAATCCTTTTCACAGTTTCTGCAGGCGTAGATTATACCTCAGAAGTTTATACATTTATAAACATCTTCTAAATAAATCAGGAATGACTGGATGTAGTAAAAGAAACTTCAAGGAAAAATCACTGGGTTTTGTTTCCAAAATAAAAAGGGGGAGCAGGGAGCCTCCCTGGTGGCACAGGGGGTTAAATCGCAGCACTGTGAAGTTACCCACAGCCACTGCAGTCCCTGGGAGGTGACCCACAGGGCGCAGCAGACCTCTCCTATCTCACTTGCTGTTCCCCTCAGCAGTGTATTTCAGTAGATCTGCCTGTTCTCCCACTGCCTCTGGTGAACCCTCTCACCCCCTGCACCGCTGGCCTACATTCCAGCTCTTGTATGCATAAATAAATTTTTGTTTTAAAGGACACAATCTATAAAAATGAAGAGCAAGTTAAGTAGAATTTTTTTCCTAAAAATGTACTGGATTTCTGGATTGACTGCTTTGTAGACTGGCATGGTCACTTCAGAACTGGAACACAAGTTGTGTTTTTCTTTTCTTTTTTTTTTTAAGATTTTATTTATGTATATCGTAGCTGGGGTACAGGCCAGAGTCACGGGAGGTGAGCGGATTCACCAGAGACAGAGTGGGGAGCGGAACAGGCAGATGGACAGAAACACACTGCTGAGGGGAGCAGCGGGCGAGGCAGGAGAGGTCTGCAGCGCCATATGGGTCTCCTCCCTGGCCAGGGATGGAACTCTTGCACTGCTGTGCTGCAGATGCTTCACAGTGTGGCACTCAACCCGCTGCACCACCTGGGAGGCCCCACAAGTTGGTTTTTCACACTGTCACCATCATGTTTGAAAGCCAAGTAACTTGTAAATCTTCTAGTATGTAAATAAATAGAGAACTCTACATTTGGGGTATAAGTTGGAGCAAAAAGTCATGTGTTTCTGTTCAAAGCATAGTTATTAGCATGTGGCCCTAATTCTAAGAATTAGAGTGGGAGTCTTTAAATCTGAGAAAATAATGGGGTGACTAAATGCTGCATTGCCATTTGGTATCTGTGACTGATAGTGCATGTTGCATGCTGCCTCGCCCCCAGCAACTGGAGACAAAAACCTGAGCCCCTCTGTTTCTGCTCTTAAGAAAACATTTTAATTTATAAGCGGCAACTACTAGAAAACTGGGGTGGTAGGAATCTTAGACATTGGACACTAAGTTTGACTAAAGTGCTATTCCTGCACTAACTGCTCCCCTCCTGGGGTCAGTGCATGGCGCTGGTCTGCTGCCGCCCCGGAAGGCTGTTTCCAACAGGATGGTGGAGCACGAGGCCTCCTGTCCCGTAGCCGCATCCAGAACAAGGTCTGCTAAAGAGAGTAACTGGCAGATCGCGGAGGAGGGTTTGTTCGGATCAGCCCTTAAGAGTGACTCGAAACCTTTGTTCTCTACATCTGCACTGGCTGCCTTTTGGCTACAATTTGAAAAGCACTCCAAAGTCTCAGGCAGTCTGGGACTATATTATTGCCAGGAATTCTCCTTTGCCAAACTGCTTTTAAAAACCTTGGATGCTTTCATCAGTGAGGGTTCCTGGGCTTGGTAAACAAGCACAGGGCACAGATTGCTGCTTCTCAGCTGTTCCTAGTGCTGGTCATTTCCTGGAAGTATGGATGTGGCTTGTTTTTATGGGAGTGCAGAAGCCTCTAGGCACATGCTACATCTGGCTGACAAGTAGATAACCCCTGTAAAGAACTAAGCTACACGGCAGGATGAGATTCTGAGCGTTCCCTTCCATGGGAATGCACTTTCACTTAAAACCAGTGCCGCTTCTAGAGCTTTCTAATTCTTGTTGAGAGACCTTGGTTAAGTATTTTGGGTTAAGTAGGCATGGATTCACCCTTGCTGGAAAAAGTGGAGTGGGATTGAAATCTGGAGGGTTTTACAACTCTTAGAGGTACTGGATGATGAGCCAGGTATGATTTGTGTAGCCAGCATAGCTCTCTGGTAACACCTGTGAACATGACTGGAGGTGACAAGATGGACAGAAGATTGCTGTGGTTTTAAGCTACAGTAAAAGCTCAGGGCTCTGTGACCCTGAGTCAAGTGGCGAGAGGCTGGTAAGATGCATTCCGAATCTGGCATAATGAGATTTTATTGGGTTGATTTGAAGTGTTGGCAGGTTTTAATTGTTAAAATAATAGCAGCCTTGGAAGGAAGTGGAAACTTCAATTTCTGTCTTGGCAGGGAGGGGAAGCAAAGCTGTGGAAAGAGAAGTAGCAGGGAGCCCAGTCCGCCTGGCCTACGTAGAAAGTGCTGCAGTCTCTGCAGACTCCCAGTTTCTAGCTGTCGTCTGCAGTAGCACTTCGGCTGCTTAGGAGGGCATTGCTGCCGTGCAGTTGCAGATGTGTGGGTGTGCGTGTGTGTTTCATGGCACCTAGTTTGCTTTTATAGGGGCAGATAACACCAGTGAGTTCTAATAGGTCTTCCTAAATCTGTTTCTTCAAGGCAAGCGAATGCACGTGCAGTTGTCCACCAGCCGGCTTAGGACTGCGCCCGGGATGGGAGACCAGAGCGGCTGCTATCGGTGCGGGAAAGAGGGGCACTGGTCCAAAGAGTGCCCAGTCGATCGCACGGGCCGCGTGGCGGACTTCACTGAGCAGTATAACGAACAGTACGGCGCGGTGCGCACGCCTTACACCATGGGCTACGGAGAGTCCGTGTACTACAACGACGCCTACGGAGCCCTCGACTACTATAAGCGCTACCGGGTCCGCTCTTACGAGGCAGTGGCGGCGGCGGCGGCGGCCTCCGCATACAACTACGCGGAGCAGACCATGTCCCATCTGCCGCAGGTCCAGAGCACGGCCGTGACCGGTCACCTCAACTCCGCTTCTGTTGATCCTTACGACAGGCACCTGTTGCAGAACTCAGGTGCTGCCGCCACTTCAGCTGCTATGGCTGCTGCCGCCGCCACGACTTCCTCCTATTATGGAAGGGACAGGAGCCCCCTGCGTCGTGCTGCAGCTGTGCTCCCAACAGTTGGAGAGGGCTACGGTTATGGGCCAGAGAGCGAGCTGTCTCAGGCTTCAGCGGCCGCGCGGAATTCCCTGTACGACATGGCCCGGTATGAGCGGGAGCAGTATGTGGACCGAGCGCGGTACTCAGCCTTTTAAAAACTGGAGGTGAGAGCGGAGTGGGTGTGGTTAAAGATTCCATTTAGTTCCCCTGAAAGCAATAACCCATGCTTCTAGAGGAGGCTGAGCCACCTGTTTGCTGGCAGGACAGATTCCAGAGGGCATGAAGTCCCTGTTAGTCTTAAACGTGCTGCCGACTGAGGCCAGAGGGTCATTTGGCCTGTTGAGGTGTTAGTGTGCGTTCCACCACCTTGTTCCTTCTGAGAACAAAAAACTCGGTTTGTCCGTGACAGTGTTGTTCTTTAATCATATGTAAGCAAATCCGGGTTACAGAAAGTTAAAATCAGTAACATTTTGAGTGCCCTGTGCGTCCTTTACATCATTTAATCTACACAGCAAGCCTTTACAATATTTTCTCTCTACAGACAAGGGAAATAAGGCACAGAAAGTACTTTGCCTGGAGAGTCATCTGGTAATTGAGGTAGAGTCAGACTTTGAACTCAGGCCTCTCTGGCTCCAAACCCCACTCTTTCACTGTGAAGTCACTGGTACAAGCGGAAGAGCAGTAATGAGTGTCACAGTAAGATTTCTAAGTACAGCTTCAGATTTGCAACTTAGTGAAAGCACTACTTGAGTCATTAGCCTTTATCTGAGGTGACTTGTAATATCATATGTATCTGTAAGCCAAGTGAAGGGTGTTTTAGGGTTTAGTTCTTAGAACCTTGCTTGAAAAGCAGAATGTTTCGATGCCACTGTCCTGTTTCCTCTTTAGTTATCCAGAGCATCTTACTCTTCATGGGCATTTAGGTCATATTTCTGTGAAGCCTGTGATGCTGTCTCGAGTCTGGTGATTCCTGTTTCTTCCAGCAGCTTGTTTGAGGATTATCTAAGAAATTAGCTAAATGTAATTTTCTAATGTATAAAATTCCATTGGTGGTGATCCTGGAAATTCAACTTTTCCTGCCTCAGTAAACACATACCAAAAATGTTGGAATGGCAAGAATAATCAGATTTTTTTATCTCAAGATGGATAAACTCTTCATCTGATTAGAAATGGCATGGTAGCTTTCTAGCCTCATGGTTTTCCTTGTACCTTGAGATTGAGGATCCCCTGAATTAGAGACCTAATTTATTAGCAAGATTAAATTTCCACTGTATCTAATTTATACATTCTGGTATATAAAACAGAATAAGAATTTGCCCTTTTATGCAGTGAAAAGCAAACATTGCATGTACCTGTGGTAAGTTGTGTCATAGTGACCATGAAAAGCCTTGGCATCTCCGAGACCACACATTCATGTGTGTGAAGTGGGTAGACTTAACAAACTTGTGTGGGATTTGTCATTAGCTAAAATTTACTGCAAATGCAACTGGATTTGCCGAGAAGTGGGCGCTGCCTCTGTAGCAAGGTGGTATCATCTACCAAATGACTTCTATTTCTCTCAAATGTTTCAAAGTTAAATATTAAAGCAGTGTATAGTGATGTGTAAAGAGTATTGCTCTAGGGCATGTTAAAGTGAATTTTGACTGCAAGCAGTGGTTATTCATCTAACCTTTTTAGTGATGACTTTTAAAGCAACTTACCTTCCAGGTGTGAACCTCAAACGGACTGAACAACCCTGAGTTGGTTGCAGTCCCAGGAGCCTGATGTTAATGAGGCTGCCAGGATGAAACACTCCAGAACTGTTGGGGATCCCAATTCAGGTCTCACCCTGGCAGAACTGACTCAAGAACGTCACAACTTTTGAAGTCGATTGACACAGATCAAGACCAAGATTTGGCCCTTTGTAATAAGTAGAGGAATTTGGTGTGAGTTAACCTCCCTCCCCTCTCCCCAGTCTGGAGTTCCCATCGTCGATGAAGAATTAGAAAATTTTAGGATTTTTTTCTTAAAATTGACTTGGTAAGGGAGATTTGGTCCATCAGGGGAACTACTGGAATTGTGGCTCTAAAGCGATGACATCTGGACATGTAGGTGTGCTGGAGGGTGAACGAGCCTCTAACCTTACACCCTTTGTGATTGTCCTTTCTGAAAACTGTTTATTGCGGAAGATTAAAACAAAACAAATTCAGGATAGTGCGATTGGCCCTATTTGGTATCTTAGCATCTGTTACTTCTCCTGAACTCCAAGTTAAGGTTCTTCAAAATGTGTGTGTGTCCTTGGCTCAGCAACAGTAGTCGTGTATCACAAAGGTGGTCTTGCCCAAAAGATGGAGAAGAAAGTGAGAAAGCTGTATCTCTCACCGCCACGACGGTCTCCGGCTAGGCTGCACCTTGTTCTGTGTATAGCTCTGAGTTAGGTGTCTGTTCAAAGCCAACGTAGACGGCTAGGTAATTAATGAGATGTAAGTTTGATCCGGTCTGACTTGGTTTTGTTTTGTTCTCTTTCCCCCCTCCCTGGAATACAGAACGGGACCAGGAGCCAAGCTGCTCTCCAGGCACTGTGTAAGCCTCTTGTGTTGTGCTCTCTTTCAGGTAGGATAATTGCGGACTGAACCCTCGGGCTGCGGTCATATATGAGAACTTGCTCCGCGCGGTCCCCTTTGCCGGGATGTTTCCATTGCTTCATGTTTCAGTAAACAAAGGAATTTGTGACCAACTATGTTTTCTTTCTTAATTTAATTCTTCTAAGTTGACTTTTCTTTCCTCCTGATGCTAGTCTCTGTAGCTTTTCACTCTGTTCCTCATATTCTCAGCCTTTGAGCAGCCCTAGGTAAGGATTATGCTGGCATCCCCTTTTTCCCATACAGTGGAAACCCTCTTATCTTGCTTTCCTTAGGAGTTGAACCCTTCTCCCTGTCTACCTGCAGCATCTCCTTTCCCTTTAGAATGACCATGTAGTGGCAAGCAACCTTTTGCTCTTCTCTGTTAGCTCTGGACTCTTAACATTGACGCTAACCTTCTGAAATTGCTAGGACCATTGGGGTTTCGGTGGGGTTTTTGTTGTTGTTGTTTTGTTTGTTTTGTTTTTTTATGTCTGACCTGTGATCGTGGTACAGCAATAGCTGAAATTTAGCCTTGTTTTATTCCACTCCTCCCACTTTTTTTTAAAAATATTTTGACAAATAAACATTTTAACACTTTGTTTGTGACTGTTATTTACCGCCATTACCTTCTGCTGCTTTCCCAGTTGTGGAGATCAGTTGGGAGCTCCACATTCAAATGATGAATTCAAACTTCAAATGAACAGATGTCGAAATTTAGATGTAGAAGGAAGTTTTAGTGAGGTGTCAGTAATAAGGCTTTAACGGTGGAGGGGTGGGAATTAGCCAGGACCTTGAGACACTGATAAACGGCCTGCTGCTGGTGGTTAGGCTCCTTTTCTTAAATAATCAGAGTGCCTTTTCCAGTTAAATGCTAGCAAGCTCAAGTTAGCAGTAGTAAAAGCCAGCCGCAAAGAGAGAAACCTTACATCAGGAAAAGGTGAGCCCGAACTCCGCCCCTACCCCGTGAGCTATCAGGTTGACTCAGGTTGACTTCGTATGTTCATTTAAATACACCTGTGAACTTAGAAGAGGTCACTGCTCCCACACTGTAATACTGTGCTAGGGTTAGAATATTCTGCAATAAATGGTATTGCAAGTCAAAAGAGGGGAAACGCCAGTATTCTGAGCAGGAAGGTGACTATTAACGATGGACAATGACAACATTCTACTATACAGTGTGTCCTCTAGATTTTAAAAAAGATTTATGGACACTAGTTTACTGTTGTTGCTCCAAGCCCCATAAAATGAGACCAGTAATGGACTCATTTTACTGTATTCTACATGGAAACACTGAAGGTAAATTCTGATGTTTGAAATTCTGTTATACAGCGTTTCCCCCCAGGTATTTTATACTTAAAATAATCCCCAATGTAGATGAAGCAAAATTTACAATTTTTTTTAATTCTTTGAAATTGGAAGCTGGCCTTTCTGTGTACTCCAGCCATTGGTGAAGTACACAGGCCTATCTATTAACTTCATTTCCCCAGCCAGGCCAGGCCTGTCTTTCACAGAAAAGACATACTGAGATTGTGTATAGCTGGCCTCACCAGATAGCTTAACATATCTTGATTTTTATCTCACTGTTGGGAGTCAAGCAAGGGAAAAGTTAGGATCTCTTAATTTTCTAGAGCCACATGTCCAGCAAAACCTGAGCTGTGCTAGAAGCGTTCTTTCTGCAGTTCAGCTTGTAGCCCCCGGCTACGTGCGATAATTGGGTATTTGAAATGTGCCTAGTAAAGCAGAAAGACAGTCCTCAGTGATAACCAGCTAACTAGTGGCGGCTGAGTACCTAAGTATGACTGACAAAGACGGGCTTTGGGCTTTTGTTAGTGGCTACTGTATTGGACAACACGGTTCATATAGTAAAATAGTTTAAAGGCTTGCAGAACCATGTGAAATATTTTCTCCTTAGAAAACCTTTTCAACCCACCCCCCAATAGGTAAGTAACAATGAGAAAGGTTTTCTTTCAGCCCATGTAAGAGGAGTATCCAGTAGGAAAAAATGTGTTTATTTCTAAACCTCAGTCCTTAGATGGGAAACTGCATGTTGTAGATACAAAGATCATTTTACTTACCAAGAGCAAGTTTCTCCATATAGAACATTTTCAGAATACAGGATGCCTTGCACACGAAAAGCTCCTGAATTCACTTATTTTATCAGAGATTTGAATTCCTTTATGAGCCAAGAGTTGGATGATAAGAGTGGCTCATAGTAGACAAGCAAACCTTAATCACATCTGTGATAAGTACTGTGGAGGAGTAAGTGCCATGAAAATATTTCATAAGACAAACTTTGGGGGTAGGTGGAGTTCTTCCAAGACCAGAGACAGCACATTTGAAGGCTCCTGAATAGAAGAGTTGGTGTCCATTAGGAACTAGCAAGGAACCTCTGCCAGAAGTGAAAGCCTGAAGGGGTACGTTACATGTAGACAGTTACCAGAGCCTGTAGGCCGTGTTAGAAGAATTTCATTTTACCCCTAAGGCTATTAAGCTATTAAAGAGTTTTAAGTTTAGGGGCAACTGGATCATTTCCTGAAAGACTACTGAATGGAGAACAAGAGAAAAGAGCTTTAGGTGTGGTTTATCTGATACATGACAGAGGAGGAGGCCAGTAGAGCTGTTTCATTTTAAAAGAACAGAAACCCTTGTGGACAGGAAAAGGACCAGGCCTCAGGATATGAACTTCAGGGGGCAGTCACAGACAGGATGTAAGTCATTGAGGCTGTCACCTAGGTCACCGAAGCCATAGGATGGGCTCTGCATCTCCTATGGCACAGGCCCCTCACAGGGCTCTGGCACAAGATACTGCTACGGTAGGACAGCGAAGGGAAGGTCTTTCAGAGATCGCAGAGAGACCTGAGAGTCAGCATGGTATGCTGAAAATGGTAATTGCTGAGAACGTGTTTTGAGAGTTCAGCGAACCATTACCAGTGTGCTCCTACAAATGACAGCTCTGTGCTTTAAGATTTAAACTGCTCAAAATACTTTGATTCTTTGATGCAGAATTTTACTCATCAGTATCAATCGAGATTGTGAGGGCTGTAGAAAGCCAAAGGAATATCTGGCCTAGTTTGGGGGGTGGGGGGATGAATGCTACCCCAGGCCTTATATCTTCGTCAATTCCTTTCTGAATAATCAACAGGTTGAGGTGGGGTTCTGGACACCCACCCAAGCAAGGCCTAGCCAGAGCAACAGCACTCAGCACTCAGCTTGAAATACAAGATGAAATAAACCCCAGCCTGATTTCAGTGTCACTGCCTGAGAGAAAAGCACCAATTCCCCTAGCCACTGCTCCAGAACGCCCAGGGTTCTACTGCAGCACTGTCCTGTAAAACCGCTGCTCCTGCTTGGCAAGAGCCCCCGCTGCAGCCCAAGTCTTGCAGGCTTGTCTGTGGTGGCCTCAGATCTACCCCTTCTCGATTTCCAGCCACACTGAAGTTAGTGTGGGACAGAAAGATACTAGGCCCTCAGTGTGCAGCCCAGGGCTTGTCGGAGGGCAGAAGGGCTCTGGTGGCCACAAGGTAGCCCATGAGTGGAAGCAACTTGGCCAGACTTGGCCTCCTTGTGTGTCAGGATTTGGCTCACAAATCTGGTCCTCAGAGTACCTTCTTCCTAGGGGGTCTGGGGTGATGGGGGAGTGAGGGGGAGAGGATGCTACAGGGAAGATGACAATTGACAGATCAACCCCAGGAGCCCACAGACTAGAGGAAGTTCTAGTTACATGATTTCAATTTTTTTTTAAAACTTTATATTCTTTTTTGTTTTTTAAAGATTTGTTTATGCATAAAGGGCTGGTGTACAGGCCAGAGGGGTGAGAGGACCCACCAGAGACAGAGTGGGAAACAGAACAGGCAGATCTACCAAATTACACTGCTGAGGGGAGCAGCGGGCGAGGCAGGAGAGGTCTGCTGCGCCATGTGGGTCCCTCCCTGGCCGGGGATCAAACTTGCGCTGCTGTGCGGCAGATGCTTCACAGCGCGGCGCTCAACCCGCTGCACCACCAGGGAGACCCCTAGTTACATGATTTTAATCAGTAATGCCATAGGTTTTCAGGCCTTTTGAGGATCCAGGCCAAATTCAAACCTCATGACTGGGCCATCGTCTCTGCTAACCCACAAACAGCGGAGTGCAGCAGCCATGGTTCCCCCAGTAACTGCAGCAACAGAGGTTTAGAAAGCTTAAAAGACTTGGATGCGCCATTCACACAAGAATGAAGAAAACAAGGCCCCAGATTCCTGGTGCTGTTCACCACAGCAGAAAGCTGCAGTAAGAAGCTACTGAAATGAGAGCGGCTGTAGTCTTGCCCTCACAGAGAATGAGGAAGGTATTTAAACATCTTCTGTGGAGGTGAACTAGAATGCCTCTGATCACAGTCCTGGCCAGAAGCAGCAGGACACCGGCTGTGAGAATTAAGAAATGAGCGAGTAGGAAAGAGACCGCCTCCTGGTCACAACTACCATTATCTCCCTCTGCCCTGGGGTGTGGCCATAGCATGAAAATAGTAAGTACTTTGCCTTCCATAGGGACTCGCATTTTGGCCGAGATCAACTGCACTGGGCAGATGGCTGACCACGACCAGGACCACACTGACGCGGCCACTCCACGTCCCTACCTGCTGCTGCTCTGCCCTGAGTAGGGCAAAAGGCCAGGTCACACCCCGACGCATGTCCAAAAGACAGCTTACATACACACATTTACTGTTAAATGCTTATCGCGCGGCAGGGCTGGGTCAACTTCCTGTCTCCCTAGCTTCCCTTTTTTTTTTTTTAAGTTTTTTAAAGATTTATTTTTTTACGCATCTAAGAGCTGGGGTGCAGGCCAGAGGTGTGGGGGGTGAGAGAACCCACCAGAGACAGAGTGAGGAGCAGAACAGGTGTATCTACTAAAATACACTGCTGAGGGGAGCAGTGGGGAGACAGGAGAGGTCTGCTGCGCCCTGTGGGTCCCCTCCCTGGCCATATAGATCAAACTCGTGCTGCTGTGGCTGCCAACTGCCCCATAGTGCTGAGACCCAACCCAACTGCCACCAGGGAGGCCCTCTAAGCTTACATTTTTTGAGGAAACTGGCCAGTAAATGAATAAAGCAACAAACCAGGCCTGGTGGCAGCAAGAATGGGAGGGGCAGCAATGTAGCAAGAAGTCAGGACGTCTCTGACGCACGATTCTGAAGCTGAGATCTGAAGGATAAGAAGTTAGTCCTACTGTGGTTAAGAGTGTCCATCCAGGTAGTACAAGGCTCGGAGGCAGGAAAGTGTTTAGCACACAAGATCTGAAAGGAGGACCAGTGTGGTGAGGGGAAGGTAGGTGGGCTTGAGATTATCTTGCAGTGTGGGGTAGAGACATTTCAAGCCGGCGCAGGGGATTGGCATTTTATTTTCAATAAGACAGCAAGGTACTGGAAGGTTCTAAGTTAGGGAGTGACAATCTGACTTACAGTCAACAAGATTACACCAGCTACCGAACGCAGATTAAACGGGAGGAAAGCAAGAAGGAAGAGAGGCCCAGGAGAGGGCCGCGAGTAGTTGGTGCTGGTGAGATGATGGCCCGCTGGACGTGGTCAGACTGCATGGGGACAGAAGAGGGGCACTTGCTGTTAACTGGGCTTGAGGGCTGCCACAGGGCGACGAGCGTAGATGAGGGGGACTACCAGGAATCCGGCTGCGGCACACATGTGATGGCAGTACTGTTTAAAGAGAAGGGAGACTGGAAGAGGGACTGTGTGTGGCGGGGGAGGCTCGGCAGTTCCATTTCAGACACAGCAAGTCTGGCCGGTATTAAGACAACCAAGAACCCTCAAGAGAGCCTTTGGATCCTTGAATTTTAAGCACCAAAGAAAGATTTGAGACACGAGAGGTAAATCTGAGTCTTTCATATCAAAATCAGCATTACCCAACAGAAAGGTCAGCTGAAAACGCAAGTTACAATATGTAAACGTGAGAATACCCACATATAGAGAACAAGTTCAACTATTATTTTAATAACATCTTATTAAACCCAATAAAATCCAAAATATGACTTAAACATAATGATCATTTAAAAACATTTTACACCCTTTTTCACACTAGGCTTTCACACGAGGCTTCTGAAGCCTTGTGGCCTTTTATACTCATACCCCACACGTGTTTACAGTGCTCACGTTGGGCAGTACAACCTTATTCTCTATTTACATGCTGTAACTTGCATTTGTAGCTGGAGGAGCTTCTGACTTCGCACCTGACTTATACTGTATGCAGGGGGAATTAAAAGGTACAGATAAATTCTCTGGTTCAGTTTCTCTAAGATTGTAAGTCCGAGGGAACATGAAAGGGTGGTGTGACTTCATGTGAAAAGTGCATGTTCAGGGGCCTCCTTTGTGAAGCATCGCACAGCAGTGCCAGTTCGATCCCATGTCAAGGAGGGGACCCATATGGTGCAGCAGACCTCTGCTGTCTCCCCTCTGCTCCCCTCAGCAATGCTTCAGTTGATCTGCCTGTTCTGCTCCCCACTCTGTCTCTGACCTTCCACGACTCTGGTCTGTACCCCAGCTCTTGTGTGTATATAAATGAATAAATTTTTATTTTTATTTACCTTTTTAAAAAGATTTATTTTTTTATTCATACAAGAACTTGAGTACAGGCCAAAAGTGTGGGGGGTTAGAGGATCCACCAGAGACAGAGTGGGGAACAGAACAGGCAGATTTGACTAAAATACACTGCTGAGGGGAGCAGCGGGCAAGGCAGGAGAGGTCCGCAGTGCCACGTAGGTCCCCTCCCTGGTCAGCAGCAGGGATCAAACTCGTGCTGCAGTGGCTGCGGTTTGCTTCATAGTGCATTGCTTAACCCACTGCGCCACCAGGGAGGGCCCAAATGAATAAATCTTTTTTTAAAAAGTGCATGTTCAAAAGAACCAAACCAGCATCAAGCATTCTACCTTATCTAGTTTTTCTTTACTTTTGAGCTGTTCCTCTTGAAAACTGGTAGTATTTACTGTCCTCAAAGACAAACTCCACATCTGTTTGGAGAGCCTGGGGGTTTATCCAAATTAGGGGGAATCATGGGTGAGACACAACATCAAGCTTTCTGGCTTCCTGCCTAGACACTAGCTTGCCTGAACACAGAGGAGAAAGTTGGGGTTTCAAGCACACTCCTGGGAATCTTCAGAACCTAAAAGGTAAAGCCAAGGGAACTGGCGACAATACCTAAGAGGAGGGAGGACGAAAGCCTAATCTCACTTGTGCTGCCTGAAAACTTGTTAGCCAGCTTCCTTCTACTTTGAAAGCCCAAATCTGTGGGTTTTGAGGACTATCTAGAGGAGTGGCTGGTGTAGATGCTGAGGAGGGACCTAACACACATCCAAGAGATCTACAGAAAGTCCTGTGGGTGGTGTGGCCGAAACTGGCAAGCGCAGGCGTGAGGGTGTCAGAGCCGAGGTGGCGGCAGACCCTGTCCGTCTGCCTTACCGGGGACTCTTGCCATGAATAAAATGAAAAGCCACTGGGCGGAAGTAGTGGTTTGAGCTGAAGCATGACGCTGTCTGATTTCTGTCTTAAAACAATCTGACTGCTGTATTACTGCAAAAAGATGGCTGTAGGGAGATCAACCAGGAAAGCAATTTAAAAATCCAGGTGAGACGATGGTGGCTCTACTGGAGCACAGTTAGAGAGACTGAAAAACAGGCCAACAAGATTTCCTAGAGGACTGGATGTGGGTGTAATCCCCCAGTTTCTGGCTAGAGTAGCCAAAGGACAGAGTTGTCACTAACTGAGATGTGGGACGGGTGCACAGGAACACAGGCACGGAGAAGGTTTTATAAGGTGGTGTTAGAAGTACCAGGAACCCAAGAGTAATGTGAGTTTGGAGTTCAGGAAGATCTGGGATGGAGATATGAATTGGGAATATCTGCCGCTCCTCTAGAGGTGGCATTTGACTGTGTGAGGTGGTGGGGAAACACAGGGGCTTGGATAGACGCAGGGCCACCAAAGACCAAGAATGAACCATGGAACCCCCACATATCAACAAGGCAGAGAAAAGAAGGGAACCAGCAGAGACAATGGAGAAGGCAGGAAAATCAAGTGTTGTGTCCTGGAAGTCAAATGCTCCAAGTGTTAAGGAACAGAGTCAGCAATTACGTCCAAATACTGCTAAAAACACAACTAGGTAGATGAGAATGAAGAACTGACCAGGGACTGAGGGAATGAACCAGAAAGCAGCATGAGAGCTTTCTGGGATAACCAAAATGTTCTAGATCTTATTTTGTGGTGATGGCAATATACAGTTGTATAATTTATCAAAATGTGTCCAATGTACCCTTAACACTGGTGTATTTTATTGTACGAAGAGGCTACTTGAGCAATAGTTTTTTGCTCTTAAAGCACATCACACCCTGACACTCCTCTGCTTAACAATGCAATGCAAGAGTAAATGTCAAAAAGGCCTTGATCTGTGCCACCAGCCCCCACACCCCCACCCTCCGCTATGGCCCTTGGCTTCCTTACTGTTCGGTCAACCATAATCCCACCTTGGAGCCCCTGCTCAAGCTGTTCCCCTTACTCGGAACACCAGGATCTGCTCAGCTAACTCTCTTCATGCAAGTCTGCTCAAATCTCACTTTCTCAATGAGGCTGGCTGCCCTACACTACTGGAACCTGCACACGAGTGCTCCAGACGACCCCGGGGCCCTTACTCAACAATACCCTTTGAAACACAAAGCCCTACTTTCTTAATATGCCATTTACCATTTCATGTCTTGGGCTGCCGTGTAAGTTTCAGACGCTAGAGCTTCCGCTAGTCTAGACCAGTAAGAGTGACACAGCTCAACTGGACACAGGGCCAAGCAAAGGTAAACCTTGATCTTCAAAAAAAAAAAAAAGTAACCACATGATTTATCTGCACAAACTCAACAGTAAGGGACATGGGGAAAATAAGATTAAAGAGGGTGTAAGAGAAAATGGAAGGTGGAAACGAAACAGAAAGCACGTTTAAGAAGTTTTGTTATCAGGACCTCCCTGGTGGCACAGGGGCTGAGCACCGCACTGTGGGACTTCCGCAGTCACTGCAGCGCACGAGTTCAATCCCTGGCCAGAGAGGGGACACACATGGTGGAGGGGACGCACATGGCGCAGCAGACCTCTCCTGCCTCCCCGCTGCTCCTCTCAGCAGTGTACTTCAGTAGATTCGCCTGTTCTGCTCCCCACTGTCTCTAGTGAATCCACTTACCCCTCCCCGCTCCTTTGGCCTGTACCCCAGCTCTTGCGTGCATAAATCAAATCTTTAAAAACTAAAGTTTTGTTATCAAAAGAATGATATAATACACAAAATAGTCAAAGAAAAAAATTGATAGAAAAAAATGACAGAAGAGGTTAAAGGAAAACCGTCAGGAGCAAGAGGGTGGGCTGTAAAGCAGAAGTAGAGCAGTTAGACCAAACCGCCTTAGAAGCAGCTAACAAGAGGGCACGTGATGAGAATGCAGATGCTGGGTGAGGAGGTGTGAGGAGAATGCCGAAGAGAAGGCTGAAATTCTCTTCTGATGATGGCTCCGTCTTCTCAGTGAAGTAAGAAGCAGGTCATTCATTAGCTAAGCACAGGGAGAACATGGACCGGCAACCTGTTGTTTGGCAGAACTGTGGGTCTACGCGAGATAAGAGGTTTGTGAATGTCCATCTGTTCAAGGGGACTGGCACTGACACTTTCTCTCCAGTCATGTTCAGCCTCAGCAACCACAGATGAACTGAATTTTTTTTAATTATTTATGCATACAAGCAAGGGGGTACAGTCCAGAGGTGCAGGGGGTGAGAGAATCCACCAGACAGAGTGGGGAACAGCAAAGGCAGATCAACAGAAATACACTGCTGAGGGAGCAGCGGGCGAGGCAGGAGAGGTCTGCGGTGCCATGTGGGTCACCTCTCTGGCTGGCATCAGGATTCGAACTCGTGCTGCAGTGGCTACGATTTGCTTCATAGTGCGTTGCTTAACCCACTGCGCCACCAGGGAAGGCCCCTGAATTTTTTTTTTTAAAAGACTTACCTATCTATGCACACAAGAGCTGGGGCACAGGCCAGAGGCACAGAGGGTGAGAGGACCCACCAGAGACAGAGCGGGGAGCAGAACAGGCAGACGGACTGAAACACACTGCTGAGGGGAGCAGTGGGCGAGGTAGGAGAGGTCTGTTGCGCCATGTGGGTCCCCTCCCCGGCCGGTGGCAGGGATCGAACTCGTGCTGCAGTAGCTGCGGTCTGCTCCATAGTGCGTCGCTTAACCCACTGCACCACCAGGGAGCGTCCTTATATTTGATTTACTCTGGTAAACCACATCGATAAGATTCTAGCATGACCCTGTCTGAATACAAAATCGTATGAACTACACATGAAAAACAGGAGCAACCGGAAGGCCGTCCCTCTGCACACCAGATCTGGGGCAGCGGTCACGAGGTCAGTGAAATCAGGGGCAGGGCAGGTTCGTGGGCAGCTCAAGGCTCACCAGAGCTGGACACCAAAGGGGAAAGAAACCACCGTGGATCTGAACACAAAATTAAGGCGTGCTAACATAAAACCTGGACCTTGCGCCACCTCCATGACAGAAGAGCAGCTGAATCAAGGCTTGAGCAAGTCTTCCACCGAGTGAGCCTGCAGGGCCAGAGCTCCGCTGATGCCGACGCAGGTCAGTAGCGCGGACTGTCCCGCAGTCAGATAACACACATCATAAGAGGCTGCAAGTCTCAACGCCCAGTACCAGGCCTCAGAGAAGAATACCTCCAAACAGAACAAACATTTTAACAGGCCAGATACGACCGTATTCCCTCACGGAAGAGGAGCAGACTTAAGACAAAGCAAAGGAACTTCGGTCAAGTGTGATGAGGGTCTAAACATCACAAATAAGCTTGGTCTTGCACTGCCAGTGGGAATACTTGGACAAAGGAAGTATCTTCCTATAATTAAAGCATTAAAACCTACATCTGTCCCCAGACAGGCTGCATGCTGTTCACCACAGGTGGAAACAGTTCTAAGACATTCTTGTCCACTTATCCGACAGAGGAATAAACTTTGCAACCAATTTGAGAGCATGTACTCTCATAAACTGCCATTCCAGCTCAAATAATACAGAGCTCAGACAGACTCATGCAAATTAACTAGTCACCTAACCCAAAATGTCAGATTTTAGAATACACCATTTATATACCACTAAGTACAAAAATACTGCCTATTCAACTGTGGAGCGGATGATTCATTCAAATATGTATTTTGGGAAAAACCTGAGCCAAGAAATTGATTATTAATAAGACCTCCTGGTGGCGCAGTGGGTAGAGCACCACACTGAAACAGTCACGGCACAGCAGCTTGAGTTCGATCCCCGGCTAGGGAGGCCTCTCCGGCTCTCCCCTCAGCAGTGTATCTCTGTTGATCTGCCTGTTCTGCTCCCCATTCTGTCTCTGGTGAACCCTCTCACCTCCCGCTCCTCTGGCCTGTACCCCTGCTCTTGTATGCATAAAGTTTTAAAAAAATCTTTTAAAAATTTTTATTAATATATCTTAATTAATTAAACCTCATTAATTTCATTTCAAAAATCTCTTCAGTTGTGTAGATTCAGAACCGGTTATCTTTGTGGAGCCCTCCACGCTTCACAGGTGTGCCATACTTAAGTTCCATAGGAGTCTTTTGGGGGCGGGGGGAGGCCTCTTAGCTCCCAGGCTGGCTTTCCAGGAGTGATGAATAATATATTCATCAATGAATAAGGATTGCTCTTCAAACAATTTCAAGTCTATAAACACATCAGAACTCCTACCCCATGGGACCTCCCTGGTGGGGCAGTGGGTTAAGCAACACACTATCAAGCAAACCACAGCCACTGCAGCATGAGTTCGATCCCTGCCACCAGCCAGGGAGGGGCCCCACATGGCACCGCAGACCTCTCCTGCCTCACCTGCCGCTGCTCCCGGCAGTGTGTTTCAGTCTGCCTGTTCTGCTCCTCACTCTGTCTCTGGTGAGTCCTCTCACCTCCTGCGACTCTGGCCTGTGCCCCAGCTCTTGTACACATAGATAAATAAATCTTTAAAAAACTCCTACCCCAGCTCGAGCCAGTGGATAGAAAATATTTTCCTTCCCTTTGCACTAGCCCAGATAACAGATCAGACAGGAAGGGCTGCACTAAGGAAGCCTCAGACACACACAGCGAGGGGGACCGTGGGGGACCCTGCTGTGCTGCACAACTGAGCAATGAACATTTGGTGATTCGAGGTCCTGAAGGACAGAAGCCAGCAGCCTCAGACCTCAAAGGAAGAACCAGCCCTGAGAGGACAAAGGGCCAGGTATTCTGCTTCCTTCTGTTGGCCTTGACGATGGAGCCAAAGGGAGAAGTAATTAACAGCACAGTTCAATTTTCAAGGTTTACTTATCAGTAGTTAAGTGTTTTCTCGTTGGTAGCTGCCCTTCCAGAACCATCCCAGCCATTTATCTCAGGGATGTTATTTACATGCCCATAAAGTACTGGAAGTCCCTACTCCTGTGGATGATTTGCATTTGATAACTGGAAGGTTCACCGGCTTACTAAGCCATCATCATTGGGTTTTAAATGGAAAATCTGTGAGCAAACAATACTTTTAATAAAAAGTTAACTTTTAATAAAATAATGCAAAAACATTGCTTAACAAAGCCAACAGTCAGAAAGGCTGTCTCTTGCAGCATCCTACCTAGGAGCAGTAGCTGGTTTTAGCTATTCACATCTAAGATGTTCGTAATTCTCCATTTACCACTGCTAGAAATTACTTATTTTTGCTCACACGTTTACCCATCCACACTTCCCCCATTCTCCCTATTTAGATGAGTTTATTACCTATAAAGCTAAACCCCATAAATCATACTTGCAAAGATTTTTTTACTCTGAAGCAAACATTTACCTTTTGTTTTCTTTTCAATTTATGTACTTATGCATACAAGAACTGGGATACAGGCCAGAGAAGTGGAGGATGAGAGGACCAACCAGAGACAGAGTGGGGACCAGAACAGATGGACCTACTAAACACACTGCTGAGGGGAGCAGTGGGCAAGGCAGGAGAGGTCTGCTGCACCACCTGGGGCCACCTCCCTGGCTGGTGGCAGGGATCGAACTCGTGCTGCAGCGCCTGCCCATGCTTCATAGTGCGTTGCTTAACCCACCGTGCCACCAAGGCGGCCCTCACCTTGTTTTCTACATTCACATTTGGTTCTCAACTTTTCTAATGAATCAAGTATTTCCTTAATATATTCAAAGTCTTTAAATTTCCAACACATTCCCTTTTGGAACTCCACTTTCTCCTGCTTTAAGCCAGTGGCCGGTTCCCCAAGCCCTCAGCAGAAAGGCAGCAGGGACTTCCCACCGCCACTCTGGGGATTCCCTCTGCCTCAGCACAGGCCATGTGGAGCGTACTTTTGAACTGTTCACAGCAATTAATGCCAGGGTGCAAACAGGCCACTCTCCTCTACTCTCCCCTTAGCTAGTTGAGTGATGTGGGTCTGGTGTGAGACACCTGATTTTAACTTCCATTCACCAATATTAAGCCTAATTTGAAGGATGCATGAAAGATCTCTTAAAAGGGCCTCCCTGGTGGCCTAGAGGTTACATCTCAGCGTGCACAGTGCCAACCCAGGCCAGGGAGCGGACCCACATGGTGCAGATCTGTCTTGCTTGCTGCTCCCCTCAGCAGTGTATTTCTGTTGTCTCTGGTGAATCCTCTCTGCCCTACACCCCTGGCCTTCACCCCAGTTTTACACAAAAATAAATACCTTCTAAAGGTGGAACACCAAATCAAAACCCAAAAACGGGCCTCCCTGGTGGCGCAAGGGGTTGAGCACAGCACTATGAAGCACCTGCAGCCACTGCAGCATTAATTTGCTTCCCAACCCACATGGCGGCAGCCCTCTCCTGTCTCACTCACGGCTCCCCTCAGGAGTTTCAACCTGCCTGGTTCTGTTCCCGGTCTCTGGTGAATCCTCTCACCGCCACCCCCCATCTTTGACCTGTACCCCAGTTCTTGTATACATAAAAATTGTTTAAAATCTTAAATGCAAGGTGGATTGACGCCACTTGACTAAACTAAGCGTAAATGGTGGAAGACTACAAAAAACGGCTGCATTAAAGCATTATTCGAAACTAGAGCACTACTCATGACTCCTGAGCTACGTGATAGCAGTATTACCTTGCTGATTATCGTGTGCCCTCAACTCAGTTGAAACTTAAATTTAAAAAGCTTAATGTTGAAAGATCAGCACATTCAATTCCTTCTAGTTACCTTAGTTTCAGAATTCACTTTTCCATCCTTAGGCTTTTCAATGTGACTTTTCTTTAAAAAAAAAAAAGTGTAAGGGCCCTCCCTGGTGGCACAAGGCGTTGTCTCAGCACTACTGATCCCCATGGCACAGACCTCTCCTGTCGCCCCGCTGCTCCCCTCAGCAGTGTTTCAGTCAGCCCGCCTGTTCTGCTCCCCGCTCTGACTCTGGTGACTCCTCTCACCACCCTCTCCGCAACCTCTGGCTTGCACCCCAGTTCTTGTATGCATAATCTTTTTAAAAAAGGTGTGGTACATTAATCCAATCCAGATCCTGACAATCCAGAAAATTGGTTATCTGTCAAGAGACCATGTTCTCAAAGCAGTGACTACAAAGGTAACCAGACAAAAGGTTGTCTAGTGCGGAAATATACAGTGCCCTCGTTTAACCTTCTGTGCCGTTAAACCACCTCCCAAGTCTTCACTGACCATTCCCATCAGCAAAGTCTTCTGACATTATTTTTCCTCCCTCAGAAGATAAGTTCCGGAACTGTATGAATTCCCGGCACACAGAACGGTACTTTGCAGAGAAAACCACTCGGAAGTTATTTGCTGACTCAATGAATACTGCTAGTCTCCACCTTTGGAGACTTCCCAGCCCACCCCTCCAACTGAGGGTACCAGTGCTAGCAGTTCAGAGTGCGGACCAGTGATGGGTCTTGTCCTTGAAGAGAAAAAGGAACCAAAGTAAATCCAACCCCCACGAGTGGAAGTGGCAGAAAACCAATCCAGCCAGGGAAGACAAATACTAGGAAATGATCTGGCCTACGTGTGAGCCATGACCTTTGGGACTGAACGGACGTCTGTAGGAGCTAGAAACCGTTCTAGCCCAAATCCACTAACTCCAACTGTTTTCCTCAAACAGTACTCTTATAAATCATTTGACCTCTCACCAAGGTCAGGCTTCCATGTTCAACAATTATCTGTATTTTCAGGGCAAGAGGAATGTAAAGTAGACTATACAGAAAAATGTTTCCTGGAATAAATGAGATAAAACATAAAACCTTTATCACAGGGTTTCACACAGAGCATACAGCCAGTAAATTACATGCGGAATCAATAGTTATTCTCAGTGATTCCAGGCAATGCTCTAACTAGACACAGCCTTACTGTGTCTAGGTTTGAACGACACCAAGTTTGTAAAGCAAGGGGGGAAAAAAATCTGGATTTACTGGCCTAGAGAAGTAGCACACTGTCACTGGAGCCAGTTTTTTCATATGGCATGAAAAATTAAAGCTGACCTTCCATTCCTTCAAGTCCTTCCTTTCCAAGACCTCGGCCTTGGAAGTCAAGTTAGATGTACTGACTGGGTGGCTGGAACAGTGGCAGCAAGGCGTGGAAGACTGCTTCTCAAACACAGAAGACCTGCATCTCAAAGCACGTCAGTAATTTTATAATGAAGGTGGACCCATGAGGGAAACTCTTTATTAGAATAAGGCTACCTACCTGGGTTCTTCTGTAGTAACCCCTTTACCTTTATCTGCAAATGACCTTGTACCCCCACCCCCTTCTCTTCCAAAACAAATAAAGAACCCAGACACAAAACCAAGCAAGAACTCTCTCACAGCACACATACCCTAAGTTGAAAAACCATTTATTTCACTGGAAAGAAAAAAGTGATCCGACTCTAGATAGTCTGGCAAAAAGACTCAGGAGTAGTGACAAGACACTCTCACCAAGTCATTCTCAAATCCAACACCCACTGGAAGCAGGAGGCAGGGAGACAGCCCCTGCCACAGTTTCTGCACACAATGAGGCCTGCTGGGAGAACAGAACATGAATGGGAAACCACAGAAGAATTGAACAGGAAAATGGGCAGGAGAGGCAAGAAGAGGAGGTCTGAACTTAGCAAGGTAAATTAGGGTCCACGGTTCCTGAGGGACTGAACGCACAGAGCCGAGAACGTCCCGGAGACGGGGTACCACGAAGGGTGTATTCTCATGCACAACTGCAGCTCGGAATTTCAGCCCACACACATCCCACCTGAAAGAGAGCACAATACAGGGGCTTTACAGCAAAGCTCAAAAGGGCTTTCCCATTTAAAACGTCAAAGAACATCCTTACAGTGTTTGGTATCTTGACTCTCCTTTGAACTTGTACCCGTCCCCAGTATCACGCTAATTTCTAAGAGTGACACAAACCTGAAGGCCAGGGAAGAGCTGGGAAGGCTAGGCAATCCAGACTGGGGCCTTTCTCTAGACTACATAGAATATTTCCTTTATGGCAGTAGGCAAAGACATTGCTATTCTCTTGATGTTAACATGAGCAATCCTCAGAGAAGACAATTTCACATCACAAGCTGTCAGTGGAGGGCAGGGAAAAGGGAAGGTTCCAGTAAGTTCTGTGGGGTACTAAGTCAAAAGTGTATCTCAATCTGGGAATTACTACAAGGTCCAAGTTAAAAAACATTCAAGGTCTAGACAAAGTAGCATCAACTAAACAAGCTGTAAGACCTGAGAACATCCTACTTTTGCCTAGGGAAGAAATTAAAAGAAGGTATTGGATGGTGTGTGTAAACCACACGTCAAGTCACTCAAGTTTCTCTGCCAGTCCTACGTGTGACTTGCTATACCTTGTTCGTGGGCAAACCACATAGCTTCTGGCCTAACTGCAAAGATGACAGAGTACCACCTACCTTCTCACTACAGGGCAGTAGTAATGTCTGGGACACACTGGGGGTGGGGCGGCCCTATTCAAAACAAAGGGTGCTGAGATTCACCCTTGAATACAACAGCAATCTCCAACACCTGGAGCCCAAAGCTGGCAAGCATCAGAAGAGAATATACTCAAGTAGAGCCAAATGGATCATGAGGCTCAAAGTGTTTAGTAGCAGAAAAGGCCAGAGGACTCAAGGCAGAGTTGATGGTTTCAAGAGCAGTAAGTAACTGTAGCTAGGAGGAAGATAAAGGGAGCGATGTGCTTAAGGCGAAACTCCCAACTCTGAGCTCAACGTTACCAGAGAGTAAAGTTAACAGGTGTGAATACGTATTTACAGTACCACATACCTCGAAGAAGTGGAGAGGATGTCAAACCTAGCGCTGTGGGTACAGTTTAAGAAAAAACCTGAACGAACAGGTTCTTACAGGTCAAATTCAAAGATAGAGCAATGGAACGGGCACTAAACTGAAGGAGTGAATCTGAGCTGAGTGGAGAAGCTGAATTTGAGTCTGTGCCCCAAATTCCACCTTGAACCCAATTTTGTAAATTAAAAGAAGATACTCTTCTTTCTACTCTTCTCTATCCCAGCTTACCATCAAATAATTTTTTTTCTATAAAGCTCCTAGGGACTGAACGTTCAGGAATGTCAGAAATATGCTGCTTCAAGATTGAGATGACGCCATTTTGGTACTTTCTACAGTAACTGGACCCTCAGTAGTGATGATCTGTTAACTAGTTACGGATTTTATCATCACAGGTCACAGCAGACCCTTCACATAGCACCAAGCAGAACAGGAAACTTGTGACCTTGGTGATGTCGCACACGTAGGAATTTCAACAAAGGTTCTGAGAAACAGCACACCTGCGTCAGAATGTCTGGGTCCCAGGTTTAGTGCGACTGCAGCACATAGGCGTGACTCAAGATTCATCACACCACTCGCAGTTTTATTTTCCCAGCTGAATAGAATCAAGGTGACCCCCACTACTAGGAGCCCTGGCAAGCAGCCACGAGGGCTAAAGTTGTTTACAGATTTCAAAGTTAAGTAGTTGGGACTTCTCCTTAGCCGCTGAACTGGACCTAGTAACCTTACCCTAAACCTGCAAAAGCAAGCAAGCAGGGCAGCCTAACGGAAGCCTTTAGGCTGCAGGAGGGATGGCAAAACCAGAACAAGGGACACCCCACCGCTCTCACCTCAAGCTTTAAAAGGCTGAGTACCGCGCCCGATCCGCATACTGCTCCCGCTCATACCGGGCCATGTCGTACAGGGAATTCCGCGCGGCCGCTGAAGCTTGGGACAACTCACTCTCATGCCCGTAACCGTAGCCCTCTCCAACAGTGGGGACTGGGCCTGTAGCGCGACGCAGGGGGCTCCGATCCCGCCCGTAATATGAAGAGGAAGCTGCAGTAACAGCAGCAGCGGCTGCTGCAGCAGCAGCAGCTGTAGCAGCAGCAGCTCCTGAGGTCGGCAACAGGTGTCTATCGTAGGGATCGAGAGAGGTGGAGGTGAGGTGACTGGCCATGGCTGTGTTCTGGACTTGTGGCAGCTGGGACAGGGTCTGCTCTGCGTAATTATACGCGGAGGCAGCTGCAACCGCCACTGCCTCATAGGACCGGGCGGCACGGCAGCGCTTGTAGTAGGCATCGAGCGCTCCGTACGCGTTGTTGTAATACAACGAATCCCCATAGCTCATGGTGTAAGGTGTACGCACTGCTCCATATTGCTCATTATATTGCTCGGTAAAGTCTGCCACGCGGCCCGAACGATCTATCGGACACTCTTTGGACCAGTGCCCCTCTTTCCCGCACCGATAGCAGCCGCTCTGGTCTCCCATCCCGGGCGCAGTCCTAAGCCGGCTGGTGGACAACTGCACGTGCATTCGTTTGCCTTGAAGAAACAGACGCAAGAAGGGTTGCTATCACTCTTAGTCGTAGTCCCAGCCCCTACCCCAGACACTGGTCATAGCAATGGCTTTAGTACCTAGACAACCTAAGGCAGGAGTCACTGCCAAAAAGAAAAGGAAAAAAAAAAGCCAATATATAAATATAATGACTTGATCTCAAAGATCAATTAGAGGAAGAAACGTTTCAGCTGGAACACTTTTAATGCGTAAGAAACTACTCTCACTCAAAAACAAGCATCTGTTTGCCAAATGCCTAGACAAAAACTTCTCCACACAGTGACTCGACGTCAAAAGAAATCACAGTAAGAGCATTCCCACAAGATTCTGCCACCTTCCGTCTTCACTGTCAAGACTGATTTCATTAAGTGGGAGAATGCAAAGGCCAGCCTTGCACTCACACACCCCGAAAACAGAGAGAACAGAGGAAGTTACCATTGACAGAGCGATCCAGGCTTGAGTCATGGCTGGGCGTGGCAGGCAAGGGTTAGGGTTTCTAGGACAAAAACACTCAAAGGTGGTGGAGGGGCACAAAAGTTGAGGGCAGCCTTCTTTCTTACCTGGGTCCTTTGAACTGCTGGCTCATTCTAACAAGGGTTCCTTACAATCCAGAAGCTAATCTTAGTGACCCTAGCAGGCTCAGAGCAAACAGGGGAGGCACTTCACAAGATGACTGCATTTTTATTGAAAGACCATAAAAAATGTGAAGGGGAGGATGAGAAAAGTCAAGAACAACCATTATTATTAGTCAGTGACTCAAACTGTTCATTTTAGTAAGGTGCAAAAAACTTGTACCATAAAACTAGGGATCTGAGAGCCAAAGAACTTGCATTACCATTTTTTCCTGAAAATAACAATTTGTATTCTAGAAAAGAAACTACTTCTGAAAATCTAACAAAAGGGGAAAAAAGATACTTCTGAACTTCTTCAAGGAAGCAGTTTCCACCTACCACCATCAGCCCACTTACTGGTAAACAAAAGCTTTTTAATGCAACTGGCTATAACCACCCAAACATAACCGATGTGACAGAAGTGAACGGTTAGAACCAGGGGAGAAACAAACAGGTTACTCATCCAACACTGCAGAAAGTGGTAAACACACAATTTCACCTACAAAGTCAGGATACAGGAGACTAGAAAAGGGGGAGGACATGGAAAGACCAAAACAAGAAACTCCTATTTCAAACATTCTGTCTGGTAAGGCAGGTGGGTTGCAGGTTAAGAGTTAAACTAGGCAATTAAGTACTTAAGTGCTTTAAAGTGCATATGTCTCTGGCATTTACCCATGGGACTATTCTGGAATCTAACAAAACCAGAGAAAACAAGTAGAACCAAGGAACCAACATTGCACACTCAAGACCTAAAGGTCATGAATAAATTTCCTGCTCTAAAAATGTATGGATTCTAAAATCAGACAAAGAAGCTATGTCTTTACCCAGAGTTACGCTATATGGTAATTTGTCCTGAATCAGTCCACACAGTGACTAAATCCCCCTTACACATGTAAATGTGACAACTCCTCTTGTACCTCTTATAAAACTGGGTTAAAGAGTAGGAAAGCGTCCAAAATTCAGGTATCATACCAAAAACACACAAGGGCAGCCTCTGCTCCCAATTAAGCTGTTGACACAAAATAATTCTCAACTTACCAATTAAAAAGGAAAACAAACTAGACCTGAGACACCTGGGACACTTCTCTTTAATAACACACAGCAACACCCATGATACAAGACATCTGTTACTTGGGGGAATGATGATCAGACACCTCCAGCTCTAAGAAAGGTCAAAGTTAAAGGAAATAAATACCAGACACTGCAATGACTCAACAAGAGGAACAGTTAGGAAAAGTAGTAGCCACTATGGTCTCTGGGCCAAAAAGGTTAGAATATAGGTTAAAAACCTAACAAAGAGTTGTGAGTATACCCCAAAATTTTGAACAGTTACAAACGAAAAAGGCCTTTTGCTGACACTGGGGACCCCAAAGAGGTGGGAGAAATTAGCAACTCATTGTGTTTACCACCCCCTTCAAAAAGGCCTCCCTTGACACTGCAGCTTAGATCTAAAACTAAGATAATACCTCCCAAACAAAGTGACAAAGCACTGAAGCACTCAGGCTGCCCTCCAGGCACACTGTGTCATCTACTCAAGGCTCCAAGATAACGCTCACAAGTGCTCTATACTCTATACACAGTTACTTAGAAATCTACCACCCAAACCACACAAAAGGCACAGCCATTTTCCTCCTCCTCAGAATCTCAAGTTACTCTTTTAATACTAGATTGGCCTCATCCTCAAAGCAGAACCTCCTGGTACAAGCACAACAGAAAAGCAGTGAGAGCTGAGCCCTTTCAAAATTAGTTACCTAACCCTAGCTCTTCACTTTACTGAGAAGTTATGAGTTGGGATGAGGTAGGGGAACCTAAAGAAATTCACTCCTAAATGTGTTGTTTAAGCTGCTCCTGCCCGGTTCTTCGTGCGTTAAAAAACGCAGAACGCTGGGAATCGTGCTGAAACAAATGCAGAGTGAAACACAGCAATATGCGCTATGACTTCCCCCTCCTAAAAGCTCCCATGCATTCTCCATTTTAAGTCCAGCACCTGCACTTAATCCTTCACCATCAACCAGGCAACAGCTGTAGGTCTCAAAACCCTCCCTCCCTTTACTTATCCAGCCTACTTTCTGCACGTAGCCTACTTTCTGCCCTCCTCCCACAAAGGGTGGTTCACCTTGAAACTCTGTGTTGTCAAGGCCCCTGATGGCCTCCACTGCATCCTCCGCCCGCTCCATGTGGACGAAGGCATAATCTTTCACGATGTCACACTCGATGACTGGGCCGTACTCCTCAAACTTGGCCCGAAGCTCCTTGTTGGTACAGGTGGGGCTGATGTTGCCCACGTGCAATTTTGTGGAGGTTTTGCTCTTGTTCTTGCTGGCTTCCACGTTGATGTTCACGCCGTGGAGCTTGTAGTGGTGCAGGTTGCGGATGGCATCCTCTGCCGCCGTCTTGTCCTCTATGTGCACAAAGCCGTAGTTCTTAATGATGTCACATTCCAGCACCTTCCCATACTGCTCGAAGAGGGAGCGGATCTCCTGCTCTGTGGCCTCCCGGGGCAGGTTTCCGATGAACAGCTTCACCATCTCGCCACAGCCTGGATGAGGAGAAAGAAACTTTCTAACGTAAGACCTTAAGCCCATCAGTTTAAGAAATAAATCAAAACCGCCATCTCCTCTCACCAGCAATTATTTCCAGTTCTCCGTCTCCTACAACTCCCGCACACCATCTCCACACGGTAACCCAAGGGGGCCGGAGACAGCTACAACACGGCCGCAGGGCCGTCTACCAGAGCGCTCCCGGACAAAGGCTGCCACGAGATTTGCAGTTTCAGACGGGACTGGAAATCACGCGGAGAGCTGGGGCGCTGCGCCCCTCTGTCCCCTCCACGGACCGCCGAAGACAAAGCTCAGAATGCGGGCTCGCCGGCCGGCCGGCCTGGGCCTACGAACCGGCTCTTCCTCTCGTCCGCCGAGGCCGCCACCACGGCCGGAAAAGCGGGCCCTTAAAGCCCCGAGTCAGGCTTTCCCTCGGAAGCGGTGAGGGCAACCGGGGTCAGAGCGCGAGGCCCGAGGACAGCAGACCCGGCGTGGGGAACGCCTCTCCCCGGCGCCGTCCTCGGGCTCCCGTAAAGGAGAAACGTGCGGCCCGGGACGGCTTCGGCCAGCCAACGTCTCAGGGCCTGAAATTCTGGGAATGGGGTCGCGACCCCCCGGCCGGACACCTCGAGGCAGGAAGCGGGGCCAGGTCCGGGAGCGCAGGGTGAGGAGAAAGCGGCTCTCCCGAGGGAGGCCGTGGGGGAAGGGCCGCTCAGGCTCACCGCGCAGGGCCGAGCGCCGCGGCCGGCTCGCAGCTCAGCTCGGAGGCCGCAGGCCCGCGAGGGCGTCCCGGAGACCCAAGGGAAGGGGACGAGCCTGAAGAGGCACAGGGAGAGTTCAGGGGCCCGCACTCGCTCACCAGCACGGAAACCAGCAGGGGATCTTCCTCGCGGCGCGGACGCTTCGGACAAAACGCTAAAATGGCGGCGGCCGCAGCGGTGACTCTGGGTAGAGGGGGAGGTGAGCCCGCCACCGGATTGGCCGTTCAATAAAGCAAAAGACAGGCGTTCCCGCAGGTCTTCTTCCTGATTGGTTGCCACGAACGCCAATTACCTGAGAGGCCGGGAAGAGGTGGAAACGTCAGTAACCCCGGAGCTTTTATACGAAAGCCAATGAGCACTAACCTCACGAAGCCGAGGCCACTGATTGGTTAGGAGGGCAGCGTGGAGGCGGAACTACAAACGTGGACTTCGCCGGCGGGTTTCGGCCAGCCACGAGGCGGAGCGAGCTGCGGCCCCGTGTGGCGTCAACGCGGCCGAGCAGCTACATCTCGCCAGTGTGCGCGCACACGCGGCAGCGCGCCGCGGCGCCCGCTACGGCAAACGTGCCCCTCCCAATCGCCACCCGCTGTAGCCAGGACGCTGCGGACGGTAGCTCATGCAGACCGCACGCCAGCTAAGACCAGAAGCCCCCAGCCCGAAGAGACCCACCTCCTGCTGGGGCGAATCCGCCGCGGCCCCGGGCGTCCCAGGGCTCCCCGCAAATTAACGCTCTTTCCGTAGGCGGCAAGAGGAGCTACGAAACAGCTAATGGTCCCGCAGTCGGCCCGGCCGGAGGCTGCATTACTCGGGAAGGCGTCGAAGAGGACCAGTTCCTTCTAGGAACCAGCCTCCCGGGTCCACGATGAATAAAGGGCTTCTCCGTGTGGCCGTGGAGGTTGAGAAGACACCCCCACCCCGCCCTGAGAAAAAAACGGAAGCAGCAAAGGTTTTTGTTTTGTTTTATTGGGCGCCATCAGCCAAAGCTGTAGGTCTAAACCGCTAGAGCCGCGTAAAGGGAAGAGCCTACGCACAACCAGCCGCACACAAGATACAATCCAAGTAACACTTCCCAGAGGGTCCGGCTCCCTCAATCCTTCAGCTGCTTCACATAACCTCGTATTCATTGAGCAAGCAATGAGCCTTTGGCAAGGCAGTTTTTGAAGAGGAAGCTAAGGGATAGGGTGCTGGGTGAAAGAACTTAAAACATGATCAAAGCAGCGAGCTGTTTATGAAGGGGTCAGGAATGGAGATAAAACAAGCGGTATAAGCCACCCTCCCCCCTCAAAAGGCGGGGGACTCCTGAAAGATGAAGTCCAAATTCTGGGAATGGGTTTAACACCTGATAAAGACACAAATCAAATGACGAAAAACTGGTCAAGAAGTTATTCTGGGGTGGAAATAGCTAAAAACCTAAAAAGATCAAAATATAACATTTACAGCCGTGGTCACTAATCTTGGTCCATTTTTATTGAGGATTCAGATGCTGACACAGTACAAGCCACAGGCTCAGTGGTGAAGAAAACCAATTCCGTGTTAAGTCAGTTGCACATCTGCCCCTCTAAGGAAGGGGGTCAGCATCAGGAGGTGGTCACAACGCAATCTGCAGAGAAAGGCATCGCGTATAGGAATCCTCTCAGCTCCTTCCAGTTTGTTCTTCCAAAATTTGTGTGTCCCAACAGCCCTGGAAATAAACTCTTCCAAAAATCCAAAGCATATGAGATCAACTCGCTCTATGACACTAGGACTCTCTCAGAAATAAACTTGAGAATATAAACCTCAGGATCACAACTCAAGCCAGTCCTGTTACTTGAACTGCCTTCTGAAAGCCCTCCAGGTTATTTCTTCATTCCACTTCGCAAGCTTATTCCCCTGCTTTTTCATACCCAGTGGAACTGGAAACATGTCAAACTTCTCATACCCAATCTGATTCTTGCCAGACTCTCCCAATCTCTTTTAAGAACCATCCTCATCAGCCACTCCCCCACCCCCACAACTTTGCTGCACCCCACACCCCCCCTCCCCATTGCACTTCAGCACTTTGGCCTTTCTGTCCCAAGTTCAAGAAAGTTTTCTCTCCACTGGCCACCTCATCTAAAGGCATTCCCCCACTCCAACCTTTCGAACCTACCCCATGACTCCATGGTACTTTTCCAAATACTTACCACCACTCGAAATTGTTCCTTTTCTACCTTGTCCCACCCTCTACGCCCTGCAAATACTTGTTCTGCAAGGGCAGGGGTTGTTTCTTGTTTCCTACTATATCCTCAGTGGCACGATACAGGCATTCAAGTATGTGTTGCCCAAAATAATGGATGAATGAATGTATGAGTTAACTTAGTGATAACTAAAAGCTGAGAAATTACTCTGGATTTTCAGTCATCATCAGTTTAGGAACATGAATCCTTAGTCCTAAAAGCAAACATTTCTACTTTTTTCACCCAGTACACTTTCAAGCCCTCAAACAGAAAAGGCACATGGGCAAAAGCCAGGACATATGGCCTCCCTGGTGGCCTAGGGGTTAAGTCTCAGGGTTACCACTGAAGCAGCCCTCCTCAAGAGGCCCGACTTCCATCCTCTGGCCAGGGAAGCCGACCCACATGGTGCGGCAGAACTCTCCTGTCTCACCCACTGCTCCCCTCAGCAATGTATTTCAGTAGATCCACCTGGTCTGCTCCCCACTCTGTCTCTGGTGGATCTTCTCACCCCCTCATACCTCTGACCTACACCCCACTTCTTCTACACAAAAATAAATGAAATCTTTAAGGGGGTGGTGGTAGGACATAACCTATACTAGCAGCTTTTGATTATCAAGATCACCGACTTGACAAATGCAAAATGAAGCTGTGGTGAAGAGCTGTAGCTTCAGTGTCTCCGCACTGTCAATCTTCCAGACTGTATCTTGCCCAGGATGAGCTCAGTGTTTGTCCCTAAGGTTTTTTTTTTTTTTTTTAAAGATTTATGTATATAAGAGCTGGGGTACAGGCCAGAGTCCAGGGAGGTGAGAGGATTCACCAGAGACACAGCAGGGAATAGAACAGGCAGACTGAAACACACTGCTGAGCGAAGCAGCGGGTGAAGCAGGAGAGGTCTGCCACACCATGTGCATCCCCCCCCTGGCCAAGGGCAGGGATCGAACTCGTCCTGCAGCGGCTGCGATTTGCCTCACAGTGCGTTGCTCAACCCACTGGCCACCAGGGAGGCCCCCCGTAAGGTTTTTAAAGGGTTCTGCTTCAGTTTCTCTGCCCAATTACCCCAACAATGGAAAATAGAGTGTTTTCAAAGGAACCTGTCTAAAACACCATCATGCTATTTTAGTGATTCCTAATCTGCAGATCAGGTTACCAAAGCCCACAAAAGTTGGAGGGATTTGTCTAAAGTCATCTAGAAAGCGGGTCATCTGCCACGGAAGCATACACACATATTCTGGCTGCAGAGCTGGAACAATGGACTGGTATGATGACGGCTGGAAAGGGAAATGAGGAACAAATCCAAATTTAGGATCAAAACACTGGCGTCAGTGAAAACCACTCAAGTATGAATAAGCAGGATTAGTTTCACACCCTTAGAGGTGTGTTATGTATAAAATTTATACACCCAGCAAGTAACTCTGGCTCCCATTCCAAAGGAGTGGCTCGTTAAAACTAGTATCCCCATGGATGTCCAGAGGCGGCCACTCAAGCCTCAGCATCCCTGAGTGTCTTCGCAGGTACCCTACCCCTCGCAGTGCGCCACACCCCAGAACAGGCAACACTGCCTGACCCGGGGTGGCCAAAATTGGTGTCATCGAGTGGCCTGTGTAACTGATTACCAACGCTGCTGCCTTTACTGTTACTCACGACCTGCATCCACACCTACGCCCGAAGCCTTTGCTCAGCTGTGTGCGCCACCGGGCCATCTCACTCTACCCCGTCTTAGCCCTTGTTTCTGAGGTGGTTACGTTCAGCAGTGACCGAGAAGCCCTACCCTTGTCACACACTCTCACTTGATCCCTCCCACAGCACTGCTAGCGTGATCAGAGGCAAAGCTCTGGATCGTGTAAAAATGGATGGTTACGTTCCTGGACCTTCCAGCCACGGTGGTTTCTTTTACATTAAAAAAAACAACCCGGGTATAAATGACACACTCATTTCAGTTGACAGAATGATCTGAAATTTGTGCTAACCACGTGATTGATCTTAGATTACTTAACCTACAGCCTCAACGTCCCCATTTATAAAATGTTTAGAATACCAAATGTATTTGGGTTGCAATGAAGAGTTCACACATGAAAAGCACTTTTAATAGCGCTGAGCACAGGGCCTCCCTCGTGGCGCAAGGGGTTGAGCACCGCACTGTGGGGCTTCCACAGCCACTGCTGCGCGATTTTGATCCCTAGCCAGGGAGGGGACCCACGTAGTGCAGCAGACCTCTCCTGTCTCTGCCTGTTCTGCTCTTGGCACTGTCTCTGGTAAATCTTCTCAAGCCCCTCGCCCCCGCACACACGTCTGGCCTGCACCCCAGCTTTTATCTGCATAAATAAAATCTTTAAAAAATAGTAACAGTGCTGAGCACATGCTGAGCAAGTGTTCTCCAGTACCCTTACGTCGTAACTGCAAAGGCTGAGGCAGCGCTCCTGTCATGTCCAGGGTCACACAGCCAAGCAGCAAACCAGGATTCAAACTCAGACGAGCTGATTTTAGAATCAAAACTCTTAGCCCCCCACCCCTGCAAAGATGAGTTTTCAAATCAAATTCCGTCTCCAGAGTGTTCTCCAACTACTAGCACTGTACCACGCTGTCCTTCCTACCTGGCCTCAGTTCATTCAGGTAGATGCTACCTTCCCCAGATGGTAAATTCCTCCAAGTTGGTCCAAGGACTCAGCCACCTGAATATTTCCAGTACTAAGATATAGTATTTCAAAAAGAGCTTTGACTTGGTACAGCTTTTAAGAACTTATTTTTCCATCTGGGTAACTCCATAGTCTTTTTATCTTTTTAAAAGCACCTGTAGAATTTAGGTGCATATAAATTTTCAACATGCTATTTATCTCTATTATTTAACACAGGCCAGTGCTGACCCCAAACTCCTATTTCTTCAAAACAGCCTGCTGGTCCACAAATCTAGGAAACCACTCCATGTTACTATAGTAAGCTTGCTTGGCTTGACAGAATAAGATGACTGGAGAACAAACTTGTCCATGGACTTGGGCAGCACGTCACTGATGGGCATGACCGGAAGGTAGCAGGTAGCCCACCCAGAGGATTACCCCTCAGTGATAGTCGCATATAAGGCCCCAAGCCTGCCCCAAAGAATTCGAAACAAGGTCCATTGCAGACCAGGCTGATGAAGCTAAAGCCTCTAGGGGATCCTGTTCCAGAAATAAACCATTTAAAATGTCTTCAAAGGTCAGTTGTAGAGGTGACTGATGCAGAAGTTCAAAGATCTGAAGAAAACTGGGAGCCCAAACTCCCCAGGCCCTTTCCCCAACACATTAAATCCATCCTCCCATTCACTCAACCCAACCATCTCTCCAAGTTAGAGAAACCCTGGAAATCAGAAATGCACAAAAAGCGAAGTATGAGGAGTGGGCTACAGGATCAACACAGGTGGCATAATAAAATAAAAAGGGGAAGAAACCTTAAAACGATATGCCAGGAAGAGGTAAGTGACAAATAACTTGCTCTGCAGTTCCTTCTAGCTTAACAACGGGAGAACCATGAGGGTCGAGGCAGCAAGGACATCAGGACCTAAATACGACATTCAGTTAGAGTGAGGATCTGGGCCAGGCCACCCTGAAGAGCTTAGGTTGCAATAAATAACAGCAACACTGGCCCAGGCAGTACATTAAGCTGTTTTCACAGGAACCATGAGATTGGGACAGTGGCAGAGACCTCATGGGAGAGAAGAGACAACAGAAAGCCACAGTGACAAATATCACAAATACACAGGCCACGATCACAGCCGTACAATTAACCAACCCTCCACGTTCCAGGGTAATGACCAAAGGTAGGCTTGATAGCTTAGCCTTCAGACCAGCCCACCCTCACTACAGAAACGGGACAAGAAATCAAACTCCCCCATCCCATTCTTCCGCAGTCCTGCAAAGAAATGAAAAGGAGCAGCAAAGCACCTGAGGGCAAAGCAGTGAGCAGAAAGAGAAGAAAGCTTATGGCCCCAGAACCCCAAGATTACCCCAGCTGGCACCCACAAGCAAGAGCTCATGGTTATAAAGACCACCTGCTTCCGCCCACTAAGCAGAGGGAAGGTCACCTGGGCCAGACTGTTTACAGGCAAGTTCACAAGAAGCCAGGAGACAGAAGATAACCCACCCGAACTCCTCATGACTGACACACATCCCGCCCCAAAGGTCACTTTGCCCCAGCAAATTCCCACATTACATCTCAAAAGCCCCGTTTTCCAAAGGAAAGTCAGTAGGTTTCCCATTAGTGCCCCACCCACCAGTCTTCCTCCTCTTGTCCCCAGCAACTGGGACTTTTTGCCAGGCTCTCTCCAACCCCCAGGCCCAGAGTAAAAGTATGCAAAGAATCCTCAGGTCCTCGCACTACCCCGGCACCCCTGCTCGGTTATGCCTGCAGCTCACCGCCTTCTCAGGCTATCGTGACACCTTCAAACCTCCACCCAGCAAGAAGACATCTGAAAACCCTAAGCGAGCAGGCTGTTTTGGAGGGGCTAGGATGGCAGGGGCTGGCAGAATCGGGAAGGACGCTCCGCGGTGATGTTCAACCGTCAAAACACCAGCGCTACGGTGCGAATACTCCCACCCCACGGCTGGCTGGCTCCCTTCCGGGGCCCAACCCCAGCCCCCTCCAGCCCACTTCCCTGCAGGACAGACCCTTTAGCCTCATAAACACCAAACAACCCACTGCCCACTTCTCACTTGAGAAGCCAAACCCGCAGCCCCGTTGGAGCACAGGCTGTTCCTGAACTGGAGACAAGGCAGGGGAAATGGTCCAGCACAGGCAGAGGAAAACGGGTAATGAGATTTACTGCATTTGCTGTGATTAACTCACGTTGAGGACTGAAGTCCAAGCCACTTGGTCAGGACCCTCCAGTCCTAAAGATCCCAAGCCAGCGGGACAACGGACTAAATCCCTCTCAGGCAGCAGGGAAGCCACTCCAATGCCCACGTTCAAACTGGTCTCCCTAGCCGCCCTGGCTATCTGGCTGCCTTCCTCTTAGCTACCATATCTTCCTGGATGTCAAACTGGCTCTTCTGAAACTGAGTGCAATCAAGACAATGACAACCAGGTTTCCAAACTGCAAATTGCCCCAAGTTTTATTTGTAGTCCATACAAAAGGGAAAAAAAATTAAGGTTTTCTAACACCACCTACTTGGGGAGCTGGGGAAGTGGGACCGCGCCGCTCAGCGTCAGCTAGAACGTCAGTGGTCTGCAGGGGTCTGGACGACACCGACTGACTGTTCCAACAGGACCCAGTCCCAACACAGGCGCCATAGGGACGGAGTCAGGGCCCCGGACTGCTGGCGCAGCTTGGCGTGTAGGAAACGGTTAAGCCAACCCTTTCCCGGCCTCCTTACGTCTAAAAAGAAAATGGCGCCGCCGACCTCAGCCGCAGGCTGCTTCCCCATCCAAACGACCTTAAATATCGCGCACAAAAATAAAAGGGAGCCAGGAAAAAAATAAAAACATAAAAGAAACTCCCACCCTGGGGAGATGGGAGGCAGCGGAGAGGGAAAACCGCAGATCTAGAGCCAGTAGCAAGATTTGCTGCTGAGGCGAAGGAACAAAGTAGGTTACTGCCGAACACTCAAAAGGATTGAGTCCTGGGCAAGGCCCACGTGGTAACGGGGATGAAAAACCGAATACAGGAGAGGCCTGGGCCAGCGGTTAATAACCCGGGTTTGCACCCTACCCCACCTCTCCTCTCCTTCCCTCCCCGTGGTACCCCATCCCAGGACGGCCCTACATGCGGCGCTGGTAGCCAGAGTGCATCTGAGCTGCCCGCAGGTAATCATTATAGGAGCCCGAATAGCGTGCGTAATCGGAATGGGCATCGGGCAGGCGACGGTAATCCAGCGAGGACTTTGTCGGCGAGCGGCGGAACGAAAGCTGCGACTCTGATAAACGGCGGTAATCAGAGAGCTCGGCTAAACGCCGGTCGGAACCATACCTAGTCGAGAGAAGAAGACAGTTGGTGAATGAGACAATCGAGGGGAGGGCTCCAGGTGGGCATGGGGGAGATGCCAATGGGGACTTCTAGGGAGGGCATGATCAGGCTGGTCGCCAACAAACAGGACTGTCAGAAGGCGCATCATCCCATCCAGGGCAAGAAATCAAGCCTGGTTCAGCAATGGGAAACCAAGCCCGCCACTGAAGCCCTGCCCTTCTGAAGTGGTCGAGGTGTTTTTGGTCCACATTCCCAAACCACAGACAAGCTATCCCCACCCCCGGGCCCTGCGAAGAAAGACCTTGGTTGTTTAGCAACAGAACGGCGGACGAAAGCAAGGTCCCCAACTTCCCCGAGTGGACGCACCTCATACCCTTTCCCTTCGGCCAACGAGGGCCAAAGGGATTATCTCGAGCCCACCCCCACCAAAGCCGGGACCACCACGTAACAGGCTTAAGGATCCGTGAGACCGTGGGCAAGGCCCTGGGCCACCATCCTGCAGGCAGTAGCTCCAATGGCACTTGGGCTAGCCTAGACAGGCGACACTTTTCCCAGTCTGACTAGCTGGCACCACCCCAGGATGAGCAGTATGCTCCACCTGAACCCCGGAGACCACAGAGTTCACAGACACCACCCGCCTCGGCCTCCGGACATCCCAGGGGAGTAGAGAAGACCAAGGGAAGGGCGGATGGCTCCAGTTCCCCTCCCATGCCAACCTCAGCCCCTTGCCCTAAGCCCCAGCTGGGGGCACAGGCCGGGGGGCATACAGTACCTTTTCGACATGGCGACAGCCTTTTTGTAGGGATCGTCGTAGCTGGCCCGGGGTGGGGAGAGGCGCGTACGCTCATAGGGCGGCGGGGTGCTGTTGGCGTTGGCAACGGCCCCCTGGGACATGGACAGGTAAGCTGCAGACGGCTGACCTGCCCCGTCGTAGGCATTGCCCGGCTGGCCACGGTAGGAGGCGGCAGCCTGGGGATGCTGCTGGGCAGCATAGGAAGCAGCCAGTGAGGCTGACGACTGAGTGCGGTACGGAGCTGCCAGGGTGGCAGAAGGCTGGGCCCCATAGGCAGCCGCGGCACCATAGGAGCCAGTGGCCGCAGCAGCCGACTGCGCCCCGTAGGAGCCCGACAGGCCCATTGACGCCTGAGCCCCGTAACTATTCAGCTGGGTCTGAACAACGGGCTGGGCCCCGTAGGAGCCAGCCATGGGGGTGGTGGCCTGTGCGGCGTAGGCGGCTGGCTGGCTGGCGTAGGCAGCAGCTGTAGCTGGCTGTGCCACATAGGCAGCAGGCTGGGAAGAGTAGGAAGCAGCCTGCTGGGCAGCGTACGGGGCAGACTGGGCATTGTAAGAGGCGGACTGCTGGGCATTGTAAGAAGCTGCCTGCGCCCCGTATGCTAGTGAGGAGGCTGCAGACTGGGCCCCATAGGAGGCTGCCTGGGCCCCATAGGAGCCGAGGGAAGAAGCTGCTCCCTGGGTGCTGTAGGAGGAGGCAGCCGCTCGAACCCCATAGGAAGAGGCAGCCTGCGCGCCGTAAGAGGACGGCTGGTTACCATAGGAAGCGAGGGAGGAGCCCTGAGCCCCGTAGGAGTTGAGTGAAGAAGCCGCAGCCGGCTGACCCCCATAGGAGGAGAGGGCCGAGGCTGAGGGCTGGGCTCCACCATACGGGCCAAGTGAGGACGCTGCAGCGGACTGGGAGCTAGGGCTAGCCAGCTGGCCCCGGTACGGGGCCCCGAGGGAGACAGAGGGCTGAGCGCGGTAAGAGGCTGCCTGGGCTGTCATGGGCTGAGTCCGATAGCCGACACCCAAAGAGGCAGAAGGCTGGGCCCTGTAGGCAGCTCCCAGCGACACCGAGGGCTGGGCCCGGTAGGTGGCTGGCTGGGCCGTCAGAGGAGCCACGTAAGAGGCTCGGGGAGGTGAACGGCGCAGGGGGCTGCGGTCGCGACCAAAGAAGGGTGGTGTGGGCTGACGGGCTTGCCCATCAAAGCCACCAGTGCTGTTGCCAAAAGCCTGCTGGTAGTCGAAGGTGGCAGAGAAGCCACCTGTTCCAGGGAATGCCGTATCCCCAGCCCCTGGTTTCTTGGTCTTGTCCCCAGACTGGACAGCCAGGCCAGGCCCTTTCTTCTGACCCTTGGTTGAGAGTTCCACGTTGATGCGCTTGCCCTTCACTTCTTTGCCGTTGAGCTGCGCGATGGCGGCTTTGGCATCTGCTTCCTTCTCCATGTGAACAAACGCGTAGTCTGATAAAGCAGCAGACAGAGGGTTAGCGATTAGGGGGGCGGGGCATGCCAACTACTGGGTCCCAAACTGGACACACAACAGCACCCAGCTGTTGCCAGCTACCTCCAGGCCTCCAAACCCTCCTCTCCAGGAGTATGTCATAAAATGTGGCTTCCATAAAACAAAGTTTCTGAGTGTCCCAAGCAGTCATCTTTGCCTGTGGCCTTCCCATTCTCCCTTTTCCCTGTCACCTCACCCAACTTCCTGGTGAAAGAAGAGCAAAGATCAACTGTAATGCAATAAAAATCTTCATAGCTCCTGGAAGTACAAGACCAGCAGACAAAATGCACCAAGAATCCTGGGTCACTCAATTAATGTCCTCTAACCCGAATTTGCTGCTCACCTTTAAAGCTAAACTCTCAAACACCGGAAATGACCACTTAAGCCTTGGTACGACCCATGTCTCAGCTCAGGGTCCTATTGAGGCACGAGAGTGAGACCACAATGCAGGTTCACAAAACTCCTCCAGCACGAGCTCCCTTTTCACAGGACTTCTCAGTTTGCAAAGCATACCCAGCACAGGACCCCACAAGAAGCATGTGAGGTGGACAGAGAATCGTCATCCCGATGTTACAGGTGGGCAAACACACTCAAGAAATTTACATGATGTGCCCCAATTACAATGTGTCAGAGGCAGGAACTATTGCAGGACTACGTAGCATGAATAGAAGTTTAAGTTTAAAAGGGGAGCAGTTCCCCATGTAAGTCAGCGAGCTGCAGGAACGGAAACGAAGTCTCCTGATGGAGTTCAGGACCAAACCCCCTCCTTTTCCCAGGCTACATCTCTAAAGTCCTACTCATGTACCATACAGAGTAAGAAAATTGCAGCAGGAAAAGAAATGGAAGGGAATTCGCATTCATTTCCAAACTCACGAACCACACGTGCAAGCACAACCTGAAGAACAGTAAGATCATGCTTGTGGGGCTAAGGCCGTGCACTTCATCCCAGCTGGGAGTCCGCAAAGGCCAGGACCCCATCTCCCTCACATCAGTTTAGGAAAGGAAGGACGGGGATGAAATTACCAAGGTTCCATTCAAAGATTAAAAAATCCTTTTAAATGGCCTCTAAACAAGTGTCACAATTTCTAGCAACTTTCATACAGGGATGCCCTCTCTAGCTGCTCCTACGGACCACATCACTTCCCTGGAGCTGAGGCAGAATCGATAACCCAGCCCTTACACAGATGAGAATATAAATATGACCAGCGCACGAAGTCACAGTATGGTCCGGCACAAGAAACCCTGGACGAAGACTCAGAAGGCTCAGTGGTAGATCCACATATCACTGACTTGCTATTAATTCTTCAAGAACCTACAACTTACTTCTTCATAATAAAGTATAACTAGACAAGTATAAAGAACTATGATGAGTATTCAAGCCAAGAAATAACCATAGGTTTATATCGCTGTAGATTATTTTTAAAAACAAGAAACACAATACTACCTATACTTGCAAATGACAAAAGAACAAAATGAACTAACTGACAGAAGCTGATTCCTCACCTACCAACTGTGAAAAGCAGAAGTGTTCCTCTCGGCTTAGCCACAAGGCACTAGAGCTGTCCTCTGAGCTCTCACCTCCACCGAGGGGAAAATAAGCTAAAAAGAGATGCTGGCGGTCTGAGATCACTTTAAAGGCAGGACAATGGCCAAAGCACCTGAAGAATATAATGGCAAGCATAAAGCCAGAACGTACAGGCTGAAGAAGAGAATGAAGCCAACCCCCGGCCCCCAAAAAACACTGTGAAGTGTATTAAGGAACCATACTATATTCCTGGCTAACCTATCCAGATTCCTGAGACTAGAATAAGCCTGGAAAAAAAAACACCCAACCACACACACGAAAAATTTCCAGTGGGTTTACAAGAATAGAACACCCCCACTGTTTACCCCTTACTTTGTTGGGTTATAATTAAGAGACCAAGTTGTGAAATTAGAAATCTTAGATTTCACACACACGATTCAAATTGCCCATCCAGAGAAGCTATATTGATCTCTTACACACCCAAAGCTATCAACTACAGCTATAACCTAATTATGTCAGAAAGCTCCTACCCCTGATAATGGAGGACGTTGTGAATAGATTATCCAGTTGACTCCATCACATCTGGGTTAACCCTATTCCAGTGAGCAGTCAAACACACGTGAAAGCCCTACCAAAGATGCCCAGGAACCCAACTACTGCTAAATAATGCAATAAAAGTAGAGAACTAGAAAATAAAAGTAGAGAGCTACAGAACTCCAGAGACCCCACCTGCCTAGACAGCTAATTTAAGATATGATCTTATATTCAAACGTGCTAAGCGGTGTTTTACAGACTTCCTAATGGCACAACAGCAGCACAACTCCAGTCTCAAAGTTAAGAGAATCCAGAAAAAGTACGTTATCCTGGGAAGAGTAAAAAATCTCCAACTTGAAACTACAGAGCTAAATACAGAATAACAGGCACCCACAAAATTCCCTCCTCTTCTGCCTTTCAGACCTCCCCTTAAGTCTGTGAAAGGTATTGCTGTTATTTGGACTTTCATACTTCACCAGTGAACACCCAATAGAGTGGAGAATGATTACAATCTGCTGTTGCTGTGGAGATTTTTGCTCCACAAATCAGATCATATTTAAGTTTCTGGAGTAACCAAGCAACTGTTTTTCCTGTAAAATAAAACAGAACTGGTTGTCCTGTGTAAGGCTAAGCTTCTGGGATTTTCAAAGACCTGACAACCAACATAAGGCAATTCGATCAATGCCCATTCCCAGTCCAAGAAATAAGTAAAATACTTAGAGTCAGAGCCAGTCTCTCCTAATTCCCAACTTAAAAGCGTCACCTTCCTTCACCCCAAAGGGCTGGAAGGGCATCAGTGGAAAAAATGATACTCAAATCTTCCCCACAGTCCTTACAAAGTACATCAGAGCTCCACCGCACATCAGCACAACCACAAGCAAACAGCTGACCATGAGTCCCTGAAGGAGTAAATGCATTTCTTCTAATCAATAACACAAAACTGTAACGGAGTCTTCCAGAAATTCTAAAAAATCACGTGCCATTATCGCATACTTCACCTCAAGCCACCCCCACCCCACTGTCACTTGGTGTCCCGTCAAACAAATTCGGCAAATTTCAGCTTTCTCAACGACCTGAAAGCAAGCTCCTTGGCCAGGAGTTCCATGGAGAATGTCCCCTCAGATCCTAGTTTTTGACTCCCAATGTAGGAGCCACCCAGCCTAACAATCATAAAAGATACAGTAGCCAACTGACCGCAGAACCATCCTATGAATTATATACCCCATTCATTTTCTGGCCAGGTGCCCAATCTGAGGGCCCTTCCCATTTTTAACTTTAAAAAATCCATGCACCATACAGCCTGCCTCAGAGCACCCAGCAGGAAAGCCCGATTCCAGACAGTCGTGGACTTGCATAACCTGAGTTGAGGGAAATAGAATGCAGTATTAATGCAGAACAAGTACTGCTCCCAGCAGTGGAGACCACAATCCTTTGCACTTTCCCCACGTATGGGAAGAATAGAGACTGGCCCAAAGATGTGCCTTTCCAGGACGGCAAACTAAGCCTCTTGGTGGAAATGAATAAGCACCTGCATGCACGTTTCTTCCCTATACTCAAATCTTCTCACACAGAATACTGCAGGTATGACCCAAATACCAGGAGTAGGGTGTCAGTCCCAGGCTGTATCCTTCAAAACAGCAGGGTAAAGTTAACTGCTATCTGTTCCCAGTGGAACTGGACACATACAGAAGGCTACCCCACCACACCCTGTCAACATGAGACAGAGTTTGGCAGGGAATAAGAACCCAAACACTGGAAAAAGTCAATTGGGTTCCAAATAGAAATTCAGGTCTAAAATATGGGCGATCCCTATTTTCCAAAAAGACAAATGGGGATCTGCCCTGAGGATTAGACCCATACTCAGCAAAGACCACCAGTGTGACTCTGTCCAGCCAATGCATGACGAAGACCTCTGACACGCCCCTCCCCAGGTCCTTTGCAAAATCTCCGAGCTCATAAAAGATTGACACTGCCCTGGGGCACCGCATGGCAAGGCAAGGCAAGGAGTAGCGGCCTTCGTAAAACAGGCCTCTTTCCACATGCGAAAGGTCGGGGCTTCCAGCCGTTCATAGGTGTCAAATGACCCCAAAGGGGGAAAACAAGTCTGAGGTAGCTGGAAAGCGCAGAGTTGCCACGCGTAACCCACCTGACAGTACTGAAATGTGAAAGTGGCTCGGAAGGGGTCCCGCCTGCCCCCAGAGTACCTGTACCCATGCCAGACAATACTAACAGATCCCAGCCCGAGAAATGTCCAAGGGCCCCGTTACCTTCCGCTCGGGCGCATTCATCGGGAGGGAACACGAGGGTGGCCTTGGGGCGTCAGCCCCCACCTTTCCCCTCTTCCCTTGCTCTGACCGACGTCTGGAGAGGAAGTGGGGAAGTGGCGAAATCTTCCCCGCTCCACGATCCGGCTTGTGCCCGTCACTTCCCAATTTCCGCTCGGTGCCAGGCCCAGGAGACCAGTGGAAGGCGCGCCCCCGGTACACTCGCGAGTCTCTCAGGCGCGTCCCCGGCCCCGCAGCTCGGCTCCCAGCGGCCGCCGCACCCACCCAGAGCCGCTTCCTCCCGTCTGGGGAGAGGTGCCTGGACCGCAGGGGAGGAGTGGCTCTCCCCAACGCGCCCCAGCACCTCCGACCGAGCTCCCGCCGAGCTCCCCACCCCGCCCCACCGCGCGGTGGCCGACCCCCGGGAAAGGGGCGTGGCTAACAAGCAGAGTGCCCGGAGCGCGCCCGCGCCCCCGCCCGCGCGCGCCTCCGCGTTACCTTTCACCACGTCACACTCGATGACGCGTCCGCGGCGCTCGAAGAGGCTGCGCAACTCCTGGCTCGTGCATGCAGCCGACACATTGCCCACGAAAATCTTCCAAGTGTTAAGAGGCCGTGGGCGCGACATCTCCACCACGAGCGCGCGCCCCGGCCGCAGCTCATGGCCGTGCAGGGCCTCGATGGCGCGCAGCGCGCCCGCGTTCTCGCGCATGTGCACGAAGGCGAACTGTTTCATGACGGCGCAGCTCATGACCGTGCCGTAGGGCGCGAAGAGGGCCGCCAGCTCCTCCGGCGTCGTATCCGCCCCATCGACGTTGCCGACGAATATCTTCATTTTGCCGCCGCAGCCGCCTTCCCGGAGGGCCGGGACCTCTCCTCCAGCGACGGGCGAGACGTCCGACCGGCTGGCAGTCCTCCCCAGGAATGGCTGGCGACCGAGAACCCCGCCGCGCAGGCGCTCTGACCTAGCCAATCGGGACCCACATCCCGCGCGTCCGTTAGCCAATCAGAGAGGCTGAGAGAAGATGCGCTCGGGCGCAGCCAATCCCAGAGGGTCTGGAGCCCGCTCGTTAGCCGAGGGGCGGGAGAGAGAGGATCGCGCGCGACCAACCGCCACTGCCGGGAGTGGAGGGGGGCGGGGGGAGGAGGGTCGAGGCAGGAGGGACGCGAGCGGGCCCGCGCCGGCGCGTGAGAGGCCTAGTCGCGGAGGCGGCCTCTGGCCCGGGTGGGGCCGGCACCAGCGCGCCGCAGGGAAAAACTTTGTTCGGTCGGAAGCCAGAGCTCCTCCCCTGCGGAGCGCTTAGGCCAAACCCGCGCCTGGAGGTAGCGGCGAGAGCGTCCGCGGGCCGGCCTGGCCTGGCAGGAGAAACTGCGGCAAATGCCTCCGGTCTGCAGAGGCTCCGGGGCTGCACGTCTGGGCCCGCGCCGGGCGCCGCGAGGGGGCCTGAGAGGCCTCTGCCCTGGAGAAACCTTGGGGCCGTTAATTCGCCCTTGGAAACGCGGTTCCTGGCGGCGCCAAGGTCCGGCGGCTGCTGGAAAGGGCGAGACGTCAGAGCTCCCTCTGGCTTGCGGACTTCGCAGAAGAGGGCTCCTGAGCTGTGGCTGTATGCGTCTGACACTCTGCACAATAAAAAGTTTTACTGACTGAAAGCAGTGAGGCAGCAAAAGTTGAGCCTTTAAAAAAAAGAAAAGGAAGGAAAACTTGCAAACCCGACAGACGTAAAGTGTGTTCACCTGGCAGAAGACGTCAGGGACAATCCATGCCACAAACGCGGGGAACGTGTGCCGCCGTGTTCGTTCTGCAGGGTTTATGGAGCCCCCCACCGCCCCCCAGAAGGCTACGGCCGGGAACAAAAGTGACATCCTTGGAGTGTTCATGGAGGGGAGAGAGACAGTAAACAAGTGGAACCTGTTAGGTTGTGATAGACTTGCAGGAACCAAGCGAGCAAACTAGCCCTGCTCTGGGGGAGCCATCCAGCCAAAGTCCAGGGTCTGGAGCAGGGCTGGCCTGTCGCAAAGATTGCAGAGCCAGTGTGACTGGAGGCTTACAGCGAAAGAAGAGCATAAGGAGAGGGAATTGTAACACCTTGTGGGCTTTCACTCTTAGTGGAAGGCTGGAAGTCAGGGGGAGCGTGGGGCAGACGGTTCATCCGCTAAGACTGCTCTGGCTGTTTCAGAACAGAAAACAGCATATGCAGAGTAACTGCCACTACAGGGAAGACATGATACTGATCAGGATGATCGAGCAATCTGGGGGAAGTGGTCAGATTTGGATGGAGTTTGAAGAGAGATCTAACATAGGTGAGTGGAGGCGAATTGTGAGAAAGACAACTCAAAGATGAAACTGGAAGCACAGAGGTGCATTTACACTGTAGGGGAAAGATTCTCTGTTTCTTAAGGTTTGGGAGACTGGACATTCAGTCTGGCCAAATGTGCATCCTCTAAGTTACCCAAGTGCAGGTACATCTGGAGTTCAGGGCAGAGGCCTGGCTGAAGATAAGTGAGCCTGAGGCATATGTAAGATGCTAAAGAGCTAATGTCTGTCTGTACAAAGAACTGGGGTGGGGGTGGTGCCCGGAGGAGGGGAAGAAGAGAGACTAGCTAAGGACGCAAATTGGCGATTGTATAGGAAAGTTAAGTGGCCAGTAAAGAAACTAAAGTGGATCTGCCTGTTCTGCTCCTTGCTATGTCTCTGGTGAATCCTCTCACCTCCCATGACCCTGGCCTGTACTCCAGCTCTTATATGCATAAATAAATAAATCTTTTTTAAAAAATAGTACTTCACATTGTTGCACAAACACTGCCATTCATCTCCAGAACTTCTTCATCTTCCCCAACTGAAAATCTGTATCCATGAAATAATACTTTCCATCCCCCACTCCTCCCAGCCACTAGAAAGCAACATTCTTTTTTCTGTGTATGAATTTGACTACTTATGGTTCCTCATAGAAGTAGAATCATACAAGTATTTGTCCTTTTGTAACTGGTTCATTTCACTTATAAAAATCATCAAAATTCATCCCTGCTGTATCAAGGTCAGATTGCCTTCCTTTTTAAGGCTGAATAATATTCCATTGTCTATATGTACTACTGTGGTTTATCCATTCACCTGAACATGGCCCTTTGGATTGTTTCCATATTTTTGGCTACTGGGAATAATGCAGAATGAACAGGGCTATACAAATATCTGTTTGAGTACCTGCTTTTATTTCTTTTGGGTATATTGCTGGATTTGGCTGTTTTAGTTAAAGCACACATCCAGTGACAATCACCCTTTTATTGTGTAGTTCTTTGAGTTTTGAAAAGCACATATACCACCACTTATTCAGTTCCATCACCCTAAAGTTCCCCTATGCTCTCCGTATTCACCAGCCTCTCCCCACCCCCCAATCTATGGCCAACACTCATCAGTTTTCTTTCAGTATAATTCTCTTTTTTTTTTTTCAAAACGTTGTACAAATGGAGTTACAGTTTGTAGCTTTTTGGGTCTCGCTTCTTTTACTTAAGCATAATGCATCTGATAGTCATTAGTGTCCTTGTAGTACCAGGAATTAGTTCCTTTTAATCGATTATTTACATTATATGGTTATACTGATTGGTTTTCCTGTTCCCTAGTTGGAAGACTTTCGGCGATCGTGCAGACAAAAGTCCTAACTCCTCTTGGTACATATGTTAGGACCACAAGGTCATTTTGAGCACGACACAAACACTGTGTCAGACACGTAGTCAGGAACTCAGCAAATGGGGTTCTTGGAAAGTTTGCTACAGAATTCATGTAGAGGTCAAATTGAAGAAACTACAGAGAACCATTGGAATTTTATTAAGCACCTACTATATGCCAGGTATTCTACTTTCTGAGATGATATTCAATTAGAATTCCAAAACCTGTATGTGTTTAAAGACCAAATACAAATCGTTCCCCTTGGCTTTCGCTCTTTTTTTTTTTTTTTTATGCATACAAGCAGTGGGGTACAGGCCAGAGGTGTGGGGGTGGTGAGAGAATCCACCAGACAGAGCAGGATGCAGAACAGGCAGATTGACAGAAACACACTGCTGAGGGGAGCAGCGGGCAAGGCAGGAGAGGTCTGCCATGCCATGTGGGTCCCCTCCCTGGCCGGTAGCAGGGATCAAACTCATGCTGCAGTGGCTGCAGTTTGCTTCATAGTGCGTTGCTTAACCCGTGCGTTGCTTAACCCACTGCGCCACCAGGGCGGGCCCTCGCTCTATCTTATACCCCCACTTGGGCCTATTTCTCAGGTGATGATGCTGAACTCCCCTGTTGCAGCTCACCTCATATCTGGACCGTCTTGTTTCCTCCAAATGCCCTAACAGTAAAAAGGAGAACAAAAAAGACAGACACTTCTAATAAAATGTCATCATATGAAACACTTGAAATGTGTCTGCTCAGCTGCAAATACAGACTGGCACGGAGGCATCGCCCGGGAAGCTCAGGCTCTGGCTCTACTGATCACAAACGTGCTTTTTGCCTACAGGGCAAGAAATGGCAAAGGTGTAGGTTGGGAGAAGCTCCTCAGTGTACCAGACTGTCCTGCCTGTTGCAGGCTGGGAAGGACCCCTAATTTTCCTGAAATAAACCCCTAGCACTCACCTCCCTGCTCTGTCGTGGCCAGAAACATCTCCCCAAAGACTTCCAAAAGTCCCCGAGAGGCAAGAGCACGTCCAGTAAGAACCACCATTCCCAACCAAATTTGGAAAATTTAACTGGAGTTTAACTTTGGGTTAAATTTGAGTCAAGTTGTGGTAAAAAACAATGTTTACAATAAAGCAATCTGTCAGGAAAGTCCTTATCTCTTTATAACAAATAGAAATCAACATTACCAAGAGTCTTTCCTGTAAGTTAGGCAAAGAGCCTGGGTCATGTTTACTTGGCAGACTTCTGACTCAGTCAACAATGTCAACAAACCGAAGTTTCTTTGGCTTTTCAGTCACTATAATTGTTCAAAGATACCAGGCTGTTTTTAAGATTTATGTATTTATGCATATCAGAACTAGAGTGTAGGCCACAGGTAATAGGGGTGTAGGTGGGCGTGTGTGTGTGTGTGTGAGAGAGAGAGAGAGAGAGAGACTCACCAAAGACAGAGTGGGGAACAGAACAGGCAGATCTACTGAAATACACAGCTGAGGGGAGCAGTGGGCGAGGCAGGAGAGGTCAGCTGCGCCATATGTCAGCTCCCTGGCCAGGGAGCCACTTGTGTCTGCAGTGGCTACCAATAGCTTGATAGTGGTGAAACTTAACCCCTTGTGCCACCAGGGAGGCCCCCAGATAGCAGATCTTAATCCCTGGGACCTGTAATACTACCTTGTTTGGAAAAGAGGTCTTCACAGAAGTGACTAAGTTAAACATCTTGACATGGGAAGATTATCCTGGATTATTCCAGGAGGCCTATATGCAAGCACATGTACAATAGAAAAGGGAGACAAAGGGTGACCTTGAAGCCACACACGGAGAAGGTGATGGAAGGACAGGACAGAGAAGGATGTGGAAATGCTAACGTTGAAGATTCAAGAAGCTGGAAGAGGCAAGGAGTGGATTTTCCCCTAGAGTCCCTGGAGAGAGAGTGGCCTCCCTGACACCTACATTTCTGCCCAGTGAGCCTGATTTGGGGCTTCTGGCCCCCAGATCCGTGAGAGAGAAGAATGTTCTGCTAGTTTCAGCCATGAAGTTTGTGGGCATTTGTTACAGAAGCCGCAGGAAACGAAGTCATAAATTATGTGTTTTTAAAAAACACAGATGGGGGGAGCTCCCTAGTGGTATAAGGGGTTAAGTCACAGCACAATGAAGCACTATGAAGCCACAGCCACGGCAGTGGCAGCACGCACTCAACCCCCAGCCAGGGAGCGGACCCACAGGGTGCAGCAGACCTCTCCTGTCTCGCACGCTGCTCTCTCAGCAGACTGTTTCAGTCAGTCTGCCTGTTCTGCTCCCCACTCTGTTTCTGGTGAATCCTCCCACCCCCTGCACCTCTAACCTGTACCCCAGCTCGTGTGCATAAATAAATAAATCTTTAAAAAAAAAAAACACCATAGATGGGGCCTCCCTGGTGGCCCAGGGGCTAGGTCTCAGCACCTTCACTGCTACAGCCTGAGTCTGACCCCCCGCCGGGGAGCTGACTCCATTCTCTCTGGTGAACCCTCTCACCCCACCCCGACACCCCCCCAACCAATGCACCTGTAGCCTACAACACACTTCTTCTGAGTAAAATTTTTTAAAAAAATCATAAAAACATAGATGAGGACATTTTCACAGCACGGACCGATACGATTTAGTTTTCATAGATGTTCTTCCCTGATAAAGAGCGAGTCTTCCCTTTTCAACCCCCTTCCTTCCTGCTTTCCATCCTGTTGTGTGGGGATGTGGCGAGGACAGGCCTGGGGCTAGGCAGCCTCAGTGGAGTGGGCACAGAATTTGGGGTGACACAATGTCCTCGCATCACCCAGCCACCGGCCCCCTCTGGACCCTCGCACCCCTAGACAGGTGATCTTACGAGGAGGGGGTGGTGGCAGCAGCATCCCCAGGTCTGTTCCCTTTGGTCTCGAGCCACAGCTGCTACTACCTTATTTACCCTGCGCCAGGCCTGCACGAGCACTCCGCTTATTAGCTCCTCAAATTCTTTTACTTTCGAGGAAAGGAAATCAACTCAAGCCAGATGAAATGTTCTTAATGGAGGGGAGCGCACTGGTCAGGCCTAGCTGGCTCCAGCCAAGGCTGAGGGAGGGCTCCGGAGTGTCTGGTACTTTCCAGGAACCCCGAAGTGCCCTCTGGGCACCTGCCTCGTTGCCCCTCCGCGAACACCAGCTTTTTCTGCCCATCAGCGGGTAAGCGGGGAGAGGGCGCCCATGGAGCCAAACACACGGCACTGTGGCAGCTGGGTCTGTCCAGTATCTTGGGACAGCAGGCTGTGCAAGCACCAGGTGTGCCCCTGGGTTCCAATCAGCCACCGCCAGGGGAGGGGGACGGGCCCCCAACAGAGATCAGTCACGATGACCCTGTGTTGTGACCCCGAGGAGGGACACGGCACTCTGGGGTGGGCTTGAATCTAGTTCCGTTTGGCGCCGAGGCCAGCAGGCCGCCCAAGACGGGGAGGGCAACGGCCGAGGGACGCGGGGCACGGATAGACGCTACGTTGCTATGAGAGTGACACTTTAATCTGCCGAGCGCGCGTCGCAGTGGTTCCTGGGCAGTCCGTCCAGGACCCGGAGCGCAGCTGGGAGCACGGCAACAGACCTGAGGCCCTCAGAGGTGGGCAGGGGCCTGGGCTGCTGCCTTGCGCCCCTCACCAGCGATGGGCCGGCCTCGCTCCTCCCAGACGGTGAGGCCATCGCAGGAGCAGATCTGCTTGGGGTTCTGGAAGAGGCCGGACGAGCGAGCGATGATGCCACAGGCCAATCTGTCGAGAACACGCGGTTAAGGCCGGGCCGCCTGGGCCTCGGGGCTGCGCACGCTGGCAGGGCTCAGCCTCCTCACCTCTCCCCAGAGTTGCCAGTGATCTTGGATAAGGGGTGGCTGCCCCTGCCCAGGTCATCTTCTCTCTCGTCGATGACCAGGCTTCGGCCGATCACGTCCCACACCTTTGAGGGGAGACGCGGCTTCAGATGGAGGGCTCTGTTGGGAGAGGTCCCCACTGGCCTTCGCACCTCACCTTCAGCTGCTCATCCTCCATCCTGAAGGTGGCTCGGCCAGCGGCGTCAGCGCACACGTTCCCCAGGTCTCCGCGGTGCTGCAATGAGACCAGGTTGGGGAAGCACAGGGGCGCAGCTGCAAACTCCTGCTTCCCCACGCCTGATCCCCCGCCCCGAAAGTGCCAGTTTCTGGGCCTCCCTGGTGGCGCAGTGGTTAAACACTGTACCATGCAGCAAACTGCAGCCACTGCAGCGCAAGTTCGATCCCCGGCCAGGGCAGGGACCCACGGCGAGGCAGACCTCGGAGGGCCCCACTCTGTCTCTGGTGGATCCTCTCACTGCCCACACCACTAGCCTGTACCTGCTTGTATGCATAAATAAACTTTACAAAAAAAGTACCAGTTTCCTCCTGGCAGTGTGAAGGCACAGCCCGGATACCCTCCCTGGAAACGAAACCTGGGCAGAATGACGGTACCAGAGACCGCCAGGCCCCCTCCCGGCCAGTCACGCCCACGGGGTCTCGTCCACAGACGGTCTCTCCTAGGACAGCACGCCGTCCCCGCATCCCAGGCTAGAAGCCAGCCTGGCTTCGGCTTCCCGGCAAGCCCATTTCTCCAGCCTCCTGCTGACTCAGCCCTGCACGGTCTGCAGTGCCGCTGGGCCCATGCTGGGCTTCCTGCCTGTCGGCGCGCGCTGGGGTCCTGAGCCCAGCCTCCAGGAACAGAGGCCACACGGGTAAAGGACCCTCCTGCTGCCCAGAGGCTGGCACTGCCCGCCCTCTCCCCTCAGGCAGGGACATCATGATGGGCGACGAGTACCTCCCTCGCCACCCCCCCAGCGCCAGGTCTGAGTGGGGGCACCACCCTCGACGGGCTCCCACTGTGGGGGATCAGACAGACCGGGGGTCATGCAGCAGGCCTCATAGACAGGGAGTGTTTCCTGGCGACAGGACTTACTAGTGAGCCAGAGACGCGTCTGTGCAACCAAACTGCCCCGACCCGGGCAGAACAAGCATCTGCCAGCGGAGGCCGGGGCCTGGCTGCAGAGCGTGGGGTGCGGGCCGACAGGCAGCAGCAGGAGCCACTTCTGCTTTATCTGGCTCCCAGGGAGACAGCTGTGCTCACTTCTGGCCCTTGCAGTGATGCGTTATATGTTATGCGTGCCGGGCCTTAAGGCACAAGGATTGAAGAGGGGGCGCCAACCGACAACCACAACAGAGCAGGGCAGCTATCGGGGGCCAGGCTGAGGGAGTGGCAGCCTCGCAGTGGGGTCCAGAGGTGTAGCCCAGCAGCAGGGGTTGGCGGGAGGGCAGCCTGCCCCATCCCTCCTGCCTCCTGCGAGCAGAGCTGGGCCGAGGGGCCTTGACCATCATGCCAAGAGGCCAACCAGGCACTCGGGAGCCTGAAGGCTACAGGCAGGGCCACGCCCCGGCCACATGCGCCTGCAGCACTCACGTGTGAAAGGGAAGGATGGAAGGTTAGAGACAGGTGGGAGATGTGCAAGGGATACAAGTTCCCACGAGGAATCCATCCCCACGTGGAAAGACCGATGAAATCCAAAGGGACTCGCCAGTTGTGCTGGCAGCCGTGCGCAGTCTTCCAGCGTCCATGCCAAGGGCCCGGGGGCTTCACGGCAGCCAACTCCAGCCCCGATTCCCTGCCCCTGAGCCTCCGGTGCTCAGCTCCCAGAGGCTCCTGGCTGGTCCGTGCTACAGCAGAGGACTCCCCTGCTAAACCCGCGCGACTCCTGCTGAAGAAGACAGCCTCCAGCACTCGGCCCTCTGCCCTCTGTTCATACCCGGGCTTTCTCCTCTCCCCAGTACCCTCTGTGGAGTTCGGCCCAAACCTCCTCTCGGCGCTCCCTTCCTTGCCCTGAAGGAAGCCCGCTGCTGCACCCTGAGCTGCCCCAGGGAGAGGCAACTGGGGAAGGGTGGGTAGCTCGGCCAGCAGCCTGAGGACCTGCGCCTGCCCGTGGCAACAGGGGCTCACACAAGCCAGGTCCCTCCCACCTCCCCCACCTGCATCCACGCAGTATGGACGCAGCTGCAGCCCTGAACGGGGCTGCTCAGTTCTCAGGACCAGGAGCCTGAGAGTCTGCCCTGGTGCCAAGTCTCCAAGTGCAGGGGGAAATCCCTGGCCAGAAGTGGGGGGCATGGTCCAGGTGTGTGTGGACAGGGCCTCAGGGAACATCCAACCACAGAGAGAAGGTTACCCTCCTGCAAAGTTCAGTGTGGGGTTCGCAGGCCTCGGTCCCCAGACCGGGCAGCCCAGCCCCCGACTGGACTCGAGAAAGCCCTTTCAGACCTTCATGGAGGTGTCTGCACGGCTGGCCTCCCTGACGGCATCTGGTGGCGATGCCAAGTTTCTGGTTACAGATCGGTTTGCCTTAATTATGTAAAATGAGATCTTGGTTTGCTTCAACACCAGGGTGGCAGGGGCCTGCCCGTGGGTTGGGGATGGCTGAAGCTGGAGACAGGGACCTGCCAACTCAGGGCGCTAATTTCTCTACTTTGGCCTATAGGAGTGAGTAAAACATTAAAAATAACTAACATTACCTAAGGGGGGAAGAAATGAACCCATTTAAATTAAAACACTGGTAATCTGCAGGCCAAGCAGCACTCAAATAAGACACAAATCGAGAAGGTCACATGACTTGCTTGCCCAAGGAAACAGTTCTCCGGGGAAAGCTGAAGTTCCAGGACTAGGAGCTGGAGCACCAGAAAGGCCTTTCTAGTTTAGGTAAAAGCATCACCTTTTCCAGACCCATCAAAAAGGAGTCACAGGGGCCTCCCTGGTGGCACAGTAGGTTAAGCAACGCCCTATAAAGCAAACTGCAGCCACTGCAGCACGAGCTCCATACCTGCTGCCACTGGCCAGGGAGGTGACCCACATGGCACAGCAGACCTCTCCTGCCTCGCCTGCTGCTGCCCTCAGCAGTGTATTTCAGTTGATCTGCCTACTCTGCTCCCTTCTCTGTCTGTGGTGAATCCTCTCACTCTCACACCTCTGGCCTGTACCCCAGTGTTTGTATGCATAAATAAATCTTTATTAAAAAAAAAAAAGGAGTCACACTATACGGGGCCAGGAGCTGCCTGCCCTGCCTGACACCTGGCACTCTTTCTCGGCCTAAGTCTCTCGCCCAGACCAACACTCACCCGGTCAGTGTCCTGGGGGCCCCCATGAGAGGTTCCATCAGGGTTAAAGTGGTCGCCACAGCTGAGAAGAGAGAGCAGGTAGGCAGTGAAACATCAACTCTCAGGCCAGACGATTCGTTCTCTTAATTATATTTGTTTCCTTCACTCACTTATTCATTCAACAAACAGGCGCAGTCTGGGCCAGGTTTGGGTTAAGGACAATAAGAATAGGACGCGGGTTCTGCCCTCGATAAGTTTCCAGGAGACGTGGATGAGTGAACAACATATCACATCACATGGCACCCCCCACGACACAGGGACCTGCCCTCCAGCCAGAGGTGGGACAGCGGCTGCTGCAGGAGCTTCAAGGTCAAACTCTGGCTCAAGTCCCAGTGACCCGCTCTGGGGCCCCTGACAAGTCATTTAATCTCTTTGAGCCTCAGTTTTCCCATTTGTAGACAGGCCTGTGTGTATGTTCCCCATAGGGTACTTGTGAGCACCCAGTGTATGTGCATGTGTGCAGAATGTTGAGGGTCTGCAAGTGGGGGATGGGATGCCATGGAAGGTTACTGACAACTTACCTGTTGCAGTTCTTTGTGAGGTCCCCGAACTGATGGACATGGAGTCCGTGCAACCCGGGCTCCAGGCCATCAATGGTCCCCTCGATAAGGCAACGTTCAGGGGTCAGCTGGAGGAAGCGCACCACCCCCTGCACAGAGCCAGGTCCCCCCAGAATGGCCACTGCTGCCCCCAGATTCTCTGTAAGGTATTAGACACCATCAGGGTCACCACCTCTCCTAACCTCACCCCTTCACCAACTTGGGAAAGGCACAGAAAGTGCCCCCCATGATGGGCATGCTTCCCCAACCCCCAACTCCTATGGTTAGATTTGTACGAGCCCCAGGTCACACTCCTCCCAGAGAGGCCAAGGCCATGGCTATAGTGGTGACTCACGCAGCAGGTTGCTGCCCATGCCCTTGAGAACTGCCTGGCGTCCTGTTCCTTCTAGAAGGCTCTGCACCTTCTGGCTGGGCAGGGTGGTCTGCACCAGGACCATCTGGTTCTCCAAATGCACCTCCACACTCTGGACACCTGGGAAGAGGGAGGTCAGAGGGCAGGCACATCTGTTCTGGGAGTAGCAAGAGACTCGGACTACAACACCCCATCCCCGTCTTCACCAGCTCAGAGATGACCCGCTTGCTGGCAGGCTCTTCACCTCTGCCAGTCTGTTTCTTTATATGTAAAGGGGGAGAGGGCCACGTGGCTCCCCGGAGTGAGATAAGCCTTACCATGTGCCAGGCATTGTTAGTAAGTTATGAAACATAATCCTTAAACAAGTTTTTATAACAGCAGGCTACCAACAGCCATAGTATTCGTGATAGATAGCCTGTTATCATGCCCATTGAAATGCTAACGAGATATGCACAAAAATGTATAGGCCTGAGGCCTCAGGGCCATGAAGCAGCAAAGAAGGGATCCTTGCAAACAGTCTGACTCTAAAAGCACAACCCCCTCCCCACTCTGCCACCCTGCTGCCCTGTCCAAGCCAAGTGCCACCTCGATCTCAGCTTCCGACCCCGTCTCATTGCATCTCCTCCTCCCAGGACTGCTCCTTCACAGGCAGGGCTGGGTGTGCTCACTTTTACCTGTGGGCAGGGCCTGCGCCTGAAGCACGTGTGACCCCTTGTCCCTCAAGCCCCCAGTGTCTGGCCCACATCTGCTGCACGTCTGCATGGACACTCGACAGAGCCACAGGCAGGCAGTGCCCCCTGGGTCATGCTGGTGCCCTTTTCGGATCTTTCTGCTTGTGTCGGGTCACCTGAGCCAGCTAACTGGCTTTCAAGAACCAAGAGGTGCTTAGATGGAATCTGGCCAGGACTGTTGTTGGCTTTGTGACGATCATGCTGTTGCCCAAGCAAGAAGTGCCAGTTTGCCAGGGAACTCCCTCTGTAGGTGGGGCCAGCCTCAGCCTGGCTCCTCACTCTTGCAAAGTCTGAGCACGCGGGGAGGACAGCTTCACCGAGGATGCTGGCAGGGCAAGCTCGCCACTTGTACTCTAGCATCTGCCTGTTCTCTGGGTCTCTAAGTGACTGAGAACATTGCTTACTCTAGCTGAGGCTCAAATTCTGCATCTGTCAAATGGGATTAAGGTGGTTTAAGGCCCCACCCAGAGGCCTCCAGATTAAAGTTTAACTGACTCTTACCTGGCACCCCCTTCAGGGAAGTGTGCACCGCGTCCACACAGTTCTGACAGGTCATCTGCACCGCGAATTCCAGCTACAAGGGATGAGAGCTAGGGACCCCTCTTGTGTCAACCCTTTTCAGCACTTCCCCTAAGACTCCCCCAAAGGCCTGGGGGAACGTCCCCACATGATCCTTCCTCAAACGCCTTCTTCATTACCACCCATGATCATTCCAAGCCCAACAGCCCCCAACTTTAACGCCAAGGCCCCTCCAACCCCGCGCGGGTTTCAAGACGGGCCCCCCCGCCCCCCCTCAGGGCTCACGCCCCAGGTGCGCACTCTTCCCCCCCTTTCCTCGAGTTAATAGTGACTCAAGGGGTCGAAGTTCTCTGCCCCACAAGGCTTCCGTGCGAGGTCTCAACCCTCACCGTGCAGGCGTTCCCGCTGTCCCCCGAGCCTGACGCCATCCCGGACCCAGTCGCCCACCGGGCAACCTGAGCGGCCAGGGACCCGCGGTGCTCAAACCCCCAGCGGCGTTGCGGGAGGCGGAGCCACGGAAGCCGCCCTTTGCCCCGCCTCCTGGTGCGCGCGCACGCAAGGCCCGCCCCCTCTGCCGCCCGCGCCGCCAAGGACGCCACCGCGCAGGCGCACTCGGACGGCCCCACCCGTGGTTGCCACAGTAACCGCTTGGCTGTCGCGACCTGGTGGGCTAGTGCCGCCAGCGCGGAGATGGAGCCCTACAAGCCAGAGACCGAGCTCCAGCAGCTTTACCACCGGTTGCTGCGTCCGCTGTCGCTCTTTCCCCGCAAGGCGACGGTCCCGCAAGCTCAGAAGCGCCAGCCGCAGGAGCCCCCGATGCTGCTGCCCTTGCCCATCTCGCGACTGACCGTGGAGTCGCTGTGCCGGAAGGTGGCCGAGCGGCTGGACAGCTGCAGGCTGGCGATGCGGGTGCCTCCCGAGGGCCGACTCTGTTTCACCAAGGTCATCCTGGATGAGCTGAAGTGCAGCTGGCAGGAGCCTCCCTACCAACCTACTCTGAGCCACTTGGATAACCAGAGGCTGTGGAACCGGCTGCAGGCCCACGTGCTGCTCAGCAGCGAGCAGCTCTTCCTAAGCTACCTGTACCAGCTGGTGACCATGCCCAACACCAAAGGTGTCTTCACTGAATCAGCCACGCTTACCCGTTTGTCCGCTAGCCTCGCCAGGGACTGCACGAACTTCCTCACCAGCCCAGAGGTCTACCGCAGCCTGCTCACTGACTTCCTAGCCCTGCTGAAGGTCGAGCAGGTCGAAGGTGGCCTGCACAAGCTCCGCACCCACGGCCCCTCTGGGACTTTGAAGCTCTACTACATCCCGCTGCCTCGCAGCACGGGCTTGGCCCGAGTACTACCCTCCAGCCTCAACCTGAACTACCTCATCCAACTCAGCCGCCCAGCAGACCTTACCAGCGAGCCTGAGCCAGATCCGGTGAAGGAACTGAAGTCCATCCCCCAGCTGAAGAAGAGAAAACCTTTCAGCTTGCCGCCCTCCAGGCAAATAAAGAGAGAAAAAGATAGTTCCTCACAGATTGTGTCACAGCCCAAGCACATTGTGGCCTCTCCCGCCAGAACAGCCCCCTCCCCCTCCGCCTCCCCGTCCCCCCCTCATTACCAACTCCACAAGGGCCAGTCCATGCCCTCTTTGCGTGAGGGCTGGAAGCTAGCAGATGAGTTGGGCCTCCCACCACTCCCCCCTCGCCCCCTGACCCCCCTGATCCTGGTGGCAGAGAGCAAACCAGAGCTGGCAGTGGACATGGTGGCAGAGGACCTGAAGGCGATAATAAAGAAAATGAAATTTGAGTGGACTCATTCCTCTGTCCCCCCGGACTCAGGCCTTCCCCCGCTGGTGGGGGCCCTGACCCATTGCCCAACTGCCACAGATCGCATGGAAGAGCTACAGAGAATGTTGAAGTCCCTGGAGGAAGAAGAAGCCGCTCGGCACCTGAGCTTCCAGTTCAAATCCTCTCCAATTCAACCACAGCCAGTTACTGTTACTTTGAAGTTAAGAAATCAGATGGTGGTCCAGGCAGCTACTGTCCAGTTCTCTGAGAGAAGCTTTGTGGACTCCTTCCATGTCGAGGGGGCCACGGTCCTGTACAACCACCTGAACGACGAGCTGGACCCCAAGCTCATTGAGGAGATGGATGTGGATCGCCTCGTTGGCAGCAGCATCAGAGAGGTCTACAAGGAGCTGATGAGTCGTGTGTCCAACAAGCACTTCTCCTTTGACCAAGGGCCCCTGGTGGAGCCTGCATCCGAAACAGACTGGTCAGGGATCCAGTCCTCAGCCTTTCTAGGTCAAGACAAGCAGAGTCGCATCATCAACCCCACACTGGTTGGACTTTACTCCAAGAAAACAAATGTTGTTCAGTCCAGCCCTGAGAAGACAGCCTCCTTCCTGTCACTGCAGGCAAAGAAGACTTGGGTCAGTAAGTACAACAAGGCTTCATGGCTGGCCTGGTGGAGAAGCACCATATCTGCAGATGATTATTTCAAGTTCCTCATCAACCGGGAGACGGACTTCCTACACGTCATCTTCCAAATGTATGATGAGGAGGTTCCCCAGGAGACCCCAGCCCCTGTCAGAGTGACCCTAAAGATTCAGCCCCCACCCCCCTTGCTACAAGACGAAGATCTCAACTTTGTGCCAGGAGAGTGGAACTGGAACACAGTGCTGGAGTATAAGGCAGGATATAGGAAGACCCAGCTCCTGGGGGAACACCCCAAACTCGGGAACCTGCAGAAGCGTCTGGAGCGGCTATGGTCCTTGCTCGAGGTCCCTCACAGGGACCGACTGGACATGGCCATCAAGTACAGTTCCAATGCCCGTCTGAGGCAGCTGCCCTCACTGGTGAGTGCCTGGGAGCGGGTGCTGCAGCCAATCTACCTGCGGGAAAGCCTGCTGGGGAAGCTGGAGTGGTTTGAGCGACAAGCCTCCGACCCCAACCGCTTCTTCGAGAAGATTGACTTGGGCCCAAGCAACTTCCTGGAAGAGAACCAGACCCGCAACAGGCTATACAAGAAGCTCAGGCTGGTGGAGCCTCCTTTGGTCTCCCTCCTGGAGGAGATCGAGTCAGTCTTTGGCGAGCCAGTGACCTTCAAGGGGCGGCACTATCTGGACAAGATGAAGCGGGACAAGGTGGAGATGCTGTACTGGCTGCAGCAGCGGCGGCGCGTGCGCCACCTGGTCCGGGTCCGGAAGGCCTCCCACCCTGCCGGCCTGTACCGGAAGCACAGCAGCCAGTCCTTAGTCGTTCCTGGGAACAGCCCCATCCCCATGTGACCACACCAAGTGCCCCGAAACCCCGCTCTCACCCACACATCCCAGCAGCTCATCTGGTCCCCTCAAGTGCTTGGGAAGAAGAAATATCAGGCGGTGGGGGCCTGGGGGACCACGATGAACACTTCGACAGTGAAACGCTCCTAAAAGAATGCCCAGTATCCTCACCCTTACTGGGCAGTATTCAAAAGCCCGGGACCCCCATTTATTGGCAAAATACAACCCAAATTTCAAATATCATAAGAACTGAGACAACCCCCTGGAGTTCATTGCCGTGGGGACTGTCAGAGGCACCCGTGCCACCCCAGCACAGGCTTCCGATTGGCTAATGAGCGCCCAAGTCAAGAGGCTCGGCGCCATCAGAGTTGAGAGCTGGGCTCTGGTGTTAGTGGACCTGGGTTTGAATTCAGGTCGTGGAGCCTGGGGCACATCACCTACCTGCCCTGCGCCTGCATCCTCCTGTGTCAGACCGAGCGGCTGGGCGCAGGCGTTGTCACGTCTTCCAGTTCTAGCACACAGCTGGTAGCTCTCAAACAACGTCATTACATGTCTGCCACTTCCTGTAAGCACACAGTACACACGAGAGTATACACTGCAAAGTAATTCTCTTTCCCAGCCCTACCCCACCCACCCTCCCCAGGGGCAGGCGTCGTGGCCTTTCCTGTTGCTTGGGTGGAAACATCTGAGAAATGCTCAGATGGTGGGAAAACAAAAAAGAGGAAGTTTGTGTTTAGTGCGGAGTGGAGAGCGAAGGCTTCCACATGACAAAGTCCTCAACATCAGCAGTCGGTCCTTGGACACTGCAATTTGGGGGGGGCACGATGGGCAAGGAAACCAGGGCCTCGAATAGCATGGTTTACATCAACTTCTGCAGGTGAGGTATCCCCCCGGTAGATGTTATAGTCGTTGACCCGGATGTCGTCGCCTGAGGACCTGCTGTACACGTGCAGACAGATGAGGCAGAGCTCACCAGGTCCCCCAGAATCAGCGCCCCCTAGAGGCTGCTGAGCCACACAGACCAGGGCTGGGGTCCTGGCCCTCCCATACTGAGAACAACGCGCCCGTTTAGCTAAGTTTGAGCTCCAAGAGGTGGTGTGAAGCTCGGAAGCCAGGTTTCTGTTTTAATGTTTAGTTGCACGAAAGAGACGTGGCTTTAGAGCGGACGTTCGTCCAGCGATCCCGGGTTCTTCCATGCCTGACACCTGCCTCAGCAGCGCCCTCGTGTGGCGGTGAGGACGCATTTCCCCGCCTTGAAGAAAGGTCAGAAGCTAGCCCGCGCCGCCAGGCAACCCCAGCGCTGGCTCGCTCTTGAGACTAAACAAAGCACCCAGGATTCCGACCGCTTAGAGGTGAGAGGCAGAGGAGGAGCCTCAAAAGAGGTGGTCAGTCCAGGGAGCTAGAGGGGTTATTTGCGATTTTATGGCTTTATTAACATGCACACAAATTTTACTCATTTAAATGAATGTAATATAATGCTGACTGCTACTCTTCAGTGGACCCATAGGCTCCCAGGTCATCTGCACAGGTGGGGACACATTTACATATGTGCATACAGGTGGTTCCAAGTATATACATAAAGTTAGGGGCCATGGTGCTGATAATGATAAACAGGTTTTTCCACTTACATAACACCTGTGGGACTTTAGAAACTCAACAGGACCCGGATAGTTCTCTGTGGGGCTGTCCCATACATTGTAATCCCCACTCAATATGAAAACCAAAATGCCCCTAGAAATTTCCAAATCCAGATGTCCTTACAGCTCCTCTGGGACGTGCATGTATGTTAAAGCCCCCCAAACTGCTTCCACATCCTCCTTCCTCGCCCTTCCGTTCAGGGCTCCCTCCTTTCACTGCAAGGGTTTTGATTTGTTTCATAGAAGATTAGAACTAACGTTTTAAGTGGGGTACATCCTACGTCTTCAAAAAGCTCAGAGGGCTGGAGGGACTGGCAACAGTCACGGCCAGTGGCAGAACCAGAAAGAGTGCCCGGTCAGCCAGTCTGACTTTAAAGCCTGTGGCTTTGACTTCTGTTCTAGGTCCTCCTTCCTGTTGCCTTCTCCCAGGCCCAGAAGTCACCTCTATCTTGGGGAGTGAAGTTTAGAAGACAGGTATCTCACTTACCAGATCAGTTCTGGCACTTTGTCAACGTCCAGGGGGTAAGTTGGAGGGAACAGAATCAGAGCCGTTGACCGCCATCCTCACAAACCGGGTGACTATCTCCAGAAGGAAACCCTGCTGCTTTCAGCCCATGAACTTCTAGCTAGAATGGTCAGGGCTGTCTGGCCGGGACCCGGCAGCTGGCCATGCCCAGACCTTCTCATTTCTGGGCAGCCTCTGCCTTTATGTAAACGACATGGACCTTCTCAGGTGCTCAAGGGCAGGAGGGTGTAGCGGACCTCTGACCTTGGGGCCAGGGACAGCTGTAAGCAGCCCTTTCACCGCACCCCGGGTCACAGAAGCGCTGCGAATTCACATCCTACCCCAAATACTTGGGGGCATGTTTCAATAGAAAGCAAATTAAAAACGAACATCACCCCAGTGTAGGAAGAGATGTACAAGGGCACACCTTTCAAACGTAAGTGTTCATAAGATCTGCTCACATCACCCCAACTCCTGACGGAGACCTAGTGAGGCACCCTCCCCTCCCCCGCCGCTGGCCCCTGCTGACTGACCTATTTAGTCTGTGGGCTGGCTTGGAGGAACAACACTCCATTCACACTTGGGGGCCCCGGGGGATCTTCTGAGGCCTGCTTGAGAAGCAGAAGCTTTACAGTCCTGGCCCTGGCTTCTAACCCTCCTTCTGCCACTCAGTGTTGTCTGCACCATGGGCCAGTGGCTGGACCTCTCAGTGCTCTGGTGGCCTCATCTGACGCACTGTGTCACAAGGCGTCTGGGGTTTGGGCTGCCAAAGCCCAGGCTCAGGACGCCGGCGCCTGGCATGCAGCTCGTGCTCATGACACGCCTCCCCTCCCCCCCATCATGTGCGCACCCTTCCGTGCAGGCCGGTCCCCTGGGGAACACCCGTGACAGGCAGTCACTGAGGTCTCCCACAGTCCTCACCTCATGTATTCCCTCCCCTTGAGTGTTTGCTTCGAACCCAGAAGTGACCTGCACGCGTGGTTCCATGTACAGCACATCCTCCAATGCCCTCGATGCCCTCGCCTCCCTCCACCTTGTTTCGGGATAAGGTGTGGGGAAAAGAAAGCGATTCTAGCACATGCTGACTGAAACAACGCTAAAGTTGAGGACCTGCTTTTGTGACTGTTTTTGCTTAGACTTGTGGTCTCCAAGACCCTCCCCTGGATGTTCAGTCAGGTCTCAGAGTGTGTGATGATATTTATAAGGTTGTAATATACTCGCTTTTCCTTATTGGTTTTTTAAGTAAATGCCTTATTGGAAGGGCCCATGTGGTGGGAACTGAGGGGACGGGCAGCAAGCCTGGCAGCCCATGGGAAGCTGAGAGCCCTGCCTGGCAGCCCATGGGAGCTGAGTGGTGCCAACAACCATGTTTGCTGGGAAGCAGAGCCTGCCCAGGCCAGCCTGAGATGAGGCCGCAGCCCCGGTCAAGACCTAGGATGCTATAAAAACTGACCTAATAGACACATGTTGTTTTAGATCAATTGTTTTGTGGTGACATCTTACACAGCAATCGGCCACCCTTCACCTTTCAAGCTCCATGTTCCTACCTTTCTCTCTCCTCTCTGGGATTAGTCTCTCCCTTTCCATTTGGTCATTCCCATCAACATTAAAAACAGAACCTGCCAAGAGTGTCATTCATTCATTCAACAAACATTACTTATCCAGCTATGAAGTGAATCTGCTAGGTGCTGAGGAAATAGTGAACGGAACAACAAGGTCCCTGTCCTAACGAGCTCCTGGCCCAGCAGGAGACACCACAGGTGAATAAGAAACTGCAGCACAGCAGGAGAGGACCAGGAGCCTGGGCACAGGGGTGGGCCAGGGACATTTTCCTGGGGAAGTGTCCTTTAGACCGAGAGCTGTACATGTCTGGGAGTTAGCAGAGGGAGAGCAGCGCAACGGTTCTGAGGTGAGAAGAGCTCCAAGTTCTGAGGAGAAGCTAATAGTGTCATGCACATACACAGCCTGCGGTGAAGGCCCAGGCAAGACAGGACCTTGAGGGGCCTGAGAAGTCACCATAAGGACCTGGGACTGTCTCTTGCAAGAGACAATCCCAATAGCCTGACCCACGAGGGCACCAGCCAGGAGAGTCCGCGTCTGCTAGAATCCCTCAGGCCTCCCTGTTCAGATGCAGCCAGGAGCTGAAGCTGGCTCTGGCTCCAGCACAGATTTCTGAGTAGTGGGAAAGTCACTTGCCCTCTCCAGACCTCTGCTGGGGTAAGAGATCAGGTTTGGACAACATAGATGAACTTTAATTTCACCCCACTTGTCAAGCTCAAACTAACCCATCACCCCCTTCTTTTATGCCCAGATTGCCTTCAACTCTCTTCCCTGCTTCTCTTCCCCAGCTGGAAACATCGCACAGGAAAGTTACTTTTCCTCTGTTTACCACCCTGCGAGGGCCAGTCCGCAGCACGCTGTCTACTGCACCTGTCCATGCTTCCGTCCTCCTGCCAGGCTGGGGGACAAGCGACCGCTCGAAGGAGCAGAAGCCACAGCCGTGCACACACTGCTCTCGCGGTTTCCCAATTCTTGCACTGTTGCGCCCGAATCCCACCCAGCCCAAGGCACCCACAGCTCAGAGAACATCATCTGCCATCTTCCTGGCGAGACGGGGGATGGCAAAGGCGACTGAGCTGTGCACCCAGACCCGGAGGCGAGCGCCTCGGGTTCTAGTCCAGCTCCGGCAGTTACCAGATTTTTGTCACGCCGCTTCATCTCTCAACTCTCTGTTTTCTCAGTGACCAGTGCGACGCCGCCGACTGCGCGGAGTGCTAGGCCGAGGAAAGGGAGGTCTAGAGACGCCGAAGTGACACACAGACAGCAAATACTGGTTGTTACTTTAGCCGCAGGCCAGCGTCCTGCCCCGCCCAACCAGCAGCCCCGGACCTCAGAGGATCACGCCGCCGCCGCGGCAGGGCCGGGCGCCGGGTTCGCAGCAGGTGGGCGTCAGGCGGGGGCGAGGACGCGCGGGTGCCCGCGGCCGCCCGCGCCGCCCGCCCGGCCGCTCGCGAGTCCGCCCCACGTGCCCGGCGTAAATAAGCGAACGCGCAGGCGCGCCCGGCCGGCGCCCACTGGCCGCCGCTCGCCCCGCCCCGCCGCCGCCCCGGAGCCGGAGGACGCGGCCGCTCGGGCCGCGGGCTGCTCGGCTGGGTCGGTTGGTCCGCGCGTCGGTGCGTCGGTGCGTTCGGGCCGCCGGCTTCGCCCTCGCCATGGCGCCCTGGCTGCCCCTGCTGTCGCTGCTGGGGCTGCTCCCGGGCGCCGCCCCCGCCCCCGCCCCGCCCCCGGCAGCAGGCGCTCAGGCCCCGGAGCTGGCGCCCGCGGAGCTGCTGGCGCCCGCCCGCTTCGCCCTGGAGATGTACAACCGCGACCGGCCAGCCGGGACGCGGGCCGTGCTGGGGGCCGTGCGCGGCCGCGTCCGCCGGGTGAGGGCGCGCCGGGTGCGGGCCTTCGTCCCGGGCGGGGCGGACCTCGGCCTAGGCGGGTGGGGGCGCCGGACGGGGGCGCCTACGTCTGAGCGCCGACCCTCTGCTGATTGGACGGGGGAGGGCCCGAGTGGGGGACCGAAGGCGGAGGCCTTGTGCCAGCCTCACCCGCCCTTCATCCCTTCGTCCAGGCGGGCCGCGGGTCCCTGTACTCTCTGAAGGCAACACTGGAGGAGACGCCCTGCAACGACCCCACCGTGTGCCAGCTTCCTGTGTCCAAGAAAACCCTGGTGAGTGGCGGGGCTCCTGAGAGCCCCGTACCCAGCTGAGCCTGGCAGCACTTGAGATAATGGGTCAACTTAAAGTGGAAGGCATTCGGGGTGGCAGCTACCCATCCCTGAGTCAGAGCCAGGTCCTGAGAACCAGAAGCCAAGATGCTGTGGGAGGGCAGGGTGTCCAGGTGGGCTGTGGCTCCTTCTGGACTGTGGGCTGATGGCCTTGGAGGTGGCCCTCGTCCGAGGCCCCTCTAGCTCCATCTTGTCAAGGCCTTGCTCCCCTCGCAGCCCTGGCTTCTTCCTCTCCCTCCAGCTCTGCAGCTTTGAAGTCCTGGATGAACTAGGAAAACATGTGTTGCTGAGGCGTGACTGTGGCCCAGTGGATACCAAGATCACAGGTGCTGGGGTAGCCGAGGATGCTGGGGTAGCTCAGGCCGGTCTTCATTCGGGGTCCGGCCTGGATCTCATGTCCTTTCCAACCAGGTGACAGAAACGAGACTTTGGATTTAGTCCTTCCACTGATGAACAAGGATCCCCTGCCTCAGGTGAGGAACCCCGGGGAACTCTGGGGGTCACTGGCTGCAGCCTGATACTCCCTGTCTACCCTGCTCTGGGGCTCCCGGTGAGGCAGGACCCATCTGCCTTTCCAGGACTTTACCGTCAAGATGACTTCCATCTTCAAGGACTTCGTCATCACCTACAACCGGACATATGAGACGAAGGAGGGTGAGGAAGCCTCGGTTGTAGCCACCCCAGTCAAATCAGTCTTCCCTGCAACTTGGCCCATTGGTGTTAGGGGGGGAAGGACACAGAGGCAGGGCATCCTTTCAAGGACCCCCAAATATCCAAGTCCTTGCCCACCTCCCATGACTACGCAGCCATCTCCGGTACCTGGCCCCCTCTTCTGTCTGGTTTTTTCTGGTCAGAAACCAGGGTGTCCTTCATCCAGGGTAGAGTGGGATGGGACAGGGATTTCCTCTGCTGGAGGCCCCTCCGCCCAGTGGCCTTTCCCACGACCTCCTGTCTGGAGATGCCCTTCAGAGCCCTGTTTGGTCCTGCTGTGACACCTGCGAGGTCATCACCCCAGTTTACTCCCACTCATCACTTGCAGATATGGCCTCCCACCCCCACCTGCTCCTGGACTTTGTCCTCTTTGTCAGACTCAGGCCTGAGCCAGAGCCTGCCAGCTCCCCAAAAAACCTCTGCCAGTTAAACCCAAGCCCCCCATGACCTGTCTGGGACCTGAGCCCTCTGTCCTGCTCCTTGCTCCTCAGAAGCCCAGTGGCGCATGTCCATCTTTGTCAACAACTTGGTTCGGGCACAGAAGATCCAGGCCCTGGACCGCGGCACGGCTCAGTATGGAGTCACCAAGTTTAGTGACCTCACAGGTAGGGGTTGGTCCGAGCCTTCGTGGAGCCTGGAAGAGACAGAGCCTGTCCTCGGGGCTCTGGTCAGGGCTGGTTTAGCGTAAGCTTCCACCACCCCGTTCACCCCCAGAGGAGGAATTCCACACCATCTACCTGAATCCTCTGCTGAAAGACAACCCGGGCCAGAAGATGCGCCGAGCCAAGTCTGTTGAGGACCCCGCCCTCCCTGAGTGGGACTGGAGGGAGAAGGGGGCTGTCACCAAAGTCAAGGACCAGGTCGGCAGGGGGCAGGGAGGGCAGGTCATTGAGGCTGGCAGCAGGGGGCGGGGGAAGAGCCCTAGCTGAGCCACCTGCCCTCTCCTGCAGGGCATGTGTGGCTCCTGCTGGGCCTTCTCGGTCACAGGCAACGTGGAGGGCCAGTGGTTCCTGAAAGAGGGGAACCTGCTCTCCCTCTCGGAGCAGGGTGAGCATCCCCCTCTACCCGCGCCCCCCAGCCCAGCCCCTCCAAGGGCTCCTCGGAACGGGCCTTCTGTCTCCTAGAGCTCTTGGACTGTGACAAAGTGGACAAGGCCTGTCTGGGCGGCTTGCCTTCCAATGCCTACTCGGCCATAAAGATCCTGGGTATGCACAGGGAAGGGGTACGGGGGCTCTGTGGGAGCACAAGCTCCTGTGGGGGAGAGGGGGAGCACGGGAGTCTGAACCACGTTCAAGTCTTTGTGTGGACCCTGGTTGGCTGAAGGCCTCAGGCACGCCGACTCTCAGGGCCTTAGTGGCCACATCTGTGAAATGGGCTCAGCGAGGAATGGGTGTAAAGTCCTGGTGCAGAGCAGGGGTCTTGGTGTTTTTGTCCCTGGCCTGTGGTCTTTCTGGCACGCTGCTACCGTAGCAAAGCACTTCCTCCTCAAGGGGAGGCGTTGCCTGATGGGCAGCTCACTTCCGCAGCGGCAGAAGGGTGAGGACTGAGGACCGAGCCAGCCCAGGTCAGGAGTCCCAGGACTGCGGCTAGCTGGCTCAGAGGTGGGAGTGGTGTTCCAGCGGGGCCTTGTTCCTTGCTCCCCCGTGAGGGGCCTGGACTTCAACGTGTCCTCTCTAGAATGAGGCCACACCTTAGGGGATGGCCTGGGACCTGGGGTGCGTGAGAGCCCGAGCATGGCTTCTGGCTGGGGGAGGATGAGCAGAGGGTGAACGGCGTCCTCTTTCCTCTCGTCATCTGCCGCCGTCCCAGGAGGGCTGGAGACGGAGGACGACTACAGCTACCAGGGCCGCCTGCAGACCTGCAGCTTCTCTGCGGACAAGGCCAAGGTCTACATTAATGACTCGGTGGAGCTGAGCCAGAATGAGCACAGTGAGTGAGGGGCAGGCTGAGGACTGGCCAGGTGGGCTGTGGCCTGGGTGTCCCTGGTGCTAATCCTCTCCTGTCTCAGAGATGGCAGCCTGGCTGGCCAAGAAGGGCCCCATCTCAGTCGCCATCAATGCCTTTGGCATGCAGGTAAGACCCTGGCCCCGCTGCCCCTGCTCCCTGCCGACTCCCCCCTGCTCCTGGAAGTTGGCCCCTACTCCTTATTCTCCACCCTTCCACACCAGTTCTACCGCCGTGGCATCGCCCACCCCCTGCGGCCCCTCTGCAGCCCTTGGCTCATCGACCACGCGGTGCTGCTCGTGGGCTACGGCAACCGTGAGTTCTGCTGATGCATTTGGCCATCCACCATGGGTCACTTGCAGAGCCTGGACCCCAGCACCTCCAGACCTCTGGAGGGGAGCCTGGGGGCATGCCTGGAGCCCTGTCCTCGCTGAGGGGTTGAGCTCTGGGCCAGGTGGGAGTCATCCATGCCCTCCATGCGTGGGGAAGCTGAGGTGGGGGAGGCTGTGCTGTTCTGGACAGTAACCCACGAGCGGCGGGGGGGGGGGGAGGGGTCAGCGTGCTCCCCGTACATACCCCGGAGCCTTGCTGGAGCCCAGGAGGGAGGGAGGCGGGCCTCTCTGGCTTCCTGCCTTCTCCCCACACCTGGCACTCAGTAGGCCCCCAGCGGACATGCGCGGGATGCTTAGGGCCTGACGCCCTGCACTGCGACTGTTCCCAGGCTCGGCAGTCCCCTTCTGGGCCATCAAGAACAGCTGGGGCCCCGACTGGGGCGAACAGGTGAGTCCTATGGGCTTGGCCCTGCACCCCAGCCTCCATCCCGCTCTGACGCCCTCCCCCCCACTCCTCTTCCCCAGGGCTACTACTACCTCCATCGGGGATCTGGGGCCTGTGGTGTAAACACCATGGCCAGCTCGGCAGTGGTGGACTGAGGCGCCAGCGTGGGACAGGCCTGGCCAGAGCACCCCATCCCCAGCCTGACCCGCATGGCCAGGAGGCACGCCAGCTGAGGGATGGGCACTGGGCACCTCAGGGTGAGCAGGGGGCATCAGACGAGGTGCCAACTCCCCACCCTGAAGTTCCCCAACCTCTGTTGAATTGTGGGAGCTAGGAGGACCGGAGTGAAGAGTGGTATCTGGGCAGCTGAAGCTGGGGCGTGCACCCTGGGTTTGACGAGGAGCAGGTAGGAAGGAAATACTCCGGCCGTCACCCAGCTCTGTCCTCAGCCGGCTCCGGCTCCCCTCCCACCTCTTCCGTCCGATGCTGTACGTCTTCTGGTTCCCTGGATTTGGGGCAGCGTCCCCTTCATGCCTAGAGAAACTGTTGTAACCACCCTGTTCCACAGCAATAAAGAGGCTTTCTCGGCCCCAGCGTGTTGTGGCTGCACAGTCCCTGAGGGTGCGGGGTGGTGGGGCCCGCTGGGGGGTCAAGGTCGGGCAGCTGGTCTTGCTCAGCAGCCCGAGGGCCCAGCTTCTGCTCCAAGAACCAAAAGGCGAAGAGGGGCCGCAGACGGGTCTTTATTCAGAGACACTTCGCTGGTCATTCTCTGCGGACCTTGTACCCAGGGATGGATGGGGTCAGCCAGAGGTCACCCTCTCCTGCCAGAGCACTGCAGTGGTCAAGGCCAGAGGTCAGAGGTCACTCTCCCCGTAGAGTGCACTGGAGAAGGCCACGTAGTCCAGGGCTCCCGCCGGAGCCCCGGAGCCCTTGTAGGGTGTCATGCGGCGGATGCAGTACTCGGCCTGCTCGGCCGGGAGCTCCCGCCGCAGCTCCTCAGGGGTGATGTAGTTCTGGGGGAGAGAGGCAGTGTGGGCCCCAGGGACCGCTCCCTGCCCGCCAGCCCTCATTGCCCCCGGGGCTCACCTTGTCGCCCGCTAGGATCTTGAAGGAGGCCACGACTTGCTCAGCCGTGTCTGTCTCGGCCGTCTCTCGGGTCATGAAGTCGATGAAGGCCTGGAAGGTCACCACCCCGACTGCGTTGGGGTCCACCATAGTCATGATGCGCGCAAACTCCACTTCTCCCTGTGGGCCAGGGCCAGGGCAGTGGGCACGGTGCCCGAACCAGGAGAGCTGCGGCCCCCCCTGGTGACCCAGCCCGGCTGGACTCCCGCCAACCCCCCACGCCCACCCCGCCTTAGTGGTCTGCAGTGGCCTAGTGAGCCCTGGCTTTGGGGGGTCCGTCCCCCGAGGTGAAATCTGCTTCCTGCCCTGGGCAGCACCGCCTCTGCTGTGGCCCTCTGGGCCCCTACCCAGCCCGCCCTCTGTAGTGCTGTTTCCCAGAGGCGAAAATGCGAGCTCATGAGTCACAGCAGAAGCAGGTCCAGGTTCTAGCTGTGCGTGTCTGACCAGGTTAACTTACCTCTGAGCTTCCGACGGCCCCTGTGTAAAGTGGGGTAACTCCACCCCACCCCGGTGGGTGTGAGGGTGCCCTGCGGGGGTGTGCAGGGGGAGGCCCATGAAGGAGAGGGGGCCTGAGAGCCCTCCTGGGTGGGGGGTGGCCTCACCAGGTCGTAGCCCATGGAGATGAGGCAAGCCCGGAAGTCGTCAGGCTCCATCATGCCATTCCGCTTCTGCGGTGAGCGGGCGTCAGTCCAGCCCCCACGCCCCGGCCGGCCGCCCACACCCCGCAGGGCTGGGCCCCTGCTGACCCGGTCAAAGTGGTTGAAGGCCGCCCGGAACTCGTTGAGCTGCTCCTGGCTTAGGCCCTTGGCGTCCCGGGTCAGTACCTGGTTCTCCACCTCGTTGATGGTGCGGGCGATGGAGGTGAGCAGCTGCTCCCAGCCCACGCGGATGTGCTGAGGCAGGAGAACGGCCGCATCAGTGGGCAGCCGCTGCTTGGCCACCAGCTCGGGCTCTGCTCCCAAACTGTGCGGTGTGACTGGGCAGGTCCGCCCCCGACCCCGCCAGCTGAGCGGCTGTCTCCGTCTGGAGCACCCACGGACCCAGCACTCCCTCCAGTCTTAGGCTGATGAGTTACTGTGGGTTAAGTGTTGCTCAGCCAGCCACGGCCAGTCCCTGCTGTGTGGCTCTGGAAGGTCACTTTCCGGTGTGGCGTTTGGTATCCCTATTGGGGGGGCCCTCCGGGGGCAGAAGCGCCCCCACCTCCATGCCGTAGGCGGTGTGCTTGTTGTCGAACACCAGGCCCTCCTGCAGCAGCTGGTGGTCGCCCTCCAGCCGGTCAATATTGTCCTTGTAGCGGATGATGTTCTGCTCCTGCTGTCGCAGCCCGGCCATCTGCTCCTCCAGCGAGCCGGCCAGCCCTGCTGCCAGGCGCCCCACCTCCTGCAGGGGGCCAGGGCAGGATGAGGGCTCCCGCGGCTTCGCACCCACCCCGCCCCCAGGCCAAGCTGTACCTCCACTTTTCCCTGGATCCAGGGCCCGACGGCATTGGCCTGCACGGCAAACTGGCGCCGGAGTCTCTCATTCACCTGCTGCCGTGCCAGCTCCTCCTGCAGCGTCTGGTCACGGCTGGGCACCAGTTTTCGGACCTGGGAAGGAGGTGGTCATGCCAGGGGCAGGCAGCTGGGGGAAGAAGGGCTGCAGCCCCTCAAGCGGCCCCTGCCGCTCTGAGCTAAGCCGTCAGGGCTCCGGGCTAGTCGCTGCTGCTTCTGTGGCTTCGCTTCCAGGTGTGGAAAGCGGGCCCCGTGGCCTCGGGGGGGTGATAACTAGCTGAGGTGGTTTTATAAAGATCTTCATATACAGAGGGGTCCATTCAACCTCACAGCTGTACTGATGGGAAAATGCAGCTGCTCTCACCATTTTACTAGTCAGGCCAGGCCAGGCAGGGAGCCAGCGCCACAGGGAGTCTGGCTGGTCTAGTTTCTTCGCAACTCAGGACGCCAGAGGTGTCGCGCTGTGAGACCTGCAGGAGCAGGTGGGAGGCTGGGAGGGCAGCAGGGGCACCTACCATATCCCACTTGCTGTTGATGTCCTGCGGGCTGAGCGCGATGTAGGGGTTGGTGGGGCTGGGCTGCAGCCCGTAGGTCTGGCAGATCTTCTGGATCTCCCCCTGGATGCCCAGGATGGCGGCTCGCTCTTGGTCCGCCTCGGGCAGCGTGGCCTTGAACTGCTCATGTGCTGTCAGCAGGCTCTGGGGGTGGCAGGTGAGAAGCATCAGCCCCCCGTGCCACTGGCAACAGAGAGGGCGGCAACACGCTCTGGGCCTTCCAGCTGGTCTAGGCCGGTGTGTCTGAAGAACCCCAGAGAAGGAATTCTGGGCTTTTCCTTCCACCCACAGTCCGTAGTGGCCAGGTGTAGGGTAAATGGAAAAGTTATCAGGCTGTTCCGCCCTCCTGCCATTGGTGTCGACCTGCACACGTGCCTAAGTGGGCATGTGCAAGTGGGCGCACCTGGGCTTAGACACGGGTGTAGAAGGGCGGCGTCACGAGGACGCCAGCAGAGGAAGGAGAGCAAGCAGGGAGCGAGAAAGGCAGTAGTAGCAGAGACGAGAGGCTCGAGAGCCCAGAGTGAAGATGTGCCAGGGCTAGGGGGCCCCCCGCCCCCTGCGGGCCATGCACCTGGTCGCTTCTGAGATAATGATGCAATAAAAGCATAAAAAGCCACCGAGGGCTCCGGGCCTCCTCCTTGACTTGTCAGCTTGGAATCATGGAGAACTAGCCCTGTGCCCTCCTGCCACTACACCACGGAATGGCTGACCGGCACTTAGGCCGCTGCCCTGGCAGCCCATCCCGCCCCACACCTGCCACCCCCTTGTCCACCTGGGTCTCCTCCACTGAGTGCACCAGCCACACGTCCTGCAGGTCCTCCACGGCGCCATCCAGCCAGTTGTTGAAGGGTGCTGCCCGCCGCGCAAACTCCAACTGCAGCTGGCTGACAGTCTCCAGAAGCTTCTCCATCCGCTAGGGGTCATGGGGATGGGAGTAAGCAGCTCGCCCAGCAGGCCCCCTCTCTGGCCTCAGCCTGCAGACCCACCCCTGGCTCCCAGCCCACCTCCAGCGCATCCCTTCTCTTCTGGGTCAGTGTGCCCAGGCTGTCCCACTGGTCGCAGATGGCCTGGCAGCGGCTGTTCACCGCGGCTGCCTGGTGGTAGTTCAGCTCACTAGGGGCGAGAAGGGCAGGTGGGGCAGACTCCAGCCCCAATCCCTCCGCCTGCCCTGGGGGCTGGAAGCTTGCTGGGCAGGGGAGTACGGTTTTTTTAGAGGAGGAGCACGGCCCAGTGGATGCCTGGGAAAGAGGTCTTCTGCTGGTTCTCAGCTCCAGTCCTTGGAGGACTTTGGACCTGCAGCTCCCCGCTGGGGTTATAAGAGGTAGGTTTACAGCAGGAGGCCCTCGCTCATGGAGAAAAGCTGGGCGTAAGGAGCTGCCAGCTTAGGCGCAGGCTGAGTGCCAGTGGGGAAGTGCGGACACCACCGCGGGACGGGAGATAGGAAATAGGCACAGGGTTAGGAGAGGAAGAGCACGGGCAAGTGGTGGTGGGGAAGGACCTGGGTACCAAGGCGGGGTTAACGCAGGAGAAAGAAGCATCTTCAGGCAGGTCCGGGGGAGCGGGGCGGGGCCGTGGGCGGAGCCAGCGGAGGACCACGCCTACTTGAGCTCCTGGGCCAGCGCGGCGACGTGCTCCACCCGGTCCTGGTGCGCGGCCAGGTCGCTCTCAAAGGTATCGTGGCGCCGCAGCATCGCCCGCACCTCCTCTAGCGAGGCGGACTCGTAGTCGCGTTGGCTCAGCATCTCCTCCTTCCCTGCTCGGAGAGAAGCCCGGCTGAGCCACGCAGCCAAGCCGCCGCAAGCAGGGTGCTGCAGTCGGGTGGCGTGACCCTAGATGAAATTCAGGTGATCACACCTGCCCAGCCTGCCCAAGGGGCTCGCTCGGAGTTGCTTAATGAGAAGGCTATGCTGCAGTTCTAGGGCAGGGCCAAAAGTGACATCAGGGCCAGACTCAGGGTGGCCTTGAACAGCCTTGTTAATATTTCACCCAAAGCACCACCTGAGAGCCACCGGCCCCAGTTTCCCGGTGCCTGGAACTTCAGGCCTTCAGTGAATATTTGTCAGCTGGATGAATAATGGATGGCCAAGGGTTCTGAGAATGGCAATTGCCATCTTTATGCAAACACGTAATAACTGCAGCAGTGCCCACTGCTTTTGGCAGAAAGGGTAGGTGAGATTTAGAGGCCCAGAGCCCTCAGGGTCCTGTATTTAAGGAATTATCATAGCAAAGCACCATTACTGATTATGTTCATTCATCCGTTACTGCTGCCCATTATTTTTTATGCAGAACTCATTTATTTGTAAGATTAAAACCCCTGAGAGAAGGGGCCTCTCTGGTGGCGCAAGGGGTTAAATCTCAGCACTGTGAAGCTATCTGCAGCAGGAGTTTGATGCCCAGCCAGGGAGCTGACCCACAAGGCGCAGCAGACCTCTCCTGTCTCCCTGCTGCTCCCCTCAGCGGTGTGTTTCAGTGGATCTGCCTGTTCTGCTCCCTGCTCTATCTCTGGTGACTCCTCTCACTTCCTGCACCTCTGGCCTAAACCCCAGTTTTTGTATGCTTAAATAAATAAAATAAATCTTTTTTAAAAAAAGCCCTGATAGAAGACACTGTTTTGATTCATACAGTATTTTGGTTTCAATATACTTTGAATATAACTTATCATGTTAGGGTTGGGAATTCACCTTGGAACACCCATTCCAGATACAAATAAAATGCTCAGTGACTAAGCAGAGCAGACTTACAGAGGGTCAGCGCTGGGAGAGAGTTAGGGACCTGAGTGTACTAGTGAAGAAACTCTGGAGGCCTCTCTGGTGGCACAATGGGTTAAGCAACGCCCTATGAAGCCAATGCAGCCACTGCAGCACGAGTTCGATCCCTGCCCCCAGTCTGGGAGGTGACCCCCAGGGCGCAGCAGACCTCTCCTGCCTCACCCTTGCTCCCTGCAGCAGTGTGTTTCAGATAATCTGCCTGTTCTGCTCCCCACAGGATCTGGGTGGATCCTCTCACCCCCCACACCTCTGGCCTGTACCCCAGTGCTTGTATGCATAAATAAATAAATCTTTTTTTTTTTTAAAAAAGAGACTGATTCAAAGAGGGCCAGGACTTGACTGCTGAATGGGACTAGAGAACCAGTCGGCTTTGGGCAGAACAGCTGCCCTCCACCTGTGCACTTTGTCAGGACACTCCTCAGCCTCCTCCTGCAGCCTAACCCCACGAGGTGTACCCACCCCGAGTCCAGGCTTCGTGCAAGGAGGCCTTCTGCTGGAACTTCTCGGCCAGGTGCTGCAGCCGCTGCAGGCGCTGGATCTCGGAGATCAGCCAGTCCTCATAGCCCTTCTCCGCTTGCTCCAGCCCCCGCCACGCGCTGGCGATGTCCTGTGGGACAGGCAGGGTCTCTCCATCACGGCTCGCCCGTCGTGCAGACGGGCACTCAGAGTCCAAGGGCACCTGGAGGACGTGGGCCGAGCCAGGGCCAGCCCCACCCCGCGCTCACCGAGACCAGCCGGCCCTCGGAGGGCATGAAGGCGGGCCGGTTGCTGAGGCGCAGCTTGGTCTGCAGCGTGTTGAAGTTGATCTCCAGCTGGCACTTCTCCTGCACGCGGGGCGGCTTGTGCAGGCGCCGGTAGCCCCGGAAGTCCTCCAGCTTGCGCTGCATGGCACTCATGCTGGGCTCGCCCGTGCGGTTCTCCAGCCAAGGGACCGTCCGGCGGATCCACTCCAGCAGCTGCGGGGCAGGCGGGGGCCGGGGAGAGCTCAGCCCACCTGCTCGCCCTCCTCCCCCACCCGCACCGATGGCCCAGCCTCAAGCAGGGTGGAGGTGACTCACAGCTACGAAGGGCAGATGGGGGGTCCCCACAGTCAGGGAAGGAGTGGGGAGGGTAATATATGCCTCTGGGCCCAGGAGGTGGGCACACAGCAAGGGGCCCTGGCACTGCCTAAACGAAACCCACAAGGGACCCACGAACGAGCTGGAGCCGAGTGAGTGAATGAGCTGAGAGCGGGATGAGCAAGGGCCCCACCACGCAGAATGGGGCAGCAGATGGGCGGAGAAATGGCGGGGGTGGCTGGGGAAGACCAAGGCTATTCTTTGAGGGCCAGAGCTGGGGTCTACTGGTGGGGAGAGCACAGGTGGGCGCGCAAGCCCCCCTCAGCGCTCGTCTCACCTGGCTGGCCAGCTTCTCGTACTCCTCCATCAGCTTCTCATTTTCCTGGTTCACAGCCAGGACCTTGCAGACCCTGTTGGCGGCCGTCTCTGCCTGGGTGGGGGCAGGCAGCTGGGCTACAGCAGACCGCCACAGGCAGCCCTGACCCAGCCTGTTTGGAGAGCCTCTATGAGCTGGCGCAAAGAGGGACGGACGAGGGAGGGCATTTTCCAGAGCCACGGCCATGCCGAAGGCCGCTGGTCCTGAGCGCCCCCAGGACTCAGCATGTGTGGGGCTTGGCACCTCCACATGTTGGGGTTCCTCTGAGGTTGGGGCCGAGCCCAGCCCAGGCAGCAGCTGTCTTGGCCCCTCACCTGCTCAGCCCCGGCGAAGGCGTGGTAGAAGCAGGAGACGTAGGTCATGATGGCCTTTTCATCAGGCTTCGGGGTGTTCACGATATCTGGGGGACAGCAGTGAGGCGTTTATTGGTGACAGCTAGCGGAGAATGTCCCACCTGACAAAGAGCACCTGCAGAAGGGGACGGGGTGGGGCCAGGAAGCCACACCGCCCAGCCCCTCAAACCTGGCCTCGTCCTCTTCCCTGAAGCCCTCTCTGATCACCCCAGGGCCCAGCAACGCCCCCTCCCCCCACCGCCTGTCCATTTGTCTGCCTTCTCCCGGGCCCATAGACTCCTTGGGGGCCAGAACAAGTTCTCGTCCACTGGCGCCCAAACGCTCAGGGCGTTTCACATAGCACGTGCTCAGAAAACGCTTGCTGCAACCAACTGAAGTCTGGCAGGGCTCAGGGACCAGAGGCAGGACGTGCCCTGAAAGCTCCCAGCGCTGGGGAGCCCACGTGCTCCCAGGGGACCCAGGCACCTGGGTGGGGCCGTTACACAAGGGGAGTGGCGGGGGACAGGAGAGAGGGCGCCAGAGGAAGAGGGGGCCCGTGCGGGGAAGGATCAGACCGGGCAGCCCGGGAGGCGCAGCCGTCCGGTGGAGAGCAGAGCAGAGGCAAAGGCGTGGCCTGGCGCCCCACATCACGTGCCGTGGCGACCAGTCAGTGTGTGGGGTCCTGGGGCTCGCCCCTACCTTCCGCATCCAACATCTTGGGGATGTCCAGGTATTTCTCTGCCACCTCGAAGGCGGTGTTCAGGTTGCCGATGGGGTCATCCTGGAGGGGGAGGAGGAGGTACGGGGGCAGGTCAGCGGAGGGCTGAGCTGGGGCGTTGGGCTGGGGGGCTGGGGGGCGGAGGCTGACCTTGCGCAGCTTGGCGTAGTCAATGAGGTCGGGGCGGTGTCGGTGGATAAGGGCGCAGAGCGCCAGGCCGTCCTTCCAGCTGGACAGAGAGAGGGTGGGTCAGACCCAGCTCAGGTTGATGCCCTGTCCCACCCTCACCCCAGGAGCACCCCCATCGGGGGAGCCCCATCTGCGAAAGGAAGGAAAGCCCAGATTCCTCTGGCCTGGAGCTGGAGACCTCACCAGATGTGCACGCTCCCCAGCTCACCACTGTCCCAGATGTGCACTCTCTCCCCAGCTCACCACTGTCCCTGCGCACGTGCCATGTGCCCGGGGCTGCCGCAGCGACCCTGGATGTTTTTAGCCTCTAGGTCTTTGCTCACAAGGTTCCCTGAGGCAGGAATGCCAGGCCAGCCAGGGCTCAATGGTGCCCTCTGCCTGGATGGTTTTTTGTTTTTGTTTTTAAAGATTTATTTATCTATGCATATAGGAACTGGAGTATGAGGTGCCGGGCAGGGGGAGGCAAGACAGAGCCGGGAACAGAACAGGCAGATGGACTGAAACACACTGCTGAGGGGAGCAGCGGGGAGGCAGGAGAGGTCTGCTGCACCCTGTGGTCCCCTCTCTGGGCTGTGGTCCCCTCCCTGGCCGGCAGCAGGGATCGAACTTGTGCTGCAGTGGCTGCGGTTTGCTTCACAGTGTGCTGCTTAACCCACTGCGCCACCAGGGAGGCCCCTCTCCTCCGAGATTCTTTCTAACTCTCCTGGATACAATTCCAGCATCGACTGAGCGTTCCTATTTCCACTCCAGTTGCAGGAGCGTCTGGGGACCTCTGCTCCCCAGGGCTGACGGTCCAGCCCCCAGCTGAGGCCTGTGTGGGGGGGTATGGGAGAGGGGTAGGGTGAGGGTGCCCCCCCAGACCTGGTGTGGAAGTTCTGCACGTTGACATTGCGGTAGGGAGCTGTCTTCCGCTGGCACCACAGGAGCAAGCCCTCCTTGGCCGAGGTTTCTGGGTGGAGTTGGGGGCCGTGTGAGTTGTGGGGTTTGAGGCAGCCTCACACCCCGCTGCCACCCGCACTCACCCTCCACAGAGATGTCCTGGATGGCGAAGCGGAGGATGATGGTCCAGATCATGCCCAGGGTCATCTTCAGGTTCCCGTCCACGATCTCTGTGGAGCAGGCCGCGGTTCCACCCACAGGCGAGGTCTGCGCTTGGGCCTCGTCAGCCTTTCCCCTGCTCCGCCCTCTGGCCCTTGTTCCCACCACAGGGCTGGGGTGAGGGGTGCCTAGCAGTACCCAGGGACCCCAAAGAACTGGGGGGACCCTGAGAACCTGGGGAGCCAGGGTGGGGGTGGTGCAGGCTGACCTTGCATAGTTTGGCGCCTGCAGTTGTGCTTAATAAACAATCCTACGGTAACTTGGAAATGATTTATGATGCCTTCCAGGGGCCAGGCAATGTTCCAGCGCCCCGAGTACCCCAGCTTCCTACAGCCCCTCCTGTGAGGCACGGACGGTTACCCTCATTTTTGAGAGGAGGAAGCCAAGGCCTCAGAGCTGACTGGCAGGGGACAGGATGCCCCCACGCCCTCCCCACGTCACCTCCTGCCACCGCCTCACCCTCGGCGCCAATGGACACCAGCTTCACCCCCTTGCTGGCGATGAAGTCCAGGGCCTTGTTGACGTTGGCGATCTTGTGGAAGCGCATCTTGCCTTTGTCTGGTCTGGGCAGCCGCTCGCCTGGTGGCAAAGGTCACGAGGCGGGAGATGTCCTCAGACCGCCCCCTCTCTCACCATGTCCCCTTGGAAGCACCCAGCCGCCCTAGTCCCCCAGTTCCCCCAGGGTCCCCAGGTCTTTGGGTGCCTGGCACTGCTAGGCGCCCCTCACCTGAAATGACCTCCAGGAGCAACATGAGCTTGAGGCCGTTGCGGAAGTCGTCCTCGATGTCCTCGATCTGGGTGCCCGCCTTGCGCAGGTGTGAGTTGCACCAGGCAGTGAAGGTCTGTGGGGAGCGCAAAGCTCAGGCCTGGCGCTGGGCGCGGGGTGGGGAGGTGGGCCTGGTCCTGGCTCTGGGGCCAGGGCAGAGCGGAGAGCTGGGCCCCAGCTCCCCCCTCACTTGTGCATCTGGGGCCAGTCCCTTCCCCTGCCTGAGCGTAGTTCCTCTGGAAGAGCAAGAACGGGGCCGCACACCACAGCTTGGCCTGGGCCCTCGCTGCCAGCACTCCAGCTTTGGCCAGCCTCAAGCACCGGAGGGGAGGTTCAAAAATCATACAGCAGACACCCAAAGTGTGGGCCCCTCTGAAGTACAACACCCAAGGCAGGGTGAGGCTGCCTTTCTAAAATCCGCTCCATTCTGGGGGCCGCCCTGGTGCACGAGGGGTTAAGGCGCAGCCACTGCAGTACCAGTTCATCCCCACTGGCCAGGGAGGGGACCCACATGGCACAGCAGACCTCTCCTGCCTCGCCTGCTGTTCCCCTCAGCAGTGTGTTTCAGTGGATCTGCCTGTCCTGCTCCCCACTCTGTCTCTGGTGAGTCCTCTCACTCCCCGCACCTCTGACCTGTACCTCAATTCTTGCATGCATAAATAAATCTTTTAAAAAATAAAATATAATAAAATCTGCTCCATTCTCTGAGGGTCCAGCCCGAGTCGCTGGGCCAGCTCCGGACTGGGTGGGCACGCAGGACGAGGATGGCCTCTCTTCCACTTGACGCTTAAGCTCCTGAAGGAGCTCACATTCAAAGTCATGTCTGTCTGAAGAATGCTGGGAGACACCAGAGTTGGGGAGCCCAGGGGAGACTTCCAAACTGGGTGGGGAAGGCTAATAATACTTGGCCACAGCTGTGACGGAAGAGCGGGCAGGGCAGGCGAGGGCGGCCGGGCCGCGGCAGTCGCTGGGGCAAGGGATCCTGGGCGAGAGGCGGTCGCTAGGCTTGCAGGGCATCGGCTATCTGGGCACCGCAGGAATGAGGCTGGAGGTGCGGGGGCATACGTGCCGAGGGGCAGGCCGGAGGGCCCACAGGAGCCAGGTCATGCACGCCTTGGCTGCTAAGCCGGGGCATTTGAACTTGATCCTGAGGGCAGCCGGGACTCAGGGAGGCTTTCAGACAGGGATCGGGCAGAACTGTGTTTTAGAAGCTCCTGCTGTTGCAGAGTGGGGGCAGATGGCTCGGCCAGGCAGAAGGGAGAAGTGGCGAGGGACAGGGCTAGGGAGGACGGGGTGTCAGGAGGGGATGGGCAGGGTCGGGTGGAGATAGAAACATTCATCCTCGCTGAAACAGAAGCTCCCAGAGGCCAGGGCTTTATTTCGTCCCCTGACACCTGAAACAGCTCCTGGCACGTTGTAAGACTCCTTCAGAAATACTGCGTGTTTTTGAGTGAGATTGAATACAGAGGACTCGGCGATCGGAGGGGACAGGGAGAGCTGGGGGTGGGGAGGGACTAATGCCCCCCAAAGATGTTCATCACTTTGTAATAAGAAGGAACCAGGACCCCGCGTCTAGCTGCAGGGGGTGCTGATTAACCTCCTGGGCGTCAGCCCTGGGTGAGGGGTGAGATGGGTGGCTGTGAGTTTGGTCAGAGGTGGTTATAGGCGAGAGTGTCTTACAGGGGCATGTGCCCTGGATCTGAAGCGGCCTGGTGGGCGGGTGTGGGTAGGCTGGTCACAGAACAGATGGAGCTGGAGCCAGGGCAGGGGTGACGTCACCCGGAGGTCGCTGAGCCAAGGCCTGCTCCCCGACAGGTGCAGGAGAAGCCCAGGGGCAGCATCTCGCCTGGGGCACCCCAATCGAATCAGTGAGCCTCCCAGTCCCTGGGTCATCTTCTGTCATCAGCTAACCCAGCGGAAGCACTCCGATTCTAAATGCTGGGTTCTCAGATCCTGCAAGTCCCCCACACACCCCAGTCCCCTGTCCCTTCCCGGGGTCCTGCACTGCTGGCAACTGCTGAGAGGTAGCCAGCGATGTCCTGGCAGCCTCCCGAGCCCCTCCGCCGCTGCTCGCCTGTCCCCAGAATGTCCTTTCCTTTCCTCCAGCTGGGGTCATTTTCTTTCTTGGAACCCAGGTGTCCTGCCCGCTCCTTTTGGGAAAGTCTGGGTGTGAAGACAGACCAGGGAGGGGAGGGCTGAGTGCCCTACAAGGCCGGCCTGGGCAGCAGCTGCCCATGTGCCCCTCTCTCGCTCCCCCAAGGCGCTGCCTCAGCACAAAGTGTCCATCTGGCCAGAGTCAGGTTACTGCAAGGAACCTAGGGTCCCTCCTCGCTGACCTCCTGGCCTTTTCAGCCTACTCAGGGGCCCTGAAGGGGACGGTATCTTGGCTAAAAGTCGGGGTGGGGCAAGCAAGGGGCAAAGATTCTCAGGCTGAGGGTCCTATTTTCCAACTGCACGATTTGGTCCTATCTTTCCCCCTTTCTGGGCCTCAGTTTCCTTATTTGACAATTGGGAAAGAGTGACTACGGAGACTGCCAGGAAGAGAGGATTGGAGGGGCCTGGAATATCCCCCACCCCCAGCCACCTCCAAGTCCCCTTATTTGCAAGGTGTGGGGGAGCCCCCCAAACTTGGATCTCCTGGGCACTGCCCAACAGTGTTTGGCAGCAGAAGGGGGGTGAGCCCAGGGGAATGAACCCTGGGGGATGGGGGTGCCAGAAAATCTTTATCATCCTAAACCCCTCAGGAGGGCTCCCCACCCTCCCTCTCTTTCAGCCCCGGGAGAGGGAGGGCAGGAGCCTGGGCTGGGAAGGACTGGGTTAAGACAAGCCTTGCTCCCGACCCGCTGAGATGCCAGGACAAAACCCCTGGCTCCTCAGGCCTCAGTTTCGCTACAGGGCAATGGAGCACTCACTTTCCGCTGCTGCTTCTCCCAGGCCGGGTCCAGCAGCAGGTCGCGGTCCCAGTCTTCCTCTTGTTCCATGTACTCGCCGCCCCCGCCGCCCGCCAGGGGCCCCTCCCCGGCCCTCAGACCCTCGGGCTGCAGAACCATCATCCTCCTCTCGCTCAGGTTCGGGGCTCCGCTCGCTCGGCTCGGCGCGCTCCGGGACACCCGGGCCGCGTTAAGTAGCGTCCAGCCCAGCCCCGGATCGGATTCGCTCTAAATATGGGGAAGGAGGGTGGGGCCGGATGGGGGCGCGGGCGCTTGGGTCCGGACCAAGCAAGAGGTTGCCCTGAGATCCGGTAACTGCAGATTTTGGCGGGCCCTGGGGTGAATCCCGCGGAGGAGGCCCGAGGTTCGCTTTCCGACCCCGCCGCTTGGGTGCTGTGTGGCCTTAGGAAAGCCACTGGCCCTCTCTGGGTCCTCCCTCGAAAGTACCAGGGAGTACATGGCAGTAACAGCAGTGGGTGCAGCCCTCTCGAGAAGTAGCCCTTTGGGGCTCCCCCGGCCCTCTCCCTGCGCCGCCCTGGGGGGAAACAGGGAGCCCTAGCCCCACTTCGCTGTGAGACACACCAAGCTCGAGCTGTTTCGGGCATTTTCTGGGGTGATGAAGGGAGACACTCGAGCATGAGGGGCTCCAGGCCAGCTGAACGGGCCGCGCCGGGCTATTAATATCGGGGCGGCCGGGAGGAGTGAGGAGGAATGTGCTGAGCAGGGAAACCTCGACGCCACGGAGGGCGCGGCTCAGGCCAGGCAGCGGGAAGCGCCAAGCAGGTTTCTGAGCGCGCGGAAGGCAGGGCGGGGCGGGGCCTCCGCGGGGGGCGGGGCCGAAGGTCGCGGCCCGGGCTCCGGCGCCAACGGGATTCCTAGCGTCGCCTCGGTTCCTCGGCCGTCCAATCACATCTCTGCAGCCGCAGGCCGCTGCCGGCGAGGCCGAGAACTCCCCGCTCCCCTTCTATTGGTCGTCGCAGACGTCCTTCTGCCACTATGCCCGCCCCAATGCGGAAACAGCGCGGTGCTTCGGCTCCGACCGCCGCAGGGTCCCGGCCATGGGGCAGCCCTGGGCGGCCGGGAACTCCGAGGGGGCGCCCGGGCGGCTGCCTCTCGTGCTCACCACGCTTTGGGCCGCGGCCGTGGGCCTCGAGCTGGCCTACGTGCTGGTGCTGGGCCCTGGGCCGCCCCCGCTGGGACCCCTGGCCCGCGCCTTGCAGCTTGCGCTGGCCGCCTTCCAGCTGCTCAACCTGCTAGGCAACGTGGGGCTGTTCCTGCGCTCCGATCCCAGCATCCGCGGCGTGATGCTGGCCGGCCGCGGGCTGGGCCAGGGCTGGGCGTGAGTGGGGCTCGCTGGGGGAGCAGCGGGGGGCCTTGGACAGGCGAGGGCAGGGACCTTGGGAGCTGAAAATGTTAGAGCCAGATTACAGTAGGGTCCGCGCGTTCGGGCCGGAGTGTTCCTGCAGAACCTGGCATGGTAGAATTAGGAGTATCGCTCGCTCACCTGCTAGGTGCAAGGTACCGTTCTGGACACTGAGGTACAATAAGAGACTTCCGGCCTCCTGGAACCGATCTCAGTGGGGGCGGAGGCAGATGATAAATTATAGGTATAGTAAATAAGCAAATTAGAGTGTTTGGAGTGGTGGTGGTAGGGAAACAAATTAGAGCAGGGTTAGCGAAGGCACTTTGGGGTCTGGAATAGGGCGGGCAAGGTCGGCCTCACTGGCCTTTGCAAGAGAAGGTTGGCATCTGAAAAAGACTTGAAGGGGGTGGTGGAGTTAGCCATGTGGGCATCGGGGGAGGAGTGTCCCAGGCAGAGGCCACAGTGCAGAGGCTGTGAGGCAGTCGTTCCTGGCCTGTTTCCACAACAGGAGGGTGCATGTGGTTGGTGTGGGGTGGGAGCCAGGAGAGAGGTTAGCGTGTAAAGAGATGGGGGACATCCAATGCTTTGCTTTTTTTTTGAAGATTTATTTATTTATGCATACAAGCACTGGGGTACAGGCCAGAATCCAGGGGCGGTGAGAGGATTCACCACAGAGAGCAGGGAGCAGAACAGGCAGATCAACTGAAGCACATTGCTGAGGGGAGCAGCGGGCACAGCAGGAGGGGTCTGCTGCGCCATGTGGGTCCCCTCCCTGGCCGGCAGCAGGGATTGAACTCGTGCTACAGCAGCTGTGGTTTGCTTCATAGTGTGTTGCTTAACCCACTGCACCACCAGGGAGGCCCCAATGCTTTGCTTTTTATGGAAGTGAAATGGAGAGCCACTGGCGGGTTTGGAGCAGAGGAAGGGCATGCTTTAGACTGTCACAGGATCAATCTGGCCACTGGGGTGAGGTGACCCTGAAAGGGGGCAGAGGTGGACGCTGGTATACACTCCAAGTTGAGCCGGGAGAACCTTCCCTGCAGGCCACAGCCCTGGAGGCTGTGGGAAAGACTCAGCCTGCGTGTGCCTTTGCCAACTTGGGGCTCGTGAGGGCGGTGGCAGTTCTGGGGACCCGGGACAGACCCTGGGCGTGTGACAGGTGCACTCAGAACTGATGGGGGGACTGACCCTGGGTTCTTTCCCTGCAGGTACTGCTACCAGTGTCAGAGCCAAGTGCCGCCACGCAGCGCGCACTGCTCCGCCTGCCGGGTCTGCATCTTGCGCCGGGACCACCACTGCCGGCTGCTGGGCCGCTGCGTGGGCTTCCGCAACTACCGGCCCTTCCTGTGCCTGCTGTTCCACGCCGGCGGCGTCCTGCTCCACGTCTCGGTGCTGCTGGGCCCTGCCCTGTCGGCCCTGCTGCGAGCCCATGCGCCCCTCCACACCGCCGCCCTGCTCCTGCTGCCCTGGCTCGTGCTGCTCACAGGTGGGGAGCTGGGGGCGTCCCCCAGGGAGAGGGAGGCCCTGGTCTGGCCCAGCTGGGGCAGATGGAATTTCTAGCGGGCCCTGCTGGTCCTCCCCTGGGGACCCAGGACCAGGGTCATCTATGGAGGGTGAGAACAGCCTGGTATTCAACGGGTGTCTTGACTATATGGCAAAATACAGACCTCAGTGCTGTTAGAGTTCTGGCTGGGAGCGTCAGGGAAGGATCCCAGGAGGTGTTAGCAGGGGAGGACAGTCTGGGGGGGGTGGTGGGCGTGGGGGAGCAGGATGGTGAGGCAGGAGTCTAAGGGGGGCATGCTAAGAGAGGGAAGCGGTGAGAACAAAGACATTTTGCTGGGGGTTGTGAGAATAAAGGCTGGGCCGGTGGGCGGCCGGTGGGCCGGATGGCAGAGGGCTCTGATGCTGCTGTCAGAAGCTGGCCCTTCTTTGACCGGGCAGTGGGGAGCCAGGAGGGGCACACACAGGGACGTTCCGGTTGCTGGAGGTTGGAAGGGGAAGTCTTGCATAGAGAGGCTGTGTTCTGGGGGACGCATTTGTTCCTCTTGCCTTGGCACCACCCAAGATAAAAGGCCCACAGGTCGTTTTTACTTTGTTTTTGTGTTTCCCACGAAAATGCAAAATACTCGGGTTTGTCTTCCCTGGCTGCTCCCTCCTGACCCCTCGGCGGTGCCCTTTGCCATCTGTACTTACTGTACTTGCTGAACGCCCCGCCACTGAACAGTCTGCCTTCCATCCCCTCCAAGCCCTGTCCCAAGGGCCCTTCCTGTAGCCCCCAGAGGCCTTGGGAGGCCCGTGGCGTTGCCAGTGGCGTCGTCTGCCCACACTGGCTTCCTGAGCAGCCTTCCACGCCATGACTCCCCATGGAGACGCAAGCCCTCCAGCTGCACCCCCGTGCCCCCATGGGCATCCCTGCCCTGCTCTAGTACCCTCGTCCCTGAGACTTGGCCTCCGAGTCTCTCTCCAGGACGCGGTCTCTGTCGGCCGACCCCACCAGAGGTCTGCGGGTCTGGCCAGACCATCTGGTCTGTGCCCGGGGCCAGCTACTGCCTTTCTCCCCATTTGACTTCCTTTCCCTCCCCACACCCAGTCCTTGTCAGAGTGCCAAGTGCCGCCTCCACCAGTCTCCCCTGGCCGCTCCCTGCCTCCTCTCCTTCTGCCTGGCGACACCTGCACCCTCCGCTCCCCCCCACTGCTGCTGCGGAGCCTCCAGTTCTGGGCTCCTTCTTCCTTCCACCGAGCCTCTGGCTTCTCTGAGTCTTCCCTGGCTGCTGAGAGCTGCCAGACTCAGGAGCTTGCTCTCGCTGGTGACTTAACCCTTCCCGCGCCGTCTCCGGCCTCCACCGCGCAGGAAAATGCTTCACAGAGAAAACAAGACATCAGCCGGTCCAGCCAGAACCGCCCAGTCCCCAGTCCCTGAGCTGCCAGCTTCTGCTGGCCAGGCCGGCCCTGCTCCTGCCTCACGCCCAGCGTCCTCCGCTCCCGCCCCCCAGGCGCCCTCTGCTGGCCCCCCTTGGGTTTTCCTCATGCTGCAAACCTCTCCACCCCTCCCCTGGCTCTTGGCTTACTGCTCTGCCTCAGCAGCTGAGCTCCACCAAGGACCTGCCTGGGCTCCTGGGCTGCTTTTCCTGACCCTCCCCCCACTCCTCCACCTTCCCCAAATGGCTTTTGCCCCCCCTCCTCGCTCCTGTCCCCCTCCGGGACTGTCTCAATCCCCAGACCTCTCTCCACCACACCCAAGGCCCTTTGGGCTTCTCTTCTACCTTCCTGAGGCCCTCAGCCTCATGGAGGGCTGGCCTCCTCGAGGGGGTTCTGCCCTTGGCGTCACCAACAGCTTTGGGGTGCTTGCAGGGTTCCTCCTTGCCAGTTTCCCTTTTTTCTGGTCCCTAAGGACCCGGTTTCCTGGTGCTCCGGTCCTGGCGCCTCTCACCTCCCTTTCCACACTGGGGTAGGCCGGGGGCCTCCTGTGTTCCAGCTACTCCCCGATCTGCTCGTTCGGCCTGGGCGCAATCCTGAGCCTCAGAACCGTCCGCTCTCTCGTCTCCGGGCCTCTCTCATCCTGTCTCGGGACCTTCAGACAGAACATTAGCTCCCTCTTCTACCTGGCGAGTACCTCCTTAGCCTTCTGGCAACCCCCACAGTGTCACTTTCTGTTGCATCTTAATATATCCACAGAGACATTGCCCTACCCCTTCCAATAGGCTCTTTTTAAATTTTTAGAAATATATTTATTTATTTATGCATTTAGAGCTGGGGTACAGGCGAGAGGTGTGGGAGGTGAGAGGATTCACCAGAGACAGAACGGGGAGCAGAACAGGCAGATGGACTGAAACACACCAATGAGGGGAGCAGTAGGCGAGGCAGGAGAGGTCTGCCACACCATGTGGGTCCCCACCCTGACTGGGAATCGAACCCGCACTTCTGTGCCACGGATGCTTCACGTTGTGGCGCCCAACCCGCTGCACCACCAGGGAGGCCCCCAATAGGCTCTTTTTATTGGAGCAAAATGCCCATAATGTGGAACTCCTCATTCCACCCATTTTCAAGTGCACAATCTCTACTTTTAGTACCTGCACAGGGAGGCAAACATCACCGCTGTCTAACTCCAGAACACTGTCATTGTCTTAAGAAACCTGTCAAGGGCCCTCCCCTGGTGGCGCAGTGGGTTAAGCAACGCACTGTGAAGCAGAACGCAGACACTGCAGCACAAGTTCGATTCCTGCCGCCAGCCAGAGAGGTGACCCACATGACATGGCAGACCTCTCCTGCCTCTACCGCTGCTCCCCTCAGCAGTGTGTTTCGGTCGATCTGCCTATTCTGTTCCCCACTCTGTCTCGTGGATCCTCGCACTTTTGGCCTGTACCCCAGTTCTTACATCAATAAAAAAATCTTAAAAAAAAACCTGTCAAGCTCCCCACTCCAAGACCCTCAGCCCCTGACAACCACATTCTCTTGTCCCTGGATTTGCCCTTCGGGGCTTTTTTATAAATGGCACATACCATGAGCGACCTCTCACGTCTGGCTTCCCTCACCGAGTGCAAAGGTCTGTGGCATCTGCGGTTCGTCTGTTCAGCAGATGCTTCTTACCTCCATGGGCCGGGGGGCCCAGGCACAACTTCAGCAGCGTCACACACGTCCGGTGGTGGTCCAGCCGCTGAGGCTGGAGTCCCGTGTCCGGCACCTGGAGGTGCTCAGAGCGGTGGCAGTCCTCGTTGAGATGGGGCTGTCTGCCCCCTCTGGTGGCCAGTGGCCCAGCCTTGCCGAGGGGCGGGGTCCTGGCTTCGCTGGGGAGGAGAGGAGGTGCCAGGCAGCGGGAGCTGGGCCTGGGCTGGCCTGCCCGCTCCCTCACCGCTCTGTTCTCTCTCTGCAGGCAGAGTGTCTCTGGCGCAGTTCGCGCTGGCCTTTGTGACCGACACCTGCGTGGCGGGTGCACTGCTGTGCGGGGCTGGGCTGCTCTTCCACGGGATGCTGCTGCTGCGCGGCCAGACCACGTGGGAGTGGGCTCGGGGCCAGCACGCCTACGACCTGGGGCCCTGCCACAACCTGCGGGCGGCCCTGGGGCCCCGCTGGGCTCTCGTCTGGCTCTGGCCCTTCCTGGCCTCCCCGCTGCCTGGGGACGGGATCACCTTCCAGACCGCAGCCGACGGGGTGGCTTCCTGACTCCAGGAGGAGCCGGAGCACACAGGGATGGGGGAGCGGGGCCAGGCAGGTCTCATCCCGGCCCTCCTCCAGCCGGCCGGCCTCTGGAGGGAGGCAGATTGGCACTTACGGCCGGCTCTTGGCAACTCCAGCCCCAGCCTCAGCCGTGCCCCTCCCAGCTTGGACTCCTAGTGTCCAGGGCTTGGGTCCTGTGGCTGCCCACGGCCCCGGGACGGTGGTGGATCTGGCAGGGCTGCTCGGTTGCCTCACTGCCCCCGGCCAGGTTAATAAAGCGCCACTTACTTCTTGGAGCCCCGCTACGTCTGTGGGGTTCTGGCCTCGCCCCATGGCCCGGGCTGCTTGTCAGACCGGGGAGCACGGGGTGCCCGAAAGTGCGAGGGGCCAGGGCACTGCCTCCGCCTCGCTTGGGTGGGGTGGGGCGGCATAGGCCAAGGCTGCCTGTGCACACCCACGGTAGGAGAATCCAAGTTCACTCCCAGCTCGGTGCTTCGTGGCTGGGAGCGTCTCTGCGTTCGCCGAGCCTCTGGCTAAGCTGGCACATGGCACGCTGCTGTGTGGTGAGAGCCTGCTGTGTGGTGAGAGCAGTTAGGTGGTGAGGGGAGGAGCGAGGCCCCGCCCTCTGGGCCGTGCTTTCTGGCACCCTGAGGCAGGTGGGGCAGGTTGAGGTGAGAGAAGTCAGGTGAGGCTGGGCCAGCGTCCTGAGGGCTCACTCTAGGAGCTCTGTGCTCAGCCTTTTAATTTAAAAGGAGTGTGGCCCTCCAGCGAGCATGGCAGGTTTAAGCACAGGGGTTCACCTGTTTCTTCTTAAAAGTCTAAAGTGATAGAAGAGACCGGTTTCTGAGGAGAAGCAGGAGGGGAGGTGGAGCCAAGAGCCTGTCGTGAAAGAGGAAGCGTGGAGGCGCTTTTGTTCTCGCAGGGAATTGGACACTGCTCCCCGAGGCCCAGGACGGTGGAGGGGCTCAGGAACCCCACCAGCACCATGGCAGGTGAGGTCCGGCTTGGTTCAGCAGCGGGGCTGATGCCAGGTCTGCGTGAGGGGCAGCTAGGTGGCCCTCTCCCGGGCCCCTCAGGCTCAGCAGCTGCCCTCTGGCGTGGAGGCCACAGCTGTCCAGTCTCTGGCCTCGGGCACCAGGGAGGGTGGGTGTGAGGGACTGGACCAAAAATAGAGTGAATGGGAAAAGTCTAAGTAGATGCTGCTGCTGGGGTCCTCCAGGGACCTGGCCAGCTTGCCCCCCAAGAACCCTGAGACGCCCAGCCCGCCCTCCTGACAGGCGCTGCCCTCAGCGCTCTGAGCCGCTCGGTCTGGTGTTCTGTGTTTCAGAGGGCACGTGCTGCTCCTTTTTGTAAAGTTTGAACTTGGGTGCCTGGCACCGAGCTGTTTGCCGAGTGCCCGCAGACCTCTGGCCTCCGAGTGCCCCCCCCACTCCGGAACAGCTTTTCTCGTTTGGTGCCGGTCATTCAATAGTGGGGAGATGCAAGAGAATGTTCATGAAACAGAAATCCCCCTCGAGAAGGCCTCCCTTCCCAGCAGCGCCCCCCCCCCCCCGGGGGAGCACACCCTCGACCGGCCCCGCCTTCGCGGTCGTCTCACCACGTGTCGCTGGCGTGTTTGGGCTCGTGCACACACGTGTGTGCACATGCCTCGTGCCCCCGCGCCGTGCCTTCCTTCCTTACGTTCCTGAGGCTTCCCCGCCTCTCCCTGCTTTCCAGTCAGCACTGCTGCGCCCCAAGTTGTTTCTGTTTTGTCACTTTGTGTATGAGCCTTTCAGATTTACCCTCGTTCCTCCATGTGAGTTTTAGAATCAGCTCACCGGAGTCCACAGTACAACCCCTTGAGACTAAACGGAGCCCGGCTGAACTAGAAATCAGTCTGGGGAGAACCTCTATGTGAAGTTGAGTTTTCCAGCTCGTGAATGTGTCTTTCTATTTAATATTTTCAATAAAGTTATACACTTTTCTCATAAAACTCGGTCACGTCCCACCTGAGTGTGGGGCACTGCCAGGCAGCTCCTAGTCGGGGGGCCGGGGCCGTCACCGTGGCTCAGGGCTGCCCTGGCAGCAGCCGAGGGCAGTGAGGGGGCCGGGGTGCAGGCCAGGGACTCCAGGAGGCGCTGCGCCCCGAACAGGGCTGTCCCCTAGCGGTGCAGACACGCCTCTGCACACCCAGCTCGCTCGGCGCCTCCGGTCCGTGCTTTGCCAGCCAATTCTCTCCGCCGCGGCCTCGGCCCAGTGAACTCACCCACGGGACTGGCCTGGGCAGAGACGAGCCTCCTGAGGCAGTCCCTGCTGGGTGCACAGCCCTGCTCTCTCCGTCCAGCTCTGCTCTGCTCCCCCCGGGGCGAGCACGAGGCAGGAGCAGAGGCTGTGGGCACAGGACCTGGGTGGTTGGGGCCTGCAGCTCCCTGAGTGCGCACCCGCACTCCCCCTGCAGCTCTTCCGTGCTGCCCTTCCTGGAGCAGGAGCGGCCTGAGACCTGGGCTGGGGCCAAGAGTGGAGGGGCCCCAGTGTGGCCTTGAGAGAGCAGCTCTGTCCTGCCTGCAGCTGAGCCTGAGCAGCCAAGCCTCAGGATCCCAGGAGGCCCCAGGGTCCAGGCTCACCCAAGAAAAGCCTGACTGCCTCAGGCCAGCCCCACCCCAATTACGGCCTGGCCCTGCCCTGGCCACTTCGAGGTCTCTCCTCCAGGCCTCCGTGTGGTTTCTAGAAGCAGCAGCAGAGTCCCTGGGTTTCCTGAGGGAGAGGAGCTGAGTGTCCTGGCACCCACTGTCCTGCTGCTAGAGGTCGCCGAGGGTGGCGTGGGTGGTGAGAAGGGGCGTTTGGGAGAGGGGGGAAGCTGTCGCCCCAGCAGGCTGCTGCGCAGGGAGAAGGCCTAGGACCCCACATGCACAGCTCAGCGGAGGTGCTGGGGCTCTGGCTCTGATTCCGCAGAGGCTCAGGCGGCTGCCAGCCCCTCGCTCACCGGCATGTTGATGTGGGCACTCAGCAGGGGCGCACTCTGGCCTTCTCGGAGCACCAGTGCCTGTGGAGGAGGTGTTTGTGGTTGTAAGGGGCTTGTCCCTTCACCCCAGCTCCTCAGCTCCTCTCCACTGGCCTAATAACTGGCCGCCAGGGCCCTGTCAAAGGTGAGAGGGAAGCTGGAGGCGGCTTCCGCAGACCCAGAGCCCTGGGCCGACCACACTTGCCCTCCCTGTCCTCTGGCATTGACCTACCTTGATAATGTCTGAGACGCCCTTGTCACTGAGACTCTCCACAAAGGTCTCCAGAGGGTAGTTGATCCCTGGCACTAGCAGGGGGACCTAATTTGGAGGCAAAGAGGCAGGGCACTCAGCTCTCGTGCCTGGACGGAGCTGGGCGGATGCCGGAGCTCTGCGCCTGCTGGGCACTGACAGGCGCCTGTCAGGTGGCTGGGGAAGCCCAGGGGCTCGGCAGGGCCACAGCGTGTCCTGCAGCGCTGCCTGGAGCCCCTGCGCGTCAGGGTCATCTCTTCACGAGCCAGAGTCTATCGCAGTTTCTCATTCTCCTAACTTGGGGCAAGTCTGGGCCGGGAGGGGGAAGTCAGGCCCTTTACTCTGGAAGAGCCTCCTTGGGGCAGGAGGGGCCTGGGGCTGGCGTCTTGGGTGCTGTCCCCAGAGGCCCCTGCTGCGCGCTGGCCGGGTCTCTGGCTGTGCCATCTGCCAGTTCGCTCCCTCCGACCTGCTGGGGCTGTGGGCACCCAGCTCACTCTGCTCACCCCTGCTCACCTGTCACAGGGAAGGGTGCGCATACCTTGAAGAAGGCCTGGGGCAGCCGGTACAGCGCCTCGTTGTACAGGAAGCAGACCAGCAGCCCCAGGAGGGGGCGGGTGGTGGAAGTGTTCTGCAGGTGAAGTGTGAGCTTAAAGGTGGGGCCCAGGCCCTGGACCTGAGGAGGGTGGGGTGGAGAAAGCAAGCCCTTAGGCCCTAGCGCTCTTGGGCACAGACCAGGTGCCCTGGCCCTGTTTCTCGTCAATGCCCCCAAGTCACCTGCTCGGCTGCTCTATGCGCCTGTCCCCCAAAAGGCCTGGAAGCCAGAAGCTGCACACCCCACAGGCTCAGCTCAGCCCAGGGCGGGAAGGCCCGCGGGGGGCCACCAGCCAGTGGGAGGCGGAGCTGGCAGGGCGCAGGCCTCCTCCCTCTTGAGTCCTCACCCCTGCCCCAGCCTGTTCCAACTCCCACTCAGCCTGTGGGGCCGCAACCACCCCGCTCTCCTCTATCAGGCGCTTTGGGGAAAGAAATCAGAAAGCCCAGGGTGGCTCTCTGAGGCCTGGCGGCCCCTTCCTGTCCCTGGCAGTCCTGCCCCGGGAGGCCCGTGTGCTCCTGAAGAGACAGTATTCCTCCGGAGGTGTTTTGGAGGGGCGTGGACCACTCTGCAGCCAGCACAGGGGAAGAGCGGAGGGGAGCACCGGAGGCTGGCCCTGGGCTTATGGGAGGTAACCAGGGGCCTGTGTGGCTTGGATTTGGCTCTGGGGCTTCACTGTGTAGACACCCGACTTCTGCCCTGCCATGTGGGGGCTCACCACGGCGTGCAGCTTGAGAGGCTCCCGGGCTGTGGCAGACACAGGGTTCAGGCTGGACTCCAGGGCCTGCACGTAGGCGCGGGCGGCCCGGAGGCGCAGCAGGTAGAGGTCTGTCTGGAAGCTCCGGTGCATGGCTGAGGAGGGACACAAAGGGCTGATGGGGAGGTGGGGGGGAGGGGGTACAAGCTAGGCGGGTGGGGGGCGCTGCTGTGGGGATGGTGTGCTGCAGTCCAGCTCCAGCGAAGGCCAGGTCCCCAAAGGGTGGAACGGAGTTGCGGAGTCGCCAGTGAGGGGGCTTGTATGGTATGCGTCCTACCCAAAGTCTCAGCAGGTCTTATTGTACATTACAAGAAAAGGGTGGGGTTACATCAGCATGTGCATAGACCAGGGAGTTGACAATCATTGCAGTTTTTTTTTCCTTTTGAGAACAGCTTGGGTCTTGTGACCCCCAGCCAGGATCGGTGACATAGGCAATTACAAAATCAAGACAACATTTTCTACTAGTGTTAGAATTATTATGGTCGATTAATCTATATTAAGGCAGGTATACTAATTTTCTGCTATCCGTTCCATCAGGTCCTTTGGGGACCCGGCCTTCGCCGGAGCTGGACTGTGGCAACGGTGGCAGAGGACGGTGCTGGTCTGCAGAGGTGGGGATGTGGGGAAAGGGCGGACAGCCCAGCCTTCCGGTCACCACCCCGCGGCCCTCGCCCCCCACCCACTCCCGCAGGTGCAAGGCGTTTTCTCATGAGAATCCCTGCTCTGAATCCTGGGGTCCCAGTCCCGGCCCACGCCTGGCAGCTCTGAGTCTGTAGGGAGCCACACCCCTGGGCCGTTTCTGGACTTCCAGAGGCACGTGACATGGGGAGCGGTGTCTCCTTCCACTGTTCGAGACACCCGGGGCCTTCCCAGCCCTCCCTGCTCTAGGGCAACAGAATCAGAGAGGACGGCGCCTGGGTCTCACCAGTGCCAGCCTCCCGCTCTCGCAGGGTCTGGTCCACGTAAAGCCGGGTCTTTCGGGGCACGCTGAATTTCGCAGCTTGTGCTGGTTGGGGGCCCGCCTCTCCTCTCCCCTCGGCAAACACTGCTGTCCGCTTCAGGATCTTGATAATCAGGCTGCCCCCTGGGGAAGGGGACGGAGGGAAAAGGGTGTCCTTCCCAGTTCCACCCCACAGTCCCACTTTCTTCCCCCAAATCCGCCTCACAGTGGTTTCTACACACAGCTGTCTTCCCGCCGAGACTGTTTTTAGAAGGAATAAAATTCGTCTTAAAAACCACGATGAATTCATTCATTCACTTACTGGCCCTTTACTGAGCACTGTGACGTTGCCGGTATTGTGGGGGCGCTGGGGATACTGGGGTGAACCAGAGAGTCGCACAGCCCACCCAGAGCCTGGCCCCTGAGGTGCCCTGTGGGGCCCAGCCCCACAGGCTTTCCCAGGCAGCTCCACCACGCCCCACTCCCCACTCTCCTCAGCATCGGCCTGTCCCCCCACTACCACCTCTGAACCCGTCTGGCTCCCCTCACCTCGCGTAGCCATGATGAGGGTGTTGTCTTCCCGCCCGTAGCGGCCGAAGCAAAGGCTAGTCACCGCGTCCTACGGTGGAGACACCAGTTTAGCTGGGGAAAAGACCCCGAGGAGGAGCAAAAGCGGGAGAGAGAGGTAGAGTCGGGAGACCCAGACAAGCTGTCATCCGGGGCTGCGGGGTCAGCCTCTGACAGGCCCCAGGCTGGTCTTTCCCTTCTGCACGACCTCACACAGCTGCCCTGTGGCTTCTCGAAAACACCAACACCATGATTTCTGCTCGCGGCTAAACATCTCTGAAAGGAGTTTTTGGCCCCCCTCTCAGGACTTCCTCTCAGCCTCTCCTCAGACCCCTGCCCTGCGCTCTCCTCTCCCCACCCTACACACGCCGCCCTCCTAGCACCACATGGGCCAGAGCAGATGCCTTCAAATGTGACCAGACACCTGACTCACACACGTGTCTCCCCAAGGGCGACGCCCTCCACTTCCTGTTGAGAATGTTGCATGCTGCTGGCTATGACCCAAGAAGGTGATTTAGTGACTCACAGCTTAGGACTCTGCACTACTCTGCTCTAAAGTCATCACACAAGCCCCTCAGCCGTTGCTCATGAGGTTCCGTCTGGAAGGTTCTTCATTTATCCACTAGACACATGGCTGAGGCCCGGCTGGATGGTCATGTGCCCTGATGGGAGGGGGCCGGGGCGCCACAGCTCACCGGGGCACGGATGACGTTGAGCAGGGCCTTGTCGCGGTAGATGCGGACCTCTCCGTTGGCCAGCCCCGCCATGACGGCCTGCAGGCCCCGGGAGTGCTGCTCAAGGAGGTTCATGGTCAGGATGGCCGCGGGCATCTGCACGGTCCACAGCCTCTTACCCTGGGGGGACGGCCGAATGTCCTGGCGGGTTAGGGCTCAGAGAGGGGGGAGGGTGCGAGCTCCAGAGGGCTCCTGCTGGGCGCCCGGGGCAGGTGTCAGGGTGGGGGCGTGCGCCGCAGCCCTACCTTGTGGGTGAAGCCCTGCAGGCTGTCTTGGGTGGTGCCCACCACCAGGACCTTGTGTACACGCACGAGCCCCACAGGCTGGGCGTTCAACTCGATGCAGTATTTGGGGCGCTTGGAGTCTCTGGAATAAAGACACTCTCCTAGTCCCAGAGAGTGGGACCCCCCTCTTCTCCCTGACTGGCCTTTTTCGAAGCCCACACCCTGTCCTGGACGGAACTCCAGCCCAAAGCAGATGGCTGGGCTGTCCCAGCTCTCCCACTCAACTACGTGCCCACGCTCCACATCAAAAGCTTTCCGTCTCGGTCTTCCTTCCACCCTTCCACGCCGTGGCGGTTTGTAGGCAACCTGGCATTAGACAAAGTCTACAGTGTACCTTAGACGAACCTGGCCGGTGCTGTGGACTTAGGTGGTAATTTAGGAGAAAGCGTGGGGCGTTTGCCCTGGGCAAACAGGAAGCTGAGAACGTCAGTTTCTCCTCTCTAGCAAGAAGGGGTGCCTGCGGCCTGCCCATTCCCAGCTAGGGCCCACGCTCCTTCACCTCTAAATCTGGGTGAGCACCAATCATGTCCCTGTGCCGACTTCCCCGTAGGTCTCTGGGCTCCTTCCAGTGCACCCTTGAAAAGCTGGAAACGTGACGGTTCTTCTGATTAAAGCCCTGTGAGGCTCCAGCGCACTTCAGGCAAAGTCCAAGATCGTTCCCTTGACCCGCCAGCCTGGCGCCCAGCCTGGCCTCACGCCCTTGCCGGCCTCCTCCTGGCCACCCAGCTTGAGGAGCACTAGCCACGGTCCTTCCCATGCCGAGTCTCCTGAGCTCCTCTGCCCGCAACACGCTGGACTCGCCGCACTGGCTCCCTCTCAACTCCAGGTAACCGGCAGCCAGGTGCTCCCCAACTCCCTGACCCGCGCCTTCCCCACAGAGCCTGCGGTCTCCTCAGAGCACGCATCCAATTTGCAAAGTTATCTTGGATTTAAAATGAATGTCATAAGGAATATCAAACTAAGGCACGAGGAAGAGTACTCGGCTATAAAGCTGAGTACTATGAAGCAAAGAGTTTTTATTTCTTCTCGGCCTGGTCACGCTGCGCATGTGCTGACACCCCGCCTCCAGACACACCCTGCAGCTGTGGGCTCGGCCTCCTCGGCGGGAGGTGCTCCCTGCGTTCCCAGACTCCAGCCCCAGAGCCTCCCACTCCTCCTGCGGCCCCGGAGCCGAGACCCCTCTGGCCGGACCAGGGCGTGCTACCTTCTCAGGACGTAGATGTTCCCGCTGCGGCAGGCGGCGGCGAGCCGGAACTCGACATCAAACTGGCCAGACACCTCCAGGAAGACGGGGACACTGGGCAGGCTCATCTGTAAAGAGAGGGCGCAGACGCCGGGTATCTCTGGCGCCCCAGCCCTCCCTGCCAGAGCAGCGCCTCTGATTTGATTCCTGCTCTTAGGTCCCGGTCCCCTCGGGTACAGGTTCAACTTGCTAATTTTTCCAGAGGCAAACTCGGCAGCACAAAGCAAAATTCTATGCTCTCTGACCAAACGAGGCCTGTTATTTCTAGCAGTGCATTCAAGGGAGGATTCAGACAAGTGTGCACAGATGTTTGGGCAAGAAACCACTCCGCGGTGCTAGAGAAGTGGAGACGCTTCTCACCTACTGGCCGCACAGTAGGTGCCCAGGTGAGGGCGCCTGTGCGTGACATCACTCGGCCTTTGCAGAGGCCGGTGGGTTTTACGTAACATGGAAAGACATGGATGACATGCAGCGCACGAGCTCCCTGAATCTGTACGTCACGGCCATTTTCGTAAAAAGAAATACGTTCATAAGGTTAAATATCTGTATCTAAAGGTGAACATGTCTAGGAAGACACATGCCAAAGTCTCAGTATCCGTGGGTTGTGGGCTTGGGAGACGATGCCGTCTCCATGTTATAACTCTTCCATAATGAGTGCGCATCACTAGAGCTAGCTGGGCAGGCGAGGGCGCAGGGGAGGGCAGCAGCCGGGCCTTGGGTCTGCCCGGGGCCGGGCCCATGCCGACCTTGGTCAAAACGGTGAAGGCCTCAGGGTCCAGCACCAGGAGCTCCTTGTTCTCGGTGCCCAGCAGCAGGCAGGACACAGCGTCCTCATCAGCCAGGTTCTTCTTCAGGGTGGTCATGGCGGTGATGACTGTCTGCGGACGGGTGCCAGGGGTCACCCGGGGATCCCTACACACCATCCCCCCGACACCCGGGAGTGCCACAGGAAGGAGGAGTGAGAGCAAAGGGGGAGGAGGTGAGGTATCAGAGCTGTTCGCCGCAGCAAATCTAACTTCCCAACATAAGAGGCTTGTCTAAGTCAATCACAGACTATTTACATGATCAAAACCCCCAGTCATAAAATCACATAGTAAAAGAAGGTTCAATGACGGCAAAAGTGCTTCTAATGTATTAAGAGGAGAAAAACGGGCAAAAAGATATGTTAGTATAACCCCGGCTTTAAAAATACACGCACTGAAAAACGTGCTGGAAGGTCAAACCCTTAAATACAAAGCAGTGGCTAGCTCTGGACAAGGGGACCGCGGGTGAGGCTTACTTAGTTCACATCATGCTTTTCTATAGTCTCTACGTGTTCCTTCTGCAACTGTGACTGGGGAGGAGACCAAAGAGAAGGGGATGATCCCTTTTAGCAATTTCCCCTGCGGCGATAATTAGCAGGACCAAACTGTGTCTTGGGGTGAAACTGTTCACTGTGTGATTATCCTGAAGAGTGAAAAAGAGGACTCGCTCTCAATGCCTGGTGGACAGGGGAGGTTAGCAGCTGCCCATCAGGTCACCAGGGCCTGTCCACGGGAGACTGCCCCCCCAAATGCAGCCTGTGAGCATAACTGGCCCTTCCTCATTTAATTGTCAAACACGGACAGCTGTGATCCCCAGGACAGAACGAGTCTCCCCACAGAAGGACTCCAAGGCCAAAGTGAAATCATGTTAAATTATCATGACCTACGAGCAAAATCATGACTGATCAGTGAAACCATCGAGGAGCCACTAAAAATGGAGTTCTCAAATGGTCTAAATGCTGCAGATAGGATGTGAGAGACTTAAAGAAGCAGGATATCAAAGCTCATTTGAACAGAAAACGTGCTGAAAAGCTAAGAGCGAACACCTCTGGGAAGTGAGGTTGCAGGCATTTACATTTTGCTGTCACACTTCTCTTTATTTTCCAGACTCCCCGGAGAACCCACTGCCGGTACTGCGAGAGCATGGAGCCCAGGGGCGCGAGCCCCGACAGCCTCAGGCCGTCCTTGGGAGCTGGCACCGCAGCGGAGCACACAGCTTTGCGGGACACTGGCCGATCGCACCAAGTGAAACTAGTCGGGTTTGCTGTAGCGTTTACCGCTACTGTTACTTGGTTATCTCACAGGCAGATGAGAGAAGGGGCGTTACCTGCCGCTGGATGGCCTTGGACTTGTGCTGGTTCACAAACGCCTCCATGTCGCCCAGCTCCAGCTGCAGAAACCTGGGCACGTGGGCACAGGTACCTGCAGACCCGGCCAGACCTTACAGCCCACCCCCCACACTGGCCCTGCCCCTCGGGGCCCTTACCTGAGCGACTGCACTGACAAAGGCACCTCCGCCTTCTCCCTGCGAGGAAAGGGGCCAGCACAGCAGCCTGAGCTGAGGAAGGCTCTCTGCGGCCAGACCCAGCGCTCCGGGCGGGGGCGGGACAGAGGGGACAGGGGGTGTATGAAGGGGGCGGCGGCTCTCACCGGATGCTCTCCAGCATCTCCTTCAGGGTCAAGGGGTCGATCTGATCCTGTGACGCAGGGGAGCAAGCGAGTCTGTGAGCCCCAGGCCGGGAATGGGCAGGGGCTGCCATTGGGGCCTTGTAGTTCCCCACATCACTTACTTCCTTGGCCTGGTTCCAGAGATCTTGTTCCAGGGGGTTTGCAGGCAGCTGGGGCAGGGTGAACTTGAAGTAGGGCCTGAGGTTTTTATACACATAGACACAGGGGCCCGAGGCGAGCGCCAGAGCCGGGGTCCGGGGCTCGTGCTGCTCCATGAGGAAGGTGGCGACGGCGGCCGGCAGGGCGGGCAGTGGGCTTTCGCTCAGCACCGTGGGTCCTTTGAGCACCTTGAGGCGCGGCTGCCGCCCCGCTGGGCCGAGGTCCCCCACCACCAGCTGGAGAAAGAAGCTGGCTCGTTCCAGGTTCAGGGCGTCTGCTGACCCTCCCGGAGGGCTCACCACCGACACCACGCGGCAGGCTGTACACCATGGCGGGGCGCGAGGGACAACACAGGCCTCGCGAAAGGTGAAAGCCACACAGGTAAAAGCCACATAGTTTGCTCATTGTGTGACCTTGGGAAAACTGATTAAACTTCTGAGCCTCAGTTTTCCCACCCACAAAATGGGTCTACCTCATGACCCTTACATTTATGAAAATAAAATGAGAAAATGAATTCCAGAGCCTGGTGATGACCAGGAGCTGGTGGCAGCTGATGTTCTCATTGCTTATTCAGTGGACATTTCTTCAGGTCTGCGCCATGCCACAATGGGCAGTGGCTGAGGACAGTGGGATGCTGGAAGTGCGCATAAGGGCTTCTGAGGTCAGGCTCCAAACGGGAACAGGGACGATAAGCAGAAGCAAGCGTGCAGGATGTGCTCTGTGGCGCCAAGGAGAGACATGCTCCTCCGCCTGTTCCGTCCTCCTGAGGATGGAGACAGCCCCTCCAGCCGTTCTCTGACCCAGGCCTTCAAGGCCCCCTCACCTGCGTCCCAAATGGTTTTCATCACCCTCCCATCTTTGCTCTGCTCCAGTCAGCTGGAGTTCGCGATAAAGCACTGGGATTCCCAGCTTGCACTGCGTGCCGGGAGCCACACCAGCAGCCCTGCCCTTTCATCTGCCCTCTCCACAGCCTCCGAGGCGGGCTCTGCCATAGGGCTCGACTCACAGAGGAGAAGCTGTGGCTTGGAGGTGTTAAGTAAAAGCCACTCAGCTAGTAACGTGCTGGAGCTGGGACTGGAAACCAGGTTTGTCTGAATCCAGAGCCAGAGTCAGAAAACCAGCACCAAACAAAAAACAAAGCCAAGGTCTTAACCACTGTCCCTCATTGGCCTCAGCTCTAGCTTCAAACGTGCGATGAACTCCCCAGCCCTGTGTCCCTGCTCGAGCTGTTCCCTCTACCCAACGCCTCCCCCTCCTCTTCTATGCCTTCTTGACAGTCATCCCTCAATACCCAGGTGACGTGACCAGCTCCTGGTACCTCCGGAGATGCCCCTGCTCTCTCACTGGTCCTCCCACAATACTTTCTATCTATTCTATTATTGTACCCACTCAGTTAACGCACACATATTTACTGAGTACCTCATTTGTGCCAGGTACTGGGCTAGACGCAGGGGATCAACCCTGAACATGCCAGCCATGAAGAGTCACTACACAAAAGCATTGATCGGGCCTCCCTCGTGGCGCAGAGGGTTAAGCAACGCACTGCGAAGCAAACTGCAGCCCCTGTAGCACGAGTTCGATCCCTGCTGCCAGCCAGGGAGGGGACCCACATGGCGCGGCAGACCTCTCCTGCCTCGCCTGCTGCTGCCCTCGGCAGTGTGTTTCAGTCAGTCTGCCTGTTCTGCTCCCCGCTCTGTCTCTGGTGAATCTTCTCACCTCCCTGGACTCTGGCCTGTACCCCAGCTCTTGTGTGCATAAATAAATAAATCTTTTAAAATGAATAGAAACCTGGGGCAGAACTCGAGTCCTACCGCACCGTCCATGGAAGGCAGTACTACGGTCTCACTGCCCACACACTATACCCCTGTGGCTCATTGCCCAGGTGAGGGCTGAGCTGCACAAGCATAAGACTCGGAGTCTGACAGTCATAGCCACCACTTCACTGGAGTTAGTCTCTCTGGGTCCATTTTCCCATGAACAAAATGGAGAAAAATAACATCTATCCCCATCAGAGGCAAAACGCCTCTCGGAGAACCTAGTCTAGAAAGAGATGCTCAATATACATTAACTGCCTTTCTTTAGACAAGGTATTTCTTGATCTTTTAAAGACATGTGCCCTTTAAATTTATTTACATTTTACTTTTATATTTAAAATTTAAACTTTTTATTATAGAAAAGTCTCAGTCCTATACATAGAAGAGACTCATGTGTGAACCCTCTATGTAGCTCAATCTGCTTTAGCAATGACCAGCTCAGGCTGATCTTAAAGTTATGCTCTTTTGATAAACATAAAACTCTAATTTCCCTCCTTTCTGCTTTCCCTCCAAATTCTAATGCCCCACCTCCAACCAAGGTATTTGCCCTTTTAGCAAAGATTAGGCATTAACTAAATTAAGAGGCTTTGTCTTAGTAGAATCCCAGCAGCATTTTTTTCTGCTTTGCATTGTGCTCTTTGAATTATGAAATCAACAGGTTCCCTCCACCCTCTACAGTACACAGTTATTCCAGGAGGACGCTGAGCTTCTTGTAGTCATCGTGAAATCTCAGTTCTGATTAGCCTCGCTCCCTCCCTCTCCCAAGTCTCTCTGCTGGGGTGATATGCTTACCTTATACTCCCCATCCCCGTGCAAATCTGCCAGCGCTGGAAAAGACAAAATTGCTATAAGTCAGAGTTTCAGAATCCTCGAAGCTTCAGTTTGCAACCATTATCTGACTGTTTCATCTCTGGTGGGGTTCCTGATCCCAGAGACTCACCCATACAGGCAGAAAAGGTGTGCATGTTGGCCATGGGGTCGTAGTGTGCGTCGAGCCATTTGGAACTGGCCTCATTGCTGGGAGAGGGAGAGTTAAGGAATGAGTACCCAGGGAAGGAAGAAAGCTTGGAGGGAGAGGGAGCGGGGTGAGAGGAGCTCTGAAGTAGGGGTATGGACCACCTGGGTCCAAACTCCAGCACTGGCGAGCTGAATGCGAGCTGAATGACACCACACACACACACACACACACACCCTTAGGCTCGAGTTTCCCTGTTTGGTCTCTAAGAGCCCTTCAAGGATCGCCAGCGCTATTCGAGAACCACAGTCGCCCAGAATAGTAGGGGTATGGACCACCTGGGTCCAAACTCCAGCACTGGCGAGCTGAATGACACACCACACACACACACACACACACACACCACACACACACACACACACCCTTAGGCTCGAGTTTCCCTGTTTGGTCTCTAAGAGCCCTTCAAGGATCGCCAGCGCTATTCGAGAACCACAGTCGCCCAGAATCCGGGGACCAGGGCAGCCCCTCTACATTTGTAGGAGAGGCCCTGAGAACCCGGCTTTCACCTCTCCGCCCCGCGGCTGTCAGACTCCAACGCAGACGCAGCGGCCATCTTCGCTGGCGTCGCCTTGGCAACCAGCTCCGTCCCGCAGCTGCGCAACACCTAAGGGGGCCCGGGTTCCGCGAAGCGAGCACGCAAAGGTTCCGGGCGCGCAGCTTTCTGACCCGGGAGGCGGCCATGTGGGTTGAACGGGCTTCATTCTTATTTTCGTTCCTTCCCAGCCTGAGCTCTTGGGGCCGGCATCTCTGGGCCAACTGCAGGGTCCTCCGTATTTGAAGCCTGCAGAGGAGCCGTATGTGTTTATGAGCAGCAAACCCAACTCCTCTGGCTTTATCTTCAGAGTTGAAAAGGACCCTTTCTTCCAGCCTCACTGTAGGGTCCAGGGTCAAAAAAAAAAAAAAAAAAAACACAATAGAGAGATTAAAGCCCAGGATTCTGACAGAAAATGAGGGGTTCCAATTTTTTTTTTTTAAAAGATGTATTGTTATTCATGCATACAAGAGCTGGGGTGCAGGCAAGAGGTGTGTGTGTGTGTGTGTGAGAGTATTCACCAGAGACAGAGTGAGGAGCAGAACAGGTGGATCCACTGAAATACACTGCTGAGGAGAAGTCTGCTGCACCATGTAGGTGACCTCCCTGGCCAGGGATCAAACTCGTGCCCCAGTGGCTGTGGATAGCTTCGCAGTGCTGAGACATAACCCCTGCACTACCAGGAAGACCTGAGGGGTTCCAATTTTCAGGTTCTGGGGGAGTCTTATATTCCAAGAAAATCCATGCAAGAGGACCACAAAAAGTAGGCCACATTCATCCCTGTGACTGTTGTCTCCTCATTCAGAGGGGAAGTCAAAGCCCCCGTTTCACTGTTGTGCATGGGAACTTAAAACAAACACACAATCCCTCACCTGCTGTCCCCTCTCCAGGTCTTGACCTCAGCCCCCTGCAGGCAGCAGGAAGAAATGAGAGACAGGCAAGGAGACCACACAAAATTGCAGAGCTGGTGATGGTTGTAATATTTATTTTTCCGGTTATAAAAGTAATACACAACAGCACTAGATTGGGGGAAACCGTTTTGAGTTCTGTGGATCTAAAGAGGTCCCTTCTCAGAACTTTTGTTTCCTTGTCGGGAAATGAGCTGAAGGAGCCCTGCCCGGCTCACCTCACAGAGGGCCGCAAGAGCGCGTGAGAGGACACAGGGAAGCACTTGGTGAACTGCAAAGTGCTGACATGGGAGGTCAGTGTCACCACCCTCTGCTGAGGTAGCACCAAGGTTCCAGCCCCTGCCCCTTCCCTCACCCCTCACACCCGCTTCAAGGGGGCCACTGCAGTCTTGGTTTGATGGCGTGAGAGGCGGGACCCACAAATCCGCCTCAGACCTGGCCCGACAGGGCCTCGCTGGAGCCCTTCCAGTAGCGGGCATCGGCTGTGGCCAGCTGGGTGAGGATCTTCTCCAGCTCAGGCCCATCCTCGAGGAAGCGATCGGAGAAGGACCGGATGAGGCCAGCAGCTGAGGCCTCGTACTCCAGAAGCTGCACCTCAGAGCCTGAGGGGTGGAGGGAAGACAGCAGAATCAGCATGGTCACAGCTGTCACCCCGCGCTGTGTGCCCCAAGCTGTGCCCACCGTTTTAGTTACCGAATTGAAGCCTCACACAAACCCTGTGAGGAAAGGCAGAGCGGAGGTCCCTGAGCCAGAGGGCAGGGGTAGGAGGCCACTGCGGGGAGCCCTCCTCCAACGCCGTGCCCCTCGTGCTCCGGCATGGCCCTGCAAGGGTGCCGGGCGTCCCTCACCTTCCAGGCGGGTGTTGGGCTGGACGATGAGCTTCCGAGACTCCTTGCGGAGCAGCACCGTGTCCCTGAGGGTGAGGAAGCACTCGGGGGGCGCATCGGTGACGGCCGCGTACCCCTCGTACAGGGCCCGGCCTGCAGCCACGTCTCCTGTGGACTTCAGCACCTGTGGGAGGCAGGAGTCAGTGCCGTGGCGGACGCCCCCCTGCACCCACGGGACTCCGGCCCTCTGCTCGCCCGTCGTGACGATGTGAAAAGCGAGAAATGCAGATTGAGTGCTCAGCTCGGGCACGCACCGGTAACACACAGCCCTCCTTGATGGCCCGGGGCTCCCAGCTCTGCGCTTATTATTCCCTTACTCTCCTGGATTCCACTTTTTTTTTTAAAGATTTATTTATTTGCAGCCATCTTACTGCCCACCTGTGACTACGCAGGTGCTTCTCCTCACTCTCTCTTTTTTTTTTCACTCTCTCCTCTTAAGGGCAGCAGCCTCCTGCCTGCCCATGACCGGCGTCATGCTAGGGCTGTTCTTTACTGGCCTCTGTCAGTGGAGCCAGCTCTCCTGGAGGCCACCTGCCTGCAACCACGCAGGCCTCTCTCAGCAAACCTGTCCCTCTTGGGGCAGCTCTTCCTGCCCCCTGTGTCTATGCAAGTGTCCTTTACTCTTCTGCTCTTCCTCTAATAAACCTACTCTTTAAAATAAAAAAAATTAAAATATTTATTTATGCATACAAGAGCTGGGGTGCAGGCTAGAGATGTGGGAGGTGAGAGACAGAGCAGGGAGCAGAACAGGCAGATCTACTGACATACGCTGCTGAGGGGAGCAGTGGGGAGACAGGAGAGGTCTGCTGCGCCCTGTGGGTCAGCTCCCTGGCTGGGGATCGAACTCATGCTGCAGCTGCTGCAGACAGACTCCTAGTGCTGAGACTTAACCCCCTGTGCCACCAAGGAGTCCCTGGATTCCACTTTCAACTAGAATGTTTATGCTTCTGCCTGTTTTCGAAAAGTCCTCACTTAATCTTGTCAGTGGGCTCTTGGGAACTACAGTTCTAAGCAAGGACTGACAGTGGTGGAAGCGGTGGTCTTGCTCAGCATCAGCTAGGCCTGTTTTGGTCTCAACGTTATGGTAAAATGACTTGCGCCTCTTCCCAGTGGACTGAACACACGTTCATCAAGCTGACATCAAAGCTCACATCAAAGAGCTGACACCATGGCTACGACAGGAACTGGGTGGGATTAAGACCCAGCTCAGGCAAGCACAGGGAACAGGGAGTGTGGGCCCCGCACACTGGAGCGTCCTGGCCGAAGCGGCTGCTGCTCAGCACCAGCCAGTAGTTTACATGAGAATTAAACCCACTGAAATACAGATTTCTACCCTGCTGTGCCAACTTTTGTAAGAGTGAGTCGAAACTATGACCATGGGGGCCTCACCTGGTGGCGCAAGGGGTTAAGCACGGCACTATGAAGCTTCCACAGCCACCGCAGCACGTGTTCAATCCCCGGCCAGGGAGGGGACCCACATGGCACGGCAGACCTCTCCTGCCTCCCCACTGCTCCACTCAGCAGTGTGTTTCGTTCGATCTGCCTGTTCTTCCCCCCAATCTGTCTCTGGTGACTCCTCTCACCTCCCTCGACTCTGGCCTGTGCCCCAGCTCTTGTGTGCATAAATAAATAAATATTTAACAAACAAACAAACAAAAACAACTAGAGGAAAGTTTTGAAGAAAATAAGTAAATAAATCTTTGCGGAAAAAAAAAATTTGTTGAAGGCTGGAGCAAAAGAGCAACAAGCCAGCAGTGCCAGTTCCAGTGGCAGGAACCATACAGTAACAAACCGCGTTTCAGTTCTAGAACCATGGCCTGCTTGGCCCGCGGCCTCGGGAGAAGGCCCAGCGCTGGTAAACGCTGCCGTGGCTCTCTGGAAGCCTCCGTGGGCCACACTCCGGCCTCTGCCAAGGTCGAGCTGGCCCCCAGCCCCTGCTGCGACCCCCGCAGCTCATCAGCGCTGGAAAAAAATAGCCATGGGCCCTGTGTGCGCATGCGTGCGTGTGTCCGCCGTGGTGTGGCTCGGTTCTGCGTTGCACGGACAGCAAGCGTGGCCCCCGCGCCTCCAGCGGGCAAGACCGCCTTTAACCCTGGGTCATCTCTGGTCTGCTGTGTGCGTGGTCTAGGACGTGTGTCACCAGCTCGTGTCTGTATTTATCCCGTTCACGGGGCTCTTGTCCTCCTGCACTACCTATAAAACCGCTCGCGGTCTGCCCTCGGTGCTGGCACAGACGGTCACCGGACGAAAGAGGAACGAATGAAGGAGCAGGAGGCCAGAGGCAGCGTCAGAGGAAGGCGCCCCGGGCCGGCGCCGCTTACCTGCAGCTTCCGCAGGAACCGCTCCAGCGCGGGCTTCCCCACAGACCGGATCTTGCTGCGGTCGAGGCGGACGCGGGCGTCGGGGCGCCCGTCGGCGCCTGTGGTGGGCGTGACGGTGACCAGTCCCTCTCCGGCTTCCAGCAACACCCTCAGGATCACAAACCGGGCTTGCATGTGGGCCTGGGGGTGGGGGCGGGAGAGTCACTACACCCCGGGACGAGACGGACCGAGGGGACCGAGGCCTTGGTCAGCAGCTGGTGCGTATGTGCGCTCATGGACCGTCAGCCAATTTGTTATTCTCCCCCACCCTGTGGGTCCTTCCCTGCCTCTTCCTGTCCCCTCAGGTGTCTCCTCCTTCCTCTCCTCATGTGGGGAGCAGGGCGCCCTGGGGATAGAGGGGCTATTTCTAGCAGGACCCGGAGCCCTGGGCCCCCACCCCCGTTACCTGCCAAACCCCACCTGCCGACAGCAGCCACCCCCTCCCGGGGTCCCTCAACACCAGGGACCCCAAGCACTTTTTCCTCGACAGTGGAACCAAGTGGCCATCATTTTCCCAGTTTACAGATGACAAAACGGCCTCCCTGGAGGCGCCAGGGGTTAAGCACGGCACTGTGAAGCATCCGCAGCCATTGCAGCGCGAGTTCGATCCCTGGCCAGGAGCTGACCCACATGGCACAGCAGACCTCTCCTGTCTCCCTGCTGCTCCCCTCAGCAGTGTGTTTCAGTCTGCCTGTTCTGCTCCCCACTCTGTCTCTGGTGAGTCCTCTCACCTCTCGCACCTCTGGCCTGTACCCCAGCTCTTGTGTGCATCAATAAATAAATCTTTAAAAATAAAAATACAGATGACAAAACAGGCCGTGAAGAGGGGAATGACTTGCTCAGCCGGTAGGGAAGTGACTTGCTCAGCCAGTGAGGAAGAGCACGGCACACGCCCAGTCTCCTGCCTGCAAAGTGTGTGCTCTTCCCACAATGCAACACCGCCCCTCAGAGCGTTAGTCACCGGACTCTAACGTCCACGCTGCTCACCCTGTCTCTGGAGCACACCTGCCAACCGGCCAGCCGCCTGATGGCTCAGGGGCCACTACCTGAGTTTGCAGCCGGCTCCGCTGCTTGCCGACAAGTCACTTCATCTCTTGATGCCTCGACGTCCTCATCCCCAGAACATGGGGGACAGCAGCACCCATCTGCTGGGGTTTACTCAGCGCAAACCACACACAGCGCTCACAGCTCTGCAGGGACCGCGGAGCCCCCACAGGCCACAGAAGCTCATCTGTTCGCCACCAAGGTGGGCAGGGAGGTCACTGCTCCCCCCTCAGACTCACGCGGAGGCTCACCAGTGACATGACTTGGCCCCGATGCTGTGGAGGGTGCTGGGACACAGCCAGGCCATCCCTGCACCCAGAATCCTGACCTGGCCCCTCCTTCCGGGGCTCCCACCCACCTGTCTCCAGTTGGAGGCTTCGGGGGTGTAGAACTCCAGAGCCAGGAGCCCGGCCCGGACCATATTGAGCCAGTTCACGTAGATCACATCTTCCGCGTCAGCCCCCTTGAAGCCGAAGATCCTGGGGGCAGAAGCAGAGGGCCGCGCAGTGAGAGGCTGCCTGGGCTGGCCCACCCGCCCGCCCGCAGCCCCCCGAAGGCACCCTACTCCAGCACATGGGGGTTGAGGCAGAGGTAGAGGCCCACGCTCTCGGCCCGGCACTCCTCGTAGCTGGAGGCGATGGTGCTGAACTTGCTGTCCCAGGTCTCCCCGCTCTGGTACCAGCTCTGGATCTGGGCAGGGAAGTCCACGGGCAGCTCAGGGGCGGCTGCCACCCCCCTGGGCCTCCCTCCCGGCCCCGCTGGCCGTCCTCACCTGCTCCCCCGTCTCCGGGTTGATCACCGTCTCCTGGTCAAAGTTGAACGCTCCTTTCTCGTCCTGCAGAAGGGTCACAAAATGGAGTGGGAGGCGAGGGGGTCCTGCTCCGTCCAGACCTTCAGCCCTGACCCAAGGGCCTGTGGGCAGCCCAGAAGGTGAGCTAGTGGAGGGCAGCTCCACAGACAAACTGCGGCCTCCAGGCCGAGGCTACGCCACTGGCTGCTCCTCAGAGCTGGAGGACAGAGCTGCTGCCCGGCTGCACGGGGGCCCGGGAGGCCAGGGAGGACGTGGCTCACCCAAGCTGTGGCGGCCCGGCCCGTGCCTCGGACCCTCAGAGACGTGGGCCTGAGCCGCTCCCCTGCGCTAGCCAAGGAGGCCACAGCACGGGACTCCGGAACAAACATCACATCTCCTTGTGCCCGGCACCTTACCACTGTGCAGTCAAGCCCCACCCACCCTCCCTGGGTGGCTCCTTATCGCCCCCTTCAGGGGAGGAAACAGGCCCAGAGACTAAGCATCCTGGAGTGGACGCTGAGACCGAGACCCCGGCAGTCCCTTCTCTAACCCACCTGCTGAGGGCCTGCAGCGAGCAGTCCTCCTGCTCGGGAGATGCTGGGGGGTGGGGGTCTCAGCTGAACTGTCTGCAGGCCCCATCCAGCCTTGCAGCGCCCATGACATTTTGGGGGGAGGGTGAGACGGGGTGTTTTCTGCTTAAGGGGTCACGTTCCCCACCAGACCCCAAAGCCGAGGGCAGAGCTGGGAGCAGCAGCTGCCCAGAGAAGCGCCGATGTGGGGGGCAGGCAGGAGAGCTCTGTGCCGAGTGCCGGTGGCTGCCGGGCACCAGGCCACGGCTCTCTCACCTGCACGAAGAGCTTGCCGCTGCCGTGGCCCAGCAGCTCGTGCAGCCCCACCTGCACGTCAAAGGAAGGCCCCTTCCAGCGGATGTACAGGTCCTGCCGGCGAGACAAGCAGACAGCACTGGCCACGGGCCCCCACGGCCCCCAGCTACCACCACCCCTCACCATGTCGAGGGCCCGTCACGAGGCACAGGACTGGTAAAGGCCACGGCAGGCCAGGCAGGGCCCTGCAGCTCATGCCGCCACAGCCCGGGGGCGGGGGGCTGGAAGCAGGTGTCAGCCACGAGGCCACCCGCCGGAAGGGCGGAGAGGACTGGCCCGTGCGCACCTCTCCCTGCGCGGGCTGCCTGCCGCCTGCGCCGCTAGGTCAGGCCGGCCAGTCCTGCCCTGGCACCGGTACCCACCTTGTCGTCCTCCTCCAGGAAGGTGAGCTTCTCCCGCTTCGTGGCGTAGGCCACGGCCAGCACGTTCCCCAGCGACACGTTCTTGAAGCCTTCGGTCTGCCTCAGGTCGTCGTCTGCGGGGGAGGGGTCCAGAAGGGCAGAGTCAAGGTCGACGATGAGGGCCCCAGACAGGCGTGCGGTCAGGCTGAGCGCGTGCAGGGGAGGGGACTACTCCAAGTGGGGGCTTGGGGCTGTCGTGGGTCTCGAGGGGCCGGGCCCGAGGAAGCTCACAGTTGGGGATGTTGATGCCGGCAGGGATGCCGGAGCCCGCAAAGGTGAGGACGTCCAGGGAGGTGAAGTCGGGGGTGAGGAACTTGTCCTTCTCGAAGGCGGGGGGCCAGGGCAGCTCCTTCAGCAGCTGCTCCGCGCTCGCCACCAGACACTCGAACTTGGCACTCATGGCCTTGTTCACCATGGCCACGAAGCCTGCGGGGAGGGAGGGGCGCTGTCGGCTGGCAGGGGCGGGAGGGCATCCACGGCTCCTCAGGGCCTCGCCCCCTCCGGTCAACGTGCACGTGCTCAACACCTGCTGTATGCCTGGCCCTGGAAGGACAGCAAGCCTGGCCTGGACCCGCCTTTGTGGAGGCCACAGCGGGAGGATGGGCTGTGAAGAGACGGCCTCACCGGGTGACAACTGGGAGGGTCATGGCTTTAAAGGGATCTGCAGGGCCTCCCTGGTGGTGTGAGGGTTGAGCGCCGCACTGTGAAGCATCCGTGGCACAGCGGTGTAAGTTCGATCCCCGGCTAGGGCGGGGACCCACAGGCCGCAGCAAACCTCTCCTGCCTAGCCCGCTGCTCCCCTCAGCACTGTGTTTCAGCTGATCCGCCTGTTCTGCTCCCCACTCTGTCTCTGGGGAGTCCTCTCACCTCCCACATGCCTGGTCTGTACCCCAGCTCTTGCGTGCATAAATAAATCTTTAAAACAACAATAATAATGAAGCAGTCTGGGGCCTCCCCGGTGGCGCAGTGGGTTAAGCAACACACTATGAAGCAAACCGCAGCCACTGCAGCACGAG
>JAGFMF010011432.1:2429642-2444234 GCA_019455555.1 Galemys pyrenaicus
CCCCGCTCTCTGTGGTGAATCCTCTCACCCCCCACACCTCTGGCCTGTACCCCAGCTCTTGTATGCATAAATAAATAAATCTTTAAAAAAAAATAATAATAATGAAGCAGTCTGCAGGGAGCACACAGGAGGTGACCAAGCCATGGTGAGCAGCCAGCTCGCCTTTTTCCTGTTTCAGATGTTTCCTGTGTCTGCTTATCCCACAGGGCCAGCAGGGCTTGACCTCAAATTGTTAACTAGACTGTAACGGTGGGAGGAAGATACCCGAACCCAGCTTAAACAAGGAGAAACCAGATTTCTCTTCAGTTGACAAGTGAGGGTTCGGAGTGTGGGTCGCGAAGACTATAGACTGTTCCCAAGGGGTTTCTTGACTCCCTGGAACAAGTTACCACAGGGAAAGAAACCAAGGCGCCCGGCTTGTGGTAAAGAGATAACAATTAGAAATGAGGGGGTCCGTGGGTCTCACGGGTGGCACGAGGGGTTAAGTCTCAGCACTATGAAGCTCTCGGCAGCCACTGTAGCACAAGTTCGATTAAAAAAAGGAATGAGGGGGTCCTCCCTGGTGGCACAGTGGGTTAAGCACCGTACTATGAAGCAAACCGCAGCCACTGCAGCACGAGTTCAATCCCTGCTGCTGGCCAGGGAGCTGTCGCACATGGCACAGCAGACCTCTCCTGCCTTGCCCACTGCTCCCCTCAGCAGTGTATTTCAGTTGCTCTGCCTGTTCTGCTCCCCACTTTGTCTGGTGAATCCTCTCACCACCCTGGACTCTGGCCTGTACCTCAGCTCTTGTATGCATAAATAAATAAATATTAAAAAAAAAAAAAGGAATGAGGGGATTCTGTTTTGTTGCTGTTCTGAGCCCAGATCAAGTTAGACTGTACCTCAACCAGTCAGATGCTAGTAACTTGCATCTTTCTATACTTTGCAGGGGTTTCCGACCCCCTTAAACATCACCCAAAGTCCCACCTCGGGAAGACAGCTCGGGTCCGGGCTCTGCCTTCTCGCCAGCTCACCTGCGACCAGCACTTTCTCTTTTCAGAGTGGGCACAATTCTCACTGGTTGTTCTGTGCACGGGCGGGAGCAGCCCATCGCTAGGTAAGCTGGGGGGATGTGCAGCGGGACTGTCTGCTTGGGCAAACAACGCTTTGTTCTGAAGGCAACTGTGAGCTGTCCGGTACGGTGAAAGCGTCAGGCCCATGGGGGAGGCCACACACGGGAGGCTAGGACTTATCCTTTCAGCTGGAAGGCAGCTGGAATTCTTGGCTCGAAGCAATGTTTACAAAACTACTTACTATGGAGCGTTTTCTATGAGGTCCTTCATAAAGAAAGAGCTCCCTGGTCAAATACGTCTGGGCGATGCTAGCTCTGTCTCCAACTTCCTAGAGGTTCTTAACGCACAGCTGCATATTAAAGGCAGATAAGGGGCCTCCCTGGTGGCGCAGCGGGTTGAGCACCGCACTGTGAAGCAGATGCTGCACAACAGCGAGAGTTCAATCCCGGCCAGGGAGGGGACCCGCGTGGCCCAGCAGACCTCTCCTGCCTCGCCTGCTGCTCCCCTCAGCAGTGTATGCGTTAATCTGTCTGTTCTGCTCCCCACTCTGTCGCTGGTGCATCCTCTCACTGCCCTGGACTCTGTCCTGTACCCCAGCTCTTATATGCATAAATAAATAAAATCTTAAAAAAAATAATAAAATAAAGGTAGATAGGAGCAGGGGGGAGTCCTCTGGGGTCTCAGCCCTCAGAGCAGCCCCGGCTGACATCCTGCTGGCACTCAGGACTCAGGCAGGAGAGCCGGGGGGTGCACAGCTGCCTCCCCTGCTGCCCCTCCTGCCTTGCGGGGGCCGGATCTGTGGACTCATCTAAGCCCCGGGTGGGCGATGAGGCTTTCCCTCTCCTCCCAGGTGAACCCTGTCGGGCGCCTGCAGCTGGATGCTCCGGACTCTAGGTCTAGGGCAGGATAAAGCTGGGCAGAGACAAGGCTAAAGCCTCAGGCTGGGCCCCGCCCGGCACAGGTCTCCGGGGTGTGGGCGCGGGGCCGAGGCCGCCTGCCCTGAGGAGAGCTGTGGCTCGGCTCACGGTCAAGGCCAGTCAAGCACCTTCCGTGTCCTAGCGCTCGCTGTGCTGTGCGGTCTGCACTCGCGCCAAGGGAGGCACCGATGCTTCTGGGGTTCACGGCCCAACACCACCCAGCTGGGGAGCGGCAGAGCTGGGCCTGGACGGCCACCAGAGCCAGCGTGGCAGGGGGCTCAGAGCCACGGCTCCCGGGCTCCCCGCAGTGGGGCCTCAGTCCCACACTGCAGAGCGAGGGTCGTCTCCTAGGATGACGGTGTCTACATGAGCTACTCTAGGAGCGTGCCAGGGGATGACGAAGCCTCCATGCTGGCTGGTGTTGTTATTGCTACCGCAAAGAAGTGGGGGAGCGAGCCCTTGGGACCTGGAGGAGTGGGGGACGACCTGACCACCCTCCTCCCAGAAGTTACCTTCAAACTCTCCACGGGAACCAAAGGGGTCTCGGTAGCTCTCGATGAACCCGATGTAACTGGGGGAGAGAAGGCTGAGATGGAGGAGGGCGGGCAGGAGGGTGGGGCGGGGAGGGGAGGGCGGGGAGCCTTACCTCTCCACGATGGGGCCTTTGTCCTGGATCCAGGAGCGTGAGCCCCTCTTGTGAGCCTCGATGGAGCCCTGAGTGAAGCTCTCCATGTACTGGGCCAGCATCTGCTCCTGGTGGCTGTTGGCTGCGTAGGCCTGCGATGAGTGGGGGAGGGGCGGGGTCAGTCAGCCTGGCCACCCTCAGCCCAGCCCCTCCTTGATCCTCAGAGCTGTCCGGAGCCTACACAGCTCAGCCCCACCAATCCTACCTTGGCTTTCTCCAGGTGCTCCACCACCTTCTGGAGGATGGGTGCATAGTCCCCCCGGGTCACCTGGAAATGGCTGCCCCGGAACTCATAGCCCTTCAGCTTGGAAGCCACTTCTGAGTCCACAGCAGGCTCTGGGGGAAGAGGGACAGCTCGGGGAAGAGGCGGGTGGGAGACACCCCGGCTGGCTTCTCAGCATAGCAGACTTGCTCTGAGATCTTCAATGGCTCTCACTGCCTACTAAACTACTAGAAACTTCCATCTTCAAAAACATATTATGCAATATGAGCTATTTTTTTTAAAGATTTATTTATTTATGCATACAAGCACTGGGGTACAGGCCAGAGGTGTGGGGGGTGAGAGGATTCACCAGAGACAGAGCAGGGAGCAGGACAGGCAGATTAACAGAAGTACACTGCTGAGGGGAGCAGCGGGCGAGGCAGGAGAGGTCTGCTGCACCCTGTGGGTCCCCTCCCTGGCTAGAGACAGGAATCGAACTCGTGCTGCAGTGGCTGCAGTTTGCCCCATAGTGCGTTGCTCAACCCACTGCGCCACCAGGGAGGCCCCTCATTGTCCATTTTTTTTTTTTAAAGATTTATCTATTTATGCATACAAGCACTGGGGCACAGACCAGAGGTGTCGGGGGGCGAGAGGATCCACCACAGAGAGCGGGGAGCAGAACAGGCAGATAACAGAAGTACACTGCTGAGGGGAGCAGCGGGCACAGCAGGAGAGGTCTGCTGCACCACGTGGGTCCCCCTCCCTGGCCGGCAGCAGGGACCGAACCCGTGCTGCAATGGCTGCGGTTTGCTTCACAGTGCGCTGCTTAACCCACTGCGCCACCAGGGGAGGCCCTCATTGTCCATTTTTGTACAATATCTGCCTTCTCTGCTCAGTTGGTGTCCCCAAGAATTCCCACCACCAACTCACCCATGCTGGTCCCTCCCGTTTTGAGCCCTCCCCGCCCCTCCCCTGCAGAGTGTCTCTGATTTATAGTTTCTTGTTAATTTTGTTTTTTTTACTATTTTTTCCCTGTGATCCCTTATTTGGTCCCCCTATAAGTGAAATCATCGGATATTTTTGTGACATGAACTATTCTAACGGCTTTACGTGTGTCACCTCATCTAACCTTCCTACCAGCCCGGGTAGAGAAACTATTTTCACCGACTTACAGCCAGAGACACGAAGGCCCCGAGAAGTTACGTTTTCTAAGATCACATGGGAAGCCAGCGCAGAGCAGGCTGTACTGAAAACACAGCTGTGGCTTAGTGTCATCACAGGTGTCTTGTGAGGGGGAGGCGAGGGGGAGGGGGGACAGGGAGATGTATGAACCAAACAAAAGGTCTGAGAGAGGAGGACGGGTGGGAGCCTCTGGACGCTGAAAGAGGCTGACTCCCCCCAAAGTTCCAGAAGGAAATGGATTTTCCTTTCTGAGTCTCAAAAAGAAATATGTTTATGAGAGTTATGACTTAGAACATTAAAAGTTCCTCTGGGAAACTGATGGAACTGGAACTTGATTCAAAAATTTGGACTCCAGGGCCTCCCCCGTGGCACAGTGGGTTAAGCAACACACTATGAAGCAAACCACAGCCACTGCAGCACGAGTTCGAGCCCTGCCGCCAGCCAGGGGGGTGACCCACATGGTGCAGCAGACCTCTCCTGCCTCACCCGCTGCTCCCCTCAGCAATGTGTTTCGGTCAGTCTGCCTGTTCTGCTCCCCGCTCTGTCTCTGGTGGATCCTCTCACCTCCCACACCTCTGGCCTGTGCCCCAGCTCTTGTGTGCATAAATAAATCTTTAAAAAAAACAAAAATTTGGACTCCAGAACTGTAGGAATCGTATGTAGTTTATGCCTTTAAACATGCAGTGATTTTCATAGCAGCAAGGGGATACTAATATACACGCTGCTGGAGCTGGCTGGTTGGGTCTGATCGATAATGTACTTATATTCGGTCATTGGAAAAGTCATGACCCATTTCTCTTGAAAAACAAAGAAGAAATACGTCATGACCTTTCCAACAACCCAGCGGCTTACGTTCAGAAAGAAAACTCTAGCCCCGGTACCTCCCATCACCCATCAGGAGACCGGCCCTGCCTGCAGCAGAGGTGACACCACGAAACTGCTGAGGCTGGGTCAGAACGGTACGGTGACACCCCTGGCCCACCCCCGTGCCAACCCCCCTCATCTCAGCAGAGGTGAAGGGCCCTGAGGTGGCGGCCGTGAACTCGGAAAGGCGTGGTCACCAAACATCAGGGTGTCTGTGCACACAACGGCCGATATGTCCCGAGGCCTGGCTCGGGGCACAGCCCTAACCACGGAACCAGGGGCCCCGCTGAGCGAGTGCGCCATAGCTTAACCACACAGGCCACGCGCCGCCCCACACCTCGGCCAGAGGGCAGCTGACGGGACCAGCTGGCCCTGGAGACAAACGCGGAGCCACACGAGACTGCCCTCCACGGTCGAGACTGCCCTCCACGGTCGAGACTGCCCTCCACGGTCGGTGCAGCTGCAGCGGCCACATAGAGCCCTCCGCGCCTGTTCCCTTGGGCCAGCACCCTCCTCCGAGTGACGGAAGGATGTGCTGCTCCCACGCTCCCTGGTCTGCTCGGTGCCGGCTGCCCTCAGGACTGTAGTCCTGTCCTCACCGGGCACACACCAGCACCTGAGTATCTACCGGTGCCGGCGGAGACACCTCCTCCCCAGGAGCGAGCAGCCAGCGGGGAAAGGAGCAGGCCTGGAGTCAGCTACAGGCACAGGGACGGGCCTGGGAAGCCGGCACCAAGCACCCTCACATCAGCATCCTCACATGGCAAGCGTCTAGAGGAAGAACATCCCAGATGGGGAGGGGAACAGACAGGGCAAAGGCCTGCTGACAGTACGTGAGAAGGCATGGGGTGCTCAGGGACTCGGGAGCTGCTGCCGGGGCGCAGTCTTAATGGAGGCTGTGGGGACAGGGGTGGGGCTGGCTGGGAGGGGGGGCCAGGCCGCAAGGCCCACAGAGGGGCTTGGATGTTTCTTTCCACGCTGTATCCACATGGCCCCCACCTCATAACAGACCCCAATTTTCCTTTGGGATCGCCTCACTACTACCACCTCCAGCTCAAGTGGGGATGGGGGGCACCTCACTGTGTAACCTCAAGACAGGCTGGGGTCAGGTCCAGCCAGTCAGAAACCTGGCTCTAGACCACAGGAATAGGCCCCCAGATAAACAAGGGACCCAAAATAAAGGAACTAGTGCCACTTCCACACTTATGAAGCACATCCCAGGAGAAAGGAATCCTCTTTCTGCGGGAGGGCAAGGCTGGTAGCTATGGGGTTCAGCGTGGGGAACCTGCCATGGATAAAATCAGACAGAACCGAGCCAAGAGATGAAGAGAGAAATTTCTGAGAAGATTGTCCAAGCAGCTGGATCCAGCTGTGCCTGAAGCCATCCTACTCTGACTCTGGGCTTCTTAGAATCATCCAAACTTACAAAATCCTCTTCAGGTTTCTTCACTTATAAAAAGAGGTCTGAACATCACCCTTAGAAGTGAACTGGGCTTTACCTTGAGGGTGCTTTGAGAGATAGTTAGGAGGCATCATTTGGGAAGTCCACCATCCCCACCTCCCCATACCTCCAAGACACAGAGTCACCTCTTCCAGGAAGCCCTCACAGATACGCCATTTGGCTTTCTCCCCTAGGCTGTCACAGATGTACTGTCCAGGCTCTAGCCCTACTACGGACATGGTCTGGAGCCTTCTGGAGCCCCGCTGGAGGGCAGGCGCAATGCCCGCATGTCGCTCAGTGACACTCACCCAGTGGGCGAGCTGGAATGCTCGCCTCCCACCCACCTCTGCTGGAACTGTTAAGATTCCCCCTACTCCCTGGGGCTACCCCATAACCAGAAGCCCTGTCCTCCCTTCGTGCTGCGGGCTGTGTGGAAGGGGCAGGAGAAGCAGCGCTGGCTGGAGCATACCTGTGCGCAGCACAGAAGCCAGTCGCACCTCGTAGCGGGGCTTCCCATCCTGGCCGACCTCCTTGAAGAGCCGCGTGTTGTAGGCACTGAGGTTCTGGAAAGAGCCGGCGGGGGGTGGGGAAGTGAATCTAGAGCGGGCTGTGTGGTGGGAGGAGGGACGGTGGTCACACCGGGGAGAGCAGGCGCGGGGCACAGCAGCCGAGCAGGGCTCCAGGGACTGGCCTCACGCCTGGAGGCGGGCAGGGTGGGGCCGGGAGGCCGGGGCCGCTCCGGCTCAGGCCAGGACACGGAGCACTAACTTTCACCAAGTGCTGACCAGCCGCGCCCGCCCCGTGTGACAGGGTGGCCCAGGGCTACGGGGGCAGGCCCCACCTCAGACGGCGTGACCAGCTGTGGGGAGGTAACGGGGCTTTGCTGGCCCCGTCCTGCCCTGAGGCCCTGGTGGGGCCGGGCCACGGTTGTCTCTGGACAAAGTGAGCCAGGTTGACTTCCAGCAGCTCCCAGGTCTTCTGCACCTTCTGGACACAAGATGCCCGTCTCTCCCAGCCCTATGTGGGACCCACAAGCTGGGGCCAGTGGTAAGGGGAGCCCCCAGCCTTGGGCTCCCAAGCCCCCAAACCTGTGAGTCCAGAAAGTCTTGGGCTAGTTTGGCATCTTCCATGGTACAGTCCCCGGAGAAGTAGGTGGTGATTCCCTGCGGAGAAAGGAGCTGAGGTCAGGCGCTGCAGGGGCACATCCGGGCACCCTGCCCGGCTGGGGTGGGGGAAAATCCTCACGCAAACAACAAACGTGTCAGGCTCCCTGCACCTCAGCTGGCCAGCCCCAAGGCCCCCGAGGCTCCCGACCCATGCCTCCAGCCTCCAGCGGCAGGGTGCCGAACCCCCTTCCACCCTCCCCAGCTATACTCCCCGCAGCGCTCGGCCTCCCCTCCTCCTGCACACGGCCCAGGCTGCAGGACTGCGAGGGCCTCCACCCAGCCTGCCTCCCCTCCACAGGTGACAAAACAGAGGCCTCCAGTGGGGAACAGCCCACAGCCTCCCCTCCGGGCCCTCCCTCGATCCCAGGTGCCAGGACACCCTCCGCGCCGCTGCAGAGGCCTCACCTCCTTCCCCAGTCCGAGGTGTCGAAGCCTGGGCTCCAGCGAGAACATGAGCTCCCCGCAGGTCTGCCAGAGGCTCCCCACTTCCTCCGGATGCTGCTGGGCGGCCTTGCTTCCCAGGATCACGCGTTCCAGCTTCTCCTGCGGGGAAAGGAGGCTACTGGCCCAGCCGCATTGCCCAGACCTCCCTTCTGGGGCCTCGGCAGCCACCCCCAGCTCCCTGCCCACCTGCGGAAAGCTCCCAGGCACCAAGCTCGGTGTCCCGGGAAACATCGAGCCCCGCCCAGGCCTGGTCAGGAAGAGCCGCACCTTCCCCTTTATATGCGCAGGGGCAGGGGCTGCGGCACCAGGTGAGGTACAGGGTCAAGGTGCCGCTTGGGCCCGCTCCAGTGGGGGCTCCCCCCACTCACCCCCGTTCCCACCTTCCCCAGCCTCCTTAGCTCACCTTGGGCAAGTTGGGAACAAACTTGGTGTCGCCGAAGGACTTGTAGTTACCCATGTTGGAGTAGACGCCAGCAGCGTAGACCAGGAACGCCTGAGGGGGAGTGGACGTCAGAGACCTGGAAATTCCCCCTGAGATAGGAACACCCAGAGGAACCGGTACGGGTGGGCTGGGGGTCCTGGGGGCAGGCCCCAGACCCCACACTCTCACAGGCCAGTCTCCACAGTCCCTGGGCCAGCCAGACTGGGCTCTGCCGCTCCCAAACACAAGCGTTCACCCCCCTTCGCTCCCTCTGTGCCCAGCACCCTCCCAGCCGAACACGGCCACCCACGACCGTTAGGGCTGGTTCAAACACCGCCTCCTTGTGCACGAAGCCTGTCCTTGGCCCCTATCCTGGAAGCAGCTCGTGTCAGAAGCTGCAAACGCGAGAAATGAGGGGCCGGTCACTTACTGGAAGGCTTCTGCTGACCCCAAACCTAGTCTCCCTCTGACAATAAAAGCACTCACCTTCCTTTTGGCAGAGGGGGTCGCCCGCTCTGGGGGTGGGCAGAGGCTCAAGCTGGCCCAGGAGAGCCCCCCAGGAAATGTCCCAGTAGCAAAGACTGTTTTATACTGGACTCCCCTTCTAGAGCTGAGAGATAAAACCTGTACCCCGTGATATCACAGAGCCCCTGAATCTAGCCAGACGAGCCCGCCCCTAGCGCTGACCTTTTCAATTATATAAGCCAATGATTCTTTTCTAATAGATTTTATTCTGTAGAGCAGTTTAAGTTTCACGGCAAAATTGAGCAGAAGGCACAGAGACTCCCCATGCACCCCCAGCTCTCAGCCAGGGAGAGCGACTGGATTTTGTACATGAGCTGTGTATCTTAGACCCTTGCTGCAGCTGCTTATTAGTCCAGCAGCGTCATCTCTTTTTTCCCACTTCTGGATTTCTACATGGCTGACGGGTCACCTGTGAACAGACAGTTTTGTGTTCTCCTGCTCCATCGGCTCGTCATCTCTGTTTCTTGCATTAACGTGCTGAAATGCAGCGGTGAGAGGGGAAAGCCTCACATTGTTCCCGATCTTAGTGGGAAAACTTCAAGCTTCTCACCACTAAGAAGACGTTAACTGGAGGGTGTCTGGAGATCATCTCTGGCACACCGAGGAAGTTCCCGCTTACTGAGTGTTTTTATGATGAATGGCGGGGGATTTTGTCCATTGCCCTTTCTACATTGACTGGCCTGATCACGTGGCTTTTCTTCCTCGGCCTGTGGACGGAGGGACCCTAGAAAGTCAGCATCACCCAATCCCAAGACCAGACGGAGACTTTATAAGAAAATGACAGACCAAGACTTCTCGTGAACCGCGATGCAAGAATCCTCGAGAAATTACCAAACTAAACCGAGGCCAACGTGGGTGTGTCCCGGGTAAGCTCACCGCGGCACTTCAGAGGCCTCCCGAGCTTGAGAAGCGCGCACTCTGCTGTTGGGTCCATTCTCTACAGATGTCAGCTATCCCGGTGGATGGCGACGCTGCTGCATTAACCGCACCCTCGCTAATTTTCTGCCCATTGAATCCACGCACTTCTCATGGTGTTAAAGTCCCCAACTATACTAGTGGGCGCGTCTGGTTTTTCCTTGCAGTTCTAGCAGTTCTGCCTCATGTCTCTGATGGCCTTGTTAGACACACACGTCAAGGTCACTGTGTCTTCTGGGAGAGCTGACGCTTTTATCATGGTGTAAGGTCCCTCTCAACCCCTGACAGCTTTCCAGGCTCTCAAGTTTGCTCCTTCCAAGGTCAACAATACTACTCCTGTTTTCTTAAAGATTTTTTTTTAAAGATTTATTTATTTATGCATACAAGAGCTGGGGAACAGGCCAGAGGTGTAGGAGGGGACGATGAAAGGATTCACCAGAGACAGAGTGGGGAGCAGAACAGGCAGATGGACTGAAACACACTGCTGAGGAGAGCAGCAGGCGAGGCAGGAGAGGTCTGCGGTGCCATGTGGGTCGTCACCCCCTGGCCGGTGGCAGGGATGGAATTCGTGCTGCGGTGGCTGCGGTTTGCTTCATAGTATGTTGCTTAACCCGCTGCGCCACCAGGGAGGCCCCCAATTTTTAAAAAATTTATTTATGTATACAAGAGCTAGGGCACAGGACAGAGGTGTGGGGGGATGCACCAGAGACAGAGCGGGGAGCAGAACAGGTAGATCGACTGAAATACACTGCTGAGGGGAGCAGCGGGGAGACAGGAGAGGTCTGCTGCGCCATGTGGGTCCTCTCCCTGGTGGGGATGGAACTCGCGAGGTTCTCAACCCCTTGTGCCACCAGGGAAGTCCTACTCCCACTTTCTTTAGTGTTGGCCGGATACCTCTCCCTCCACCTACTCACTTTCAGTCTGTCTCTTTGTATTTAGCGTGGGTTTCCCATGGACAACCTCTGGTTGGGTCTTGTGCTTTGATCTACCTAGACCCTACATAATCAGCACATTTAGACCGCTTGCACTCAAAGTGGTCCTGCTATCGCTGGAGTCACCCATTATTTGTCACGGTTTTATAATTGTCCTGGTTCTTGTTCAGCTTTTGCCTTCCACTCTTCCTCTGCCCTTTGTGGTTTTAACTGAGTCTGTGTACGATTCCATTTTCTCTCCTTTCTTAGCATAGAACCATCATGCTTCCCTTTTCACTCGTTTTAGAGTTTGCAATATACACTTATAATTAATCCCAACCCTCTTTCCAATTACACTGTATTGCTGCATAGGGAGTGTATTGTAGAATACTAAAATAAAGCTGAGTCCTGCCTTTCTTCCCCTGTATCGTGGCTGTCATTTATTTCACTTATATGGAAACATACAGTAAGCACACATAATTGAATGTTGTTGCTTTAATTATTTGAGCAAACTATTATCTCCTTGAGCAAACTATTATCTCCTAGATCAATTAAGAATAAGAAAAATAGGGCCTCCCTGGTGGCACAGCTGGTTAAGCAACACACTATGAAGCATCTCCAGTCACTGCAGCACAAGTTCGAGCCCTGTTGCCGGCCAGGGAGGGAACCACATGGCGCAGCAGACCTCTCCTGCCTCACCCGCTGCTCCCCTCAGCAGTGTGTTTCAGTCAATCTGCCTGTTCTGCTCCCCACTCTGTCTCTGGTGAATCCTTTCACACACACACACACACACACACACACACCCCAAAACCTCTGGTCTGTAGCCTAGCTCTTGTATGCATAAATAAATAAATCTTCTTTTCAAAAAGTTTATATTTTACCTTCTTACTTCTACTCCAGTTCTCTTCCTTTCTTTACATAGACCTGCGCTTCTAACCTTCATCATTTTCCTTCTCTGTAAACAACCTCTTTTAACATTTGCTGCAAAACAGGGTCACTGACAACACCCCCCTCAATTTTAGTGTTTCCGACAAAGTCTCTGCTTCTCCGTCACTTCTGAAGGGTAATTTCACAGGGCACAGAACTCTAAGTTCACAGCTTTTTCCCTCAACACTTTCAAATGTTTCAATTCAATCTCTTATTGCTTACACAGTTACACAGAAATGCGGTGTAATTCTTATCTTTGCTCCTCTGTACATTAGACATGTTCCCCTGTGGCTTCTCTCAGGATTTTGTCTTTATCTTTGATTTTCTGTAGTTTGAAAATAATATGCCTTAGTATAGATTTTTCTGATATTTAATATCCTGTTTAATGTTGTCTGAGCTTCCTGGGGCTGTGACCTGGTATGTGAGTTGAATTTGGGGGAATTCTCAGCCATGATTGTTTCGGCCTGTTCTTATGTTTTTTTCTTTCTCCTCTGTCTGGCCTCCCCATTAATTGTATTCACACCTTCCGGAGCTCTTGGATCCTGTATAAGTTGGGTTTCCCTTCTCAGTATATATTGTATATTTTCTCTTTGCCTTTCAGTTTTGGAGGTTTCTACTGAGATGTTCTCAAGCTCGAGGCTCTTTCCTCAGCCATCAAAAGCCTATCTCATTTCTTTTTTTTTAAAGAAATATTTATTTATGCACACAAGCACTGGGGCACAGGCCAGAGGCAGAGGGTGAAAGGATCCACCAGAGACAGAGCGGGGAGCAGAACAGGCAGATGGACTGAAACACACTGCTGAGGGGAGCAGTGGGCAAGGCGGGAGAGGTCTGCTGTGCCATGTGGGTCCCCTTCCTGGCCGGCGGCAGGGATCGAACACAGGGTCGTGCTGCAGTTTGCTTCATAGTCTGTTGCTTAACCCACTGCGCTCGCTACCAGGGAGGCCCCCCCATCTCATTATCAGTAGTGTTAGCTACCAGCATTTCTGGTTCTTTGTTAGAATTTCCATGTCCCTGCCTCTATCGCCCATCTGTTCTTGCACACTATCTATTAAAGTCCTCAACATATTAATCCGTCATGTTAATGATGGGTCTGACCACCCCATCACCCCAGCCCTAGCTGAGTCTGGTCCTGAAGCCTGCTGTCTCTTCAAAGTATGTTTTTGCCTGCTCAGTGTCTAGCCAGACACATGAGGTGCTGAGTGGAAGGAACTGGTGTAAACAGGCAGAAGTGATGCGTGGTGAGGGAAGGGCGGGGGACTCTGCAGTCCGTGCTGAGGTGTCATCGGTCTTCCAGTGAGCCTGCGCCTCGAGACCGAGCGTCGCGTGTGTTCTCAGGCTGTGTCCCCGTCTCCTCCCTATGTGGGACAGGATGCTGGAGCTGTCGGGAGGTGGGTGTCTCCCATGCCCCCAGTCCGTCAGCCTGTGATCAAACCCTAACAGGTAAGGTTCTGGTTAAGCCTTACCCTGGAGAACAGGCTGTGTTAAGAACAGAATGTGGGGCCTCCCTGGTGGCACAAGGGGTTGAGCACCGCACTGTGAGGCTTCCACAGCCACTGCAATGCGGGTTCGATCCACGGGCAGGGAGGGGACCCACATGGCACAGCAGACCTCTCTCCTCAGCCATGCCCGCTGCGCCCCTCAGCAGTGGATTTCAGTCGATCTGCCTGTTCTGCTCCCCACTCTGTCTCTGGTAATTCTTCTTACCCCCCGCACCTCTGGTCTATACCTCAGCTCTTGTATGCATAAATAAATAAAATCTTAAAAAACAAAAAATACACAGAATGTTCTGGTATATTTTAAAAATGGTTGCTTCCCTTCTCCCCCTGCCAGAAATATGGGAGTTTCTTAGACATTCATTGTGACAATCAAGTCAAGCTCCTGGAAATAAAGTTCACAAAAATATAGGGTCCCCCCTACAACTAGGTCCCCTGGTGTTTTCAACTCACAGAGAGGCCTTCCGCAATTTGTCCGCTACAGTTCAAGTTTTCCTACCCCAGCACTGGCTCCAGGGGTCGCTTCTGGCTGGTAGGGTGTAATTCGCTGTCCCTGTTTCTCATTTCTCCACTTAGAGAGTGGGAGAGCACAGGTTTTCCCTGTGACCCTCTTCTTACAGCTATAAGAAGCATTACTAGTTTTTCAGTTTATTCATCCTTTCCCTTGTTAGACAAGATCTGCGACTTCTAAGCTCCTTATACTCTGGACTGGAAACTGAAAATCTTAAATTTCTTTTATATGTGAGCCAATTTTGTTTCATAGTGCGTTGCTTAACCCACTGCGCCACCAGGGAGGCCCAGGAAACTGAAAATCTTAAATTTCTTTTATATGTGAGCCAATTTCAAGTGGGTTTCTGCTCTTTGAAAACAAAAAACCCACTGAAAATAACACCATGCAGGTAGCACTTTTGCATTTATAAGCATTTCCCCAGCTAGTAACTTTTAATGAGTAAATCAAGGCCTCCAGATAGGATGTAATTACCTACAGTTATATAACAACAACAAAAGTAGCAGAAATAGCCTGAGCTCTGATTGGCTCAGAGATATGTAATCCAATCCCTTTATATATATGTGTGTGTGTGTGTCTACATGTGTGTATATATATATAAATATACATATAAACAGGCCATACTCTCAAACATTTTTAGTGAACCTTTGTGAGATGATTATCTGACAGCATCAATTACAAATCTACAGCACCTCTGACCATCAGTCCTACTTCTAGAAATAGATCCTGTTCACACACGTGCACAAGCACGCTATTCCCAGCGCTGTCTGCTGGCAGAATTGGGAACAGTATAAATGTCCAGCAATAAGGAAAAGATTAAATTGATTACAGCGGGGGCCTCCCCGGTGGCGCAGTGGGTTAAGCAACACACTATGAAGCAAACCACAGCCACTGCAGCACAAGTTCGATCCCTGCTGCCGGCCAGGGAGGGGA
>JAGFMF010011432.1:2444543-2479496 GCA_019455555.1 Galemys pyrenaicus
TTCTGCTCCCGCTCTCTGTGGTGAATCCTCTCACCCCCCACACTTCTGGCCTGTACCCCAGTGCTTGTATGCATAAATAAATAAATCTTTAAAAAAATAAATAAAATAAATTGATTACAGCGTAGGCTGCTGTGGAAAGCTTCACAGCCAATGAAAAAGAATGAGGTGAGTTTACATGTAGCCCATGAAAGGTCTCCAACGTGTGGTGAAGAGTGAAAAAAGCAGGGCTGACGAGAACAGGGAGAGCACAATCTCAGTCACATACGATGAAAATGAGGAACCGATACACCTGCGCATGTGTCTGTGGCTGCAAAGAACCAAAAGGCCCATAACACCCCCATCCTCAGCGGTTCCCTCTGGCAGAGCACCAAGGGCAAGCAAGTGTTCCTGTTTTGTCTCTTGTATGGCTATAATGCATTGAGAATGCATTCTTACAGTACCTAGCCAATAGACCCTCAGATGAAAACCAGATGATTCCATCCGGAGACACGATGCACAGTGGAGGAAGACCTGACCCGGTCTCCCAACCCCACCCTAGACTCTCCCTCCACCTTCTCTGAGTCTCCTCTTCTGTCTCCTTGACTCTGAAAACTGCAGCAGGTCACCAGAAGGTACTAAGTCACTAAGAGGTACAGGCTACCCGCACGCATTTTTGCAGATGAGAAGACTGTAGCTTTTAGGCAGGAGGGTCCTGAATTTGTAGCCTTTGGTAGAACCCAAAGGGAGACAAAGAACTTTGTACACTGTGTCCTGGTCCCTTACACCCAGGAGCCAGACGCGCAGGCTGGCCTGAGAGGACTGACCTGATACTCCTCCTCGGTAAGGCCCTCGGCCAGGGCATGCTGGCGCAGCTGGTCAGGGTCCTGGGCACGGAAGAGGCGGCTGAGCAGGGCATAGATGTAGGGGGCCTCAGGAGAGGTCTGCAGCAGAACAGCCAGACCGCCGTACCAGGCGGCCCGCGACAGGTGGTGGGCATAGAGGCGTTCTGTGGGCGACAGCAGGCGGAAGGCCTCACGGCAGTCCAGGCTAGACACGCCGATGTCACCGGGCAGGATGTACTGGGTGTCCGCCATGGGCCCTGCTGGGAACCGTCACCATCACAGCTGTCATTAACCGCACACTCTGCACACCCGTGGCCCCGTCTGACCCTCCCCCAAAGTCCACACGGGAGGGAACGCCACTGCACCCATTCACCAGACCGTGATCTGGTGATAACCAAGATGAGTTATGCTTCAGAGGACCATGTCTGGTCTGTGACCCCTCAATAGTAAAGATCAAATCCAACCACCTGTCATCACAGATGGGGAAGCTGAGGCCCAGGGAGCTAAGAGCTTTGCCTAATCGCACAGTGGAGGAGAGAAAGCAGAGCCCTGTTATTTCCGGTCTCCCTGCCCAGGTCCCTGTGTGTCTCCCCTCTTCCTTTTCTGACCTCCTTTCCAGAATTCCTCCGTAGGTCCTTCAGCTCCGCCCACTTGTGTACATGGACACGGGACTCAAGGAGGCTACCAGAGGGGAAGCCCAAGGTTCCCATGCGGGCTCAGCCCAGACTCCTAAAACCAAATCTATGGCTCCACTCTTCTGTGCCTCAGTTTCCACCTCTGTAAAATGGGAGTGATGATAACCCCAAGTTCACCGGGTGAGCGTGCAAATTAGACGGGGCGGCAGTGGCTGGGATGCACCTTTGGCGCTAAATGATTCGCCTTGTACTTGTACTCTCTGCCCCTCACTGCCCCCACGCTCTTCCCGCTCAATCACTTAATCTCCCTTAATCCTTCCAAAGCAGAGAGGGAAATCCCCAACACCCTGGGCTCAGCCAGGAGCGCTTAGAGTCACGGAAGTTCAGAGCTGGAAGGAAACTCGTTTCACCTAGAGGACGAGTGAGACCTGGGGAGGCCCAGCGAGTGACCGAAGGCCTCACGGCCCCGCTGGCACCCGGGGGTCTCCCAACCCAGCGCATCCTCCACTCCGCTCGCCCTCACGGGGCAGGCGTTTCCAGCCTCCTGGGCCGAGTCCCGAAGCTCCGCCCCAATAGCACGAGCCCCCGAGTTCTGAAAGGGGTGTTAACCCTTTGCCGTCCGGAGCGCTCCATGGCCTCGGGGCCACAAGAATTCGGAAGGGGTACGAGACAGAGACCAGAAAGCGGCAGATCTCGCGCTCGGCACAACCTCTCCCCGTTCCCCGAGGGTGACACGTTATGACCCCGAAACCCGGGCACCGCGCCTCACCTGCTGCAGCTGCTCCGTTCGCAAACTCACTTCCTGCTTCCGGCTCCCCCATTCATTGGGGCGCCACGAACTCCGCCCCCACCGGCCAATTAGCAGGCGTCGGGGCTCGGATGGGCGTCGGCTCCAGCCAATAAGTGCGCCCTGCTGGCCCGCTGGCTCCCGCCTCCAGGCGCGACCCGGGCACGCGCGGAACGGCCCTTGCGGCCTTAGCCTTTTGTCCGCCCGCTGTGCTGGCGCTGGGCCGGGGGCCGCGGCGGCCGATGTGGCGGCGGCCTGGTCCCAACATGCTGAACTGGCAAGCTTCCCCGAGCAGGGGCACGGCGGTAAGAGGGCCATGGACGGAGCTCCAGGGACCCTCAGCCCCCTACCCAGCCCAGACCCCGCTCTCTTTGGGAATTTTTCCCAGACCCCCGAGTTTCCGTTGTGCTGGTGGGAACCTGCACTATGGGGTTAATGTGGCCACCCCGACCTCGCTGGGTTCGAGGCCCAAGAGGCGGAGACTGAGGAGCAACAGGCTGCCATCTGCCTGCATGTGACAGTCTGCCCTGTTCATGTGTGCTGTGCGGAGTGGGGGGGGGGGGGGGGCAGATGCNGGGGGGGGGGGGGGGGGGGGGGGGGGGGGGGGGGCAGATGCGCCCCTGATGGCTTCCCTGCACCCCCAGCCGCCAAACCGCTTGTTCACAGTGCGGAGGGGCTGGTGGGTGCTTGCTGTTGGTGAGTTGTTAGCAGAACCGAGCCCAAGGCCCCTGTCTGTCCATCTGGACTGTCTCACAAGAGGACGGCCTGGTGGGCATGAAGCGTGGAAGTGCCTGGGCCCAGGGCAGGATGGGGCAGCCTGATGTCGGTCCCAGGTGGGGGTGCGGGGGCGGGGCACGTGGAATCAGGCCTCCACCACTACTGACTCGGCCTTTCGCCTGAATCTTGACTTCCTTAGCAGAAACCACCATAATAAATGTCTGCACCAAGCCAAGTTTTAGACTAGTGTCTTTTAGAGAAGGGTGCCAGGAGAGGGCAGCACCTGCCCACTCTGGGGACCAGCTTCTCGACAGAGATGCCCAAGGCCCTGCTTGGACCACAGTGCTACTGTCGCCTCTGGTGATGTCATTGCAGGGTGGAACTCAGTAACTGGTCTGTCCTTAGGAAAACCGCCCTTCTTCCTCCCGGTGCCGGAATTTTCATTGACGTATAGAGTCTCCCCTGACTTGGGTGAAGTTGAAATGTGTATCAGTAAAGGAGGCAGTGCTGTCAGCTGCCTCCCGAGGACAGCTCAGGCAAAAGAACCCAATACTTCTGGAAACCACCCCCAGACAAGCTGTGTAATTTCTGGCCACAACTAACATGAGCATTACTGAAAGCCTGGGCGGGTGGCCTGACATGCGGCATCGCATTTAATTCTTGCAAAAACCCTGAGATAGCAAATTGTCACTTTTATCCATTGTACAGATGAGGAAACTGAGGCTCACAGGTCCCCTGGCTTCCTTAAGGCCACGCAGCATGTCTTCAGGTGTCCCTGGAGTCTGGTCTTACTCAGACCTTGACTACAGTCCCTCCCCGTTGTAACAAGTGTGCCCCCGTCGACAGAAATGGAAACACCTCTCCCTGGGTCACTCCACGGATTCAAAAATAAAACTTGCGAGAAGCAGAGCCCGGTGCCTGGCGAGTGCTGGGGGTGGTTATTATTGTCGTTAGCGCACTGTGGGCACACGGCGAGCAGCATTCGGTGCCAGAGACCCTCAGGTCGCAGCCAACGTCCTCTCTCCTCCCTCGACCCTGACTGTCCACAGTGGGCTTCTGAGTCCCCTCCCTATTCAGTTCCTCCCTGTCAGCACGGCCCAGCCGCTTGCTCCAGCTTCCTCTCTGCCCCGTAGCCACTTGGCATCTCACTTCCAGGGTTACTTGCCCCTGGGCCTGTGCTCAGCTTCACCCTCCTACCCTTCCCTGCTGGCAGAGCTGGGGGATTCTGATGTGGCCCCTCAGGCCGAGCTCCTGCACCAGCCTCTCAGCGAAGCCTCCCCTCACTACGCCCTCTTCCCGACCCACGAGGTCTGCTCCCTGCCCAACGACTCTCTGACCCTGGCATACAGGAAGCCGTGCCGTCGTTCGGTAGTTTGGTCTGTCGTCCACTGGCAGCCGACTCCACCAGGCAGGGAGCCAGGCTGATGGTCTCCTTGGCCCCAGAGCCAAGTCCAGCCCGCAGTGGGCACTGGCAGATGCCGGTGCCAGCCTGCTGCCTACTGGTCACTCACTCTGGAGCTGGAGGCATCGCATGCATGCGGGACACGCAGGATTTGCGAGGGCAGCCGAGCAGCAAGGTTTATAGAGGAACCCAGGGCAACGGCGGGCGAATATCTGGTGCTGGGCCGGCAGGCTCAGGGCACAGCCAGCCTAAGCTGGGGGTCAGGGGCCCGCAGTCCCTTCACTCCCCCAGGGGCACAGTGTAGGTGGCGTGACACGGACCAGGACGTGGAGGCAGCTCCCCTCCGTCAGCCTGGACAGAGCTGGTGCTGGAGGCCCCATCATTCTGACTGGGACTGGGGTCTTGGGGACCCCATGGGGACCAGAGTTAAGAGGGGAGGGACACAGCCCCTCGATGAGTCCATCTGGTGTGGCCATGTGCCAGCAGGTAGAGTCCCACATGCAGAGCCCCCTGGGCCGCAGGAGCTGGGGACCGGGTCAGCAGGCGGGAGCAGCGACAGGGCCCGGGGAGCCTAGTCCAGCGGCCCCTGGAAGATGAGGCGGACACAGCCATGCTCGCCGGTGAGCCAGGCCCCGCAAAAGGGGCAGGCCGCGTGGAAAGCGTGGGTGCCGTGCGGCAGCGGCGTCTGTGCCCAGTAGCGGGCAGTCTTCTCCGAACAAACATGGCCACAGGGTGCAAAGGCATGGCTGGGCGGCCCGGGGTCCAGGCAGAGGCCGGCTTCCTGGCCGAGCCACAGGGGCACGTAGGGCCCCACGAGGCGGCAGAGAGGACACTCGCGCTCCTGGGGGCCCCGCTCTCGCCGGCAGCCCCAGCCGTGGTAGCCGTGGACGTGGCCGCAGCGGACGTAGACCCAGGGCTGCTGCTTGTCGGGCGCCGTGCGGCCGCGGGCCGGGCTGGGAAAGGCCAGGGTGCTGAGGCCCACGGGGCACTGGGGCCGTGCTGCGTTCGCCTCCTGCCGCTGGGCCTCCAGCTGCTTCAGCGTGGGCGCCCTCAGCAGCCCCGCCGGCGTGCGCCACAGCAGCGTGGCCCCACACAGGTCGATGAGGGACCCGTCCTGCAGCTCGTTGGACTCGTTCTCCACCTGCCAGGGCAGGAGACAGCCTTACTACCCACGAAAGCCCAAACCCCCGGCACCTGTCACCCCCGCCAAGTGCCCACTGGCCCCAACGAAGCTCCCTGCAGAGGGCACCCTGGGCCAGCAGAGTGGGGGGCAGCTGGGGAGGAGGAGGTGCACTGGAGGAGGGGGGCTAGGGAGGAGGGGGTGCTGGGACAGAGGAGGGCATAGGGAGAGAAGCCCAGAGGCAGCAGGTGCTCCCAGCACACAGGGCCCATCACTGAGCGGGACGTGGACCTCGGTCGCCTCATCGTCCAACCAGGTCCAGACCCAAACGGGGTTTTTCTAAACCATCTTCCCAGGCTCTCCCCTCACGGCAGAGGCAGGAAGCTCTTGTGTGGGTAACCTGGGCACGCAGCCAAAGCCACTGTGCAAAGGCTACCGCCAGGCTGCTGCGGCAAGCTCTGGCCTCACCCCTGCCTAGCGCTGCGTCTCGGGCTTATTTCCTCCTCCTCCAGCTGGATCCCACTTCCCAGCGGCTCGAGTGGTTCTCAAGAGTCAGTGTAAACACCTGGCACCCGTCGGTGCTGGAGAAGTGGATCTGGTCAAACAGTCACAAGTGTATTTTAAAATAATGTTTCCCCAACTCTCCCAACGCAATCAACGCCGTGGACAGCTACGCCCTGCTCAGGCTCGGCACCCCCAGCCAGGCCCCCTGGAGGAGCTTGGCCCGGAGCCCCGGGAGGCTCTCCTGACCACGCCCGAGGTCACTCCCCTGACCGGGCTGTGGAGGGCTCATGGCCGCTGAGCCACCCGCTGGGAGGATGGGCAGTGAGACCATCTGAACGTGACGAATGCGGTACAGCGGCAACACTGAGGCCGTGAGCCGCTCATGCGCCACCCAGTGTTGCCCCCCAAGGAGGTGTGAGTTTTTTAAGCTGCTGCATCCTCAGAGCCATTGTGCGTATCTGTGTGAGCCCCACGTCACCTCGCCCGAGGGCGCCCAGCGCTTTGGGGACTACACGGGACTGGCAGGGCTCCCCTGTGAGCTGCCAGGGCTCTCCTGCGCCGGCGGACCCGTATCATCTCCAGGCTGGGGCGGGGCAGACCTGTCAGGAGGGCGCAGGCAGGATGAGGAGGTGCAGGGCGGACGGAGCGGGCCACTTACCAGCTTCCCCCGCTGCTGGGCGGACCGGCTGTCCCTCAGCGTGTACACGTTGCCGCAGACGGAGATCTCCCGCCACAGGCCCGGGGCCGAGTCCTCTGAGAAGCCGCCTGCTGGGTGCATCACCAGGACCCCATTGGTGGTCAAACCGTCCATCAGGCCGTCGGGGGTCCTCCACTTGGCCGCCCGCTCCTGGGACCACACGTGGGATCAGACGGTGCCCCCAGATGGCCCGCAGGCCTCGGGCCAGAGCGCTGCTTCTACTCTCGAGGGCGGGTTCTGGGAGAGGACCGGGGTCCAGACAGATGACCTGGGCGGCCCTGCCCTCTCCACGCCTCGCTCTGCGCCTCTGTGGTCACTAATCCCTGCACAGCCGCGGCTGTGAGGACCGTGGGATGCTCCCGCTCGCTCGCTGACGAGGTGCTGGTCACTCCCGGGGGCAGGGGCTCACTCACACCAAGGAAGATGTTGCTGGAGGCGTCGAAGCCGGCGGCGTAGATGCGGGCCGTGTAGGGCGGCCTGCGGCCGCAGAGGATGCGGCAGGCGTAGCGGGAGATGGTGCTCTGGGCGGAGGGGCCCTCGGTGACCCCTCCTCCGGGGGACGTGTCTGTTACCACAAAGTCAATCATGTTCTCTGTGGAGCGGCCAATCTGTGGGCGTGGGGGGCAGAGACGCGTATGCACAGGAGGTCCCGCCTGGGCTTCACACCCCCAGACTGGGCACATGCTGAGTCCCCAAAAGCTGAGGCGCGGGCAGCACCATCCCAATGTCGGGGCGTGGGCAAGTCTAATCGCCACAGCCGGGCTTTTCCTGTCTGCCTCCCCCACGGCTCCGGGAAACATCGGCTTGCCAAACTGACTGGCTCTGCCGAGGAGACAGCGGAGGGGGCGCCCGCTGTTGGGGGTTCAAGGTCGGCAGCAAACAGTGACTTCCGGTGTGGCCTGACTGCGAACACTTCACCTGCAGCTGCCCGGTCAATGTCCCCACTCGACCACGGGCCAGGGCTATGAAGGGCCCTGCGTTCCAGGGGAAGAAATTGAGGCCCAGAGAGGTCAAGTGAGTCTCGCCCCAAGTCACCCAGCCAGAAAGCGAGGGGACCGGGAACGCGCAGCGTGACTCCTGCTCAGCCCCAGCTCAGCCTCCCAGGCCGGGACACCCCGAGTCCTCTGCAAGGTGACCAGCTACTGGACCGGCACCTTCCCCGTGGCCTTTGGGCGTCCAGGTTCACCCGGAAAAGGCTGCTGAGCACTGAGGTCTGGTGCCCGGAGGCCGGGCCGCAGCTGCAGGGGCCTGGCCTACCTGGAACATGTCCGTGTCGCTGTCGTGCGTGTACTCGACGATGACCGAGTGGCTCCGCGACAGCGTGTAGGAGATGCTGTGCTGGCCGCGGTTACTCAGTGCCTGGCGGGGAGAAAGGAGTCACCTCCCAGGCGTGTGGCCCCCAGGACGAGTGCCCCAACGCCCGCGGCCGTGCCCGGGGAGGGACAGCGCACTGCAGAGGGCCGCCACGGCCGGCACGTCACAGGGGTAACCAACCTGCAGGGGCCCAACAGCCTCCCACAGAGGGTGGCTCGTTTTCAGGCTGCGTGTGGTGGCGGAGCTGCGGCTCAGAGAGAACCGACCAGCGTCACACAGCAGGGAAGGCCAGAGCCTGAATTCTAGCCCAGGCCCCCTGAAACCGCAGGCGCTCCCTTGCCATTGCTGGGTGACTTCCCCCCTCTCTGAGTCGTGGCCAATGCCCCCATCCAGCGAGTGGGTCTGGAGTCAAGGGTCACTGCGCACTCTCAAGGGCTATGCACCCAGCATAGGCTCCCCCGTCAGCGCCATCCTCTGGCGGCAGTGGGCGAAGACACGGGGCGCTCAGCTGCAGGGGGCTGTGGGCAGCTAGGGCCCGGGCGGAAGGCCTGGGCCCTGCGGGGATGGCAGGACTGGCACCCAGGTCTGCTGGCCCGGCTCTTGCCTTGGAGACCAGCGGCGTGGAGATGTGGTGCATGACGTCAGGCTTCACTCCGTTGGCGTGCGGCCGGCGGCTCAGCGCCAGGCGGCTTCGCCGGCGGCCCTTGTCCCCACTGGTCAGACACCCATTGTAGCTGTGGATGGGGGGTGGGGGTGAAAAAGAAAGGGGTGTAGGGAGGGGAGAGGGACGAAGAGAAAGAAAGAAAAAGTGAACCCCTAACAGACTCAGAGGGAATGCGAACTTCTGGGAAAACCTTGCCTTAATATACAAGGTCTAGAGACACCCCAAACTAGAAGCCCCAACTGTGCATTTGTGGAGTGGGGTGGAGGGTCAGGCATCTTCAAAAGGCCTTTCATTCAATTAACCAGGTGCTGGCGCTGGGTGGTGATGTGATGCAGCCCGGGCAGTGCCATCAGCGGTGAGGAGGGCCCGGCTTTTCCAGGACCCTGGATGCCATGCCCACCATGACCAGGCAACTGCCCAGTGTGCCAGAGAGGCAGGAGAAGGGGTTCTGGCCCGAAGACCAGGTTCCTGGGAGAGGGGACACCTACACACGGCCTCGAAGGGCTGGAAAGGATTCACCCTTAGCAAATGTGACTCGCTGCACAAGTACTTCTGGAGACCACAATGAAGTAAGTAGACCCACAAGGCCACTGCCTCTACATATCCATCCAAGTCAAATTTCTACCTTCCTTTCCAGCCCTCTTCCCGAGGAATGACTATGGGAAGCAAAGATGGGGCCTCCCGTGTCCCTGGTGCTTCGCCTGAACTACTGGAACCCGCGCAATGTCTGCCAGGCCAGTTCTCTCTTCCCATTTTATGATGGAGGGAAATCGAGGCTCAGGGGAACGAGGGAAAATGACTTCCCTGAGACCCCAGGCTAGAACCTGAAAGTGCAAGACTGAACTCCAGCTCCAGCCTCTCCGCAGAAGCCCAGCTGGAGGAGAGGCTCAGCTGCGCCACCCGCAGGCGGGCAGGGCTTGGCGACACGGGGCTTGGTGAAGTGCAGCAGGGGAAGATGAGGGTGATGGCACGGAGTCTGTGATGGCAGGTCCTCCATCCCCCTCACACCAGGCTGCGGAGTCTGTGAGCCACTGGGAGCCACAGAAGGTTTGGAGCAAGGGGGTCAAGATAGCTCTCAAGCCACAGACCACTCAAGTCAGAATCTTCTGGTGAGTTTGTGCAAATACAGACTCCACACCCCACCCACAGGGGCTGGTTCCGCAGGTTGGGAAGCGCCCATGGGTGGAGTTTTCATCGAGCTCTTCAGGCCACTCTGATGTGGGTCAGCGTGGGGTTTCCAGCCCTGAAGAGGAGCAGGGGCCATCAAGAGGGTCTGTGCTCTCGGGTCTGGGGTCTCCCCCTCCAGTTTGGGGTCTCCCCCTCCGGAGCCTTGCCCTCAGCTGGGAAGTCAGCCCTTCCCTGAGGACCCCAAGCAGCCCTTTTTCTAAAGCAACCATGGGCGAGAGGGGCACCACGTTTGCCCCAGTAAGCACCTCCCAGTGCAAGACCAGCTCTGGGCTCAGACCAGCCTGGCTCAACTCTCCGCTTTCCCGCTGGTCACACGACCTCTGTGAAAGGGTCTAACTGATCAGGACCCACCTCACAGGCTCACACAAGAGTAAGTAAGAGAAAGCATTTAACCTGCCTGATACAGTTTGGCAAGCTCTGCATAAACGTTAGCTGTTGCCATTACCATTAGTTATCATGGGAAAAATAAAAGTACATGGCACGCGCTGTTTCTAGAGAATCATTCCTCGTAACGGTAGCACAGTATCAGGTAGCCCCTCAGGACAGAGGGCAGACAGAGAAGACACAGGAGGTACGTATGCATGAGGGAGGAAAGGGGGTTCTGCGTCTGGGGAAGAGTTAGTGGGTGGTGCGGGGGTCCTGGTCAGGGGAAACCAGGCAGCGGGGAGTCTACGCAGCCACCAAGGAAGGAGCGTGCTCGCTCCTGCCCACAAGGCTCCCGTCTGCAAAGCGAGGGGCAGCTGTGGCTGAGGGCACTAGACCTAAAGTGAGAAAGACCTCGGTCCAAATCCCAGCCCTGCCACTTACCAGCTGTGTGCCCTTGGGCCAGTCACTTCCCCTCTCTGAGCCTCGGTTTCCTCACCTCCTTCCTCACAGCATCTTTGTGAAGATTGAAATGAAATAATGTCCATGAAAGGGCTTGGCGCAGGCCTGCCTCCCAGAACACCCGGCACACGCCAGGCACCGTTCCACGAGCTTCACAGACGTCACCTGGCCCAAACCTCTGACAGCCCTCTGAGGTGAGTGCTTAGCGTCCTATTTGTAAACTGGGAGAACGCAGCACGGGGAACTTAAGCAGCTGCAGAGGCAGGACCTGAACCAAGCGATTGTGCTGGGAAGCCAGAGCTCTTCATCACCCAGGCCACAGACACTGGCTACTTCACAGCTGGCCGGACTTGTTCTTATCTGATCAGAAACTTAGGTGGGTAATTAGAGTTCCCGCAGTAATTTATGAAAAGTGGGAAGAGAAAATAGCAATTATGAGTTGGGGCGACTTGGTCAACGTTGTCTCTGGGAAGGTGAGGAAAGACAAGCAGGGAGAGCTGGCCAGGGTCCGGCTGCTTGGGGAGGTACCTGGTGCCCAGCCCCAACTGGGCCAGGGACGCTCACCCCAGGACGATGAGTTCGCCATACTTGATGGGCTCCTCGCCTGGCTGGGCATCTTCACCGGGAGAAGAGAGGACGCAAGAGCCCTGGCTCCCGGGGTGCTGGAGGTCTGAGGTCCGGGGGGCGCCTACTTCAGGGTTCCCTTCCAGCACCATTCTGGGCAGAGTGGAAGAGGAGAAAAAGAGCTTTGCAGCCTCCCACCCCACCCTCCCTCGAGGCCACTTCCAGCCCTTTCTGAATCACTCAGACCAAGGCAGAGTGACCCATCACTGCCATGTCACCTCTGCCTCCCCTAAAATATCCAGGGTTTGGGGATATCAGGGGAGGCAGATGGATGGGATGGAAGCAAGAGGAAGGGGCCCTCTCATGCTCAGAGGTTTCCTTTAGGCCAGGACACCGGTCTGGGATATGCTGGAAGACAGGTACCCCGGGAGTTGGGGGGAGTCTTATTCCTCATCTTAGACTCAGCTCCTGGCATTAGCTCTCAGCCCCGGGACCTCTGGGCATCCCTCTGTCCGGTTCTTAGAATCTCTCTGGGCATCTTAGTCTTTCTGTCCCTTGTGGGCTTAGGCCTCTGTCTGTCTGTCTCTGTTTTCTCAGCGACCATTCTCGCTGTCTTCCCACCCTCCTCCCCACCTCCGCCTGTCTGGTCACCTCCACCTCCCCATCCACCAGCCTCAGTCTCCCCAAGTTGGTGACGCCCTGCCGGCAGGCCGCTAGGCCCCTCCCGGGTGCGCGCCCCTCCCTCCCTCAGGTGTCTGTCCGCAGTCCCCGGGCCGCCCGGGTCCCTGGAGGCCTGTGGGGGCGGCGCTCCCCCCGCTGGCTCCGGCTGCAGCAGAGCCCGTCGCCGCAGGAAGCCTGTTCGGAAACGTCCCCGCGCAGGAGGGACCGCACCGGGGCAGGCTCAATGACAGCCCGGCGCTTACGCAGATACAGCCCGGCGGCCCCCACACAACACGCGCGCGCGCACGCAGCCCCGCACACCCGAGCCCTGCGGGCAGTGCCCGACCCGCGCGGCGCCCACCCGGACCCCGCCGCGGGCGGGAGCGCGCACAGCCCCGGGCGCCCGCCTCGGACCCGCTCCAGCCGCCTCCAGACGCGCAAACACGCCCCCCGCGCCCGCCCCGGCCCGCCCGGCGCAGCCCCCGCCCCTCCGCCCCCGAGGCTTCACCTGGCGGCGCTCCGGGCCCTGCTCGGCGCCGCAGCCTCCCCGCTTCACCCCGGCTCGGCCCCGGGGCCGCTGCAGCGGGATGGGCCCGGTCCGCGGCGGCTCGGCGCTGCCTCGTCACGGGGACACCCGGGGCCGGGGGGGAGGGGGACGAGCGCGAACCGCCACGCTCCGCCCCCTGTCCCCCATGCCCCGCCTCCGCCCCGCCCCTCGAGCCCCGCCCCGCCTTAGACCCCGCCCCTGCGGCGATGCTCAGACGATGGACCACGCCCCTTTGTGAGGCCCCGCCCGTTGGTCCCGCCCACGAACCCTGGGCGCCTCGCCCACGAATCTATCTTGGGCCCTCCCTCTCCCAACTTCTCCGGCCCCCTAGTCTAGGAGACCTTCACCCAGTAGAGCTTCCCAGAGCCCGTCCTAGTTTCTGGGGTCTCGCGGGTTCTCCCAGCTCCCAGAGCTTCCTTCTCACCGTGGACTGGGGTCTTTCCATGGGGCCCAAGCCCTCTTTTCCAGTCTCGGGCCAAAGACTTTGCACCTTGCGTTCAAAACCCCATTTGGGGGAGCTGGGAGATCACAGGAAAGGGAGGGGGACGCGGGAAGGAAAACACTGGCAGAGGTGATGGAGGCGGCTGTCCGCTGGGGCCCTAGGAAGCAGCTTGCGGGTGACTCGCGGTTGAGTTGCAGACCAGTCTTCGGCCCAGCTCAGCCACTTTCTCGCTCAGTGACCAACGATGGGCTCTGGGCCCCTGGGTGGCCAGGACGCCTCCCGCCTGCACGTGCTCCCCATCCGAGACGCCACAGACCTGACGGGTCGGGCTACCTGGGACATCTCTGTTGTCTATGCCCAGGCTAGGCCCCGCGCTCTGAGCAAAATAAGGCTTGTAATTCCTGCACGCAGGCGTGATACTCACCCATTTTACAGATGAGAAAACAGATTTACAAAAGTGACCTGCTCATGATTATTTTGCTGGAAAGGAGCCAGGAGTGGACCGGCGCTGTGTGACTCCGAAGTTGGGACACCACCTTCCACACCTTGTGTTTTTGGTTAGGGATGGGGCAGGATGGGGCTCAGATGCAGAGCAAGAGAGACCCAAAGCCCTTCAGATCAGATCCCTGCGGCTCGTTATCTCTGGGTCTGCTCAGAACGATAACCACCACTGTGGATGAGCCACAGCCCGCCCCTCTGAGTGTGTGTCTCGCTGAGGAGGTGGCCTTTGTGTGAGTGGAAGTTTACCCAAATTCACCCACACATTCCTGAGGAGCACCTGCCCCCCCTCACAAAAAAACACTTGTTGCTGTGAAGCTACCAGTCTCCCCAACTTTCCTTGGGCCCCACCACATCCACACACCCCACACACTCCCCCACCTAAAAATAGTCCAAGATACCAACTGCTTTGCCAACTGTTCTGGGGCCCCAGCAGCCGGATGAAGCAAGTTAGGGACAAAGTCACTCATTAATCAAGAGAAACTCCCTAAGTGGCCACCACCAAGCAGGCCGCACCTGCTGCACATGGGCAGGCCTCCACCCCCAGTGCCTGCCCTGTGCCCCTTGCCGGGCATGCACCTAGTCTCAGCCCCTTTGCTCTCCCAGCTGCACTTGCCAGAGCATACCCTCGGGGCATATGCTGAATTACCAGTAAAACCCCTGGTTTGCAGACAGGGTGGGAGGTGAGGAGATGCTCCACCCAGGTCCCTAGGAGTCAGGAAGCTGAGGTTCCACCAGAGCCAGGAGGCTACCCTCCCAGACATAGCCTGCGGTGGGGAAGGAGCAAGAGAGCCAGGGTTCGCTGCCAAAGCAGAGATTTCTGCTGGGATGGAGCCCTGGGATCAGCTAGGAGCTGCAGGGTAGATGGGTTTGAACCCCAAGGGACCTGAAGGAAGCTGGGGTGCAGCTGCCCGCAGCAGTGTCCAAGTGGGGCAGAGAGAGAGAGGCAGGCACGGTCCACACAGCCCCGTGCTCTCCGACTCAGCTTCTGCACTCTGTGCCAGCGTCTTCGGCTCCCCTCCCCTCCGGCTTCGTCATCTTCCTAGACAACTTAGTTGTCTAGTGGGAATAATAGTATCACCGATCTGTGGTATTGTTCTGAAACCCTTTGGTTCCTCCCCTCCCTTCTGTCTCTTGAAAGAGTGGGAAAAAAAGGAACATATATCATCAATTCTTGGGTCTGAGAATCCTGAAGACAAGGGCTGGAAGATTATGTATCTGGTGGAGAAAGAATGTTGAGAAGCAAACCCCAGCAGGCTCTGGGCTGGGGGACTTGGAGAGAAGGAAGAACCGAGGCTGGATCCAGCCGTGGAGGCCCTGTGCGGATGGGACAGTGGGGCTGGGAAAAGCTAGCAGCCAGATTTAAGCCACTCACTAGCCAACAAAAGTTAACTTCCTTTGTCCTCAATCCCGATCCCCAAAACCAGTGTACACTTGTTCTTTTTCTTTGTTGGAGAGGTTGTTATGAATTCATCTTCTACTCTTCTACTTTCTGGACAGTTAATCTGTAATAAAGCCTCTTTCTTTTCTCAAACCCTGATGTCATAATCTGGTCTATGCACGGTGGGTAGTGGGCCCCTCTGCCCCGTTCCAGAACCAGGTCTGGAACTTCTCTTTGTCTCTCTGTATGTTGACATCTGTCTTTCCCAACGCAGATCAACATGCTTGGCTTGAGAGAGGAAATGGCCAAGCCACATCTCAGAAATTTTGATACCTTCTCCTTTCAAGAGGTCAGCCCAGATTGAGAATAGAATTTTACATTTTTGTTAAAGATTTTATTTTATCGATGCATACAAGTGCTATGGTACAGGCCAGAGGTGTGAGGAGTGAGAAGATTCACCAGAGTCAAAGTGGGGAGCAGACCCCACTCTGTTTGGTGAATCCTCTCACCTCCCATGCATCTCTGGCCTGTACCCCAGCTCTTGTGTGCATAAATAAATAAATCTTAAAAAAAAAAAAAAACAAAGTGGGGAGCAGAACAGGCAGTTCGACAAAAACACACTGCTGAGGGGAGCAGCTGGCAAGACAGGAGAGGTCTGCTGCACCATGTGGTTCCCCCACCTGGCCGGGGATCGAACGAGCGCTGCAGTGGCTGTGGACACCCCACAGTGTGGCACTCAACCCCTTCTGCCACCAGGGAGGCCCTTCTACATTTTTTAAAAAAGATTTATTTATGCGTGCATGCAAGAGCTGGGTTACAGGCCAGAGGCGTGGGGGTGAGAGGATTCACCAGAGACAGAGTGGGGAGCAGAACAGGCAGATAGACCAAAATATGCTGCTGAGGGGAGCAGCGGGGAGACAGGAGAGGTCTACTGTGCCATGTGGACTAGCTTCCTGCCTGGGAATTGAACTCGCATTGCACAGGCCGCGGATACTTCATAGTGCAGTGCTAACCCCTTGCACCGCCTGGAAGGCCCCAATTTCTACCTCTAATGAAAAATTATAGGAGGAGGAAGGGTGGCCAGCTTGGATGAGATGCCCACTCCTGGCCAGGTAACCAGAGACAAGTAGGGTCCTGCCAGTCACAAATGTTTGCCCTGTGGATCAGAGCTGCAGTTCCTGAGAATGGGGAACCTGTAGGTGATGACCTGGGCTTGACAGTGTTCACTACAAAAATCACATAAATGGGCATTCCTGGTGGTGCAAGGGGTTCGCACCACACTATGAAGCTACTGACAACCACTGCAGCATGAGTTCTATCCCCGGCCAGGGAGCTGACCCAGTGGCGCAGCAGACCTCTCCTGTCTTGCCTGCTGCTCCCCTCAGCAGTGTTTCAGTAGATCCACCTGTCTGCTTCCCAATCTGTCTCTTGTGAACTTTCTCACCCCCCGACCTCTGGCCTATACCCTAGTTCTTGTATGCATGAATACATCTTTAAAAAAAATAACATAGGTGCCAGGAGGGTGTGAGGCTGGAAAGTGAGTTCAACCTGAAGTCCAGTGACCAATGAGAGGCAAGCTGAGAAACTAAGATTTTACCTTCTGGCATATGTGGGACTACGGAGAAGCTTCTGCTGATAGAAGTTAGATGATCGCATGTGTGAGGCGGGGTCAGCATCCTGAATGGCAGTAAGTGGCACAGATTCTAGAATCAGGACATCCCATCCTTTGTTCCCCAGCCCTGTTGTGTACAGAAAAAGCCCCTTTGGGGACTTTGTAGTTTGTAAAACTGTTACAAGGCAGGGAGAGGAGCACCCCAGAACCCCCAAGCCTGCCCTCTCTGAATGGGTTCTGCCATACGCTGCTTTAAGACAAACATATAAAACCTTTAATGGAAAGGAAGTTTAATACAATTAGGGTACAATACAGAAAGGACAAAGAATATAGTTACTAAGTTAAGTATCCAAAGTTACCCATCTCCTTGAGGGTAAAATTCCAGCCAAATAGGATTGGCCCAAAGCAAGGCCCAAAAGCCTGCCACACGTCTAAAGGATCTGTTAGTAGAGACTCATAGAAAAGGGTTAAAAGAGTCAGACAAATCTGGGAGGAAAAGAGCAAAATCAAAATCAAGATGAAAGCTGCCATGTTAACCTCCCCGCTGGTCTCTCACCCACATCTGTTCCAACCAGTCCAAGACCAAGAGGCAAGCGCAGTTTCTTCACATGTCCCTCTGCTCCACGTGCCTCCTCCAGGTCTCCTTGCTGCTCTCCATCCTGCTTCCTGCTTCCTCCCTTCCTTCTGTCCTCCTCTCTGCAGAATCTTCTTTCCCTGCTCAGCTCCACCCACTTAGGGCGGAACCAGGATTCTGGAACTTCCCCCTTTCCTGGGGACGACCCTGTTACAAAAGGAATATAGTAAAATAATTTACTCAAGCCATTGTGAGGGTCGAATGAGATAATAATGCTGGTGAGGGGCTTAGCACTGTGCCTGGAGTGTGGCCGATGTCAAAAAGAAAAAGTTAAACTATACAATAAAACTCTGACTCAGTCTATGCAACACACAGCTGACCTATGGAGATTGTTCTGGGCCGGCTGAGCCTCGCTGAAGACTGCGCTTGTCGGCTCCTGGCCGGTCAGCTCCGTTTCCTGGGCGGTGGGCACTGTTCTAACGTACTGAGTGCCAACTCGGTCTTCACAACAATCCCTCGAGTATTTAAACAGTTTGATCAGCTTCACGGACTACTAGAGGCGCAACTGGGTTTCAACAACAGGTGAGGAAAGAGTCCTACTCCAAGGAGCTCTAGGGTCATTCCAAACTATCACCATGTCCAGCAGATGGCGCCCCAGCTCAGAGAGCTGCGGGAGGCGCATAAGCGCTCAAAACTACTATACCCATAATGCCGAGCGATATCAAGGGCCCCTCAGTTTAGCTGTCCGAAACACTGCCTGTGTGTGCGTGAGGAATGCGTGCACCCAAGCCATTCGGATGCTTCCTGTATCTTCACATGACAAACTAAAAGTTCTTCTTCTTTACATCTGACCCTCTTTTTCTTACTGGTTAGGGAACGGAAGACCTTAAACAAAACTGCTATTTGTAGTCCTCACACGCCCCAACCGAAAGTGAGGTCCCTTAACCTCTGACCCAAGATGGCGGCGCCCTGCGCGCTCGCTCTTACTGTTGTCCTGAGGTGAAATAAGGCCGGGAAGGCTGCATCATGTCGAAGCTAAGCCGGGCTACTCGGACGCTCAAGAAGCCCGCAGCCGGAGGCGTGATCCGGACCATCGTCCGCGCAGGCCAGGCCGTATCCGGGCCCCCGCTGGGCCCCATCCTGGGTCAGGTGCAGCCGCGGCTGGAACCCGGCGTGGGAAGCGTGGGAGATAGTAAGCGGGTGGAGGGTGCGGGCCCAGCAGCCAGGGAGGTCTCATCGAAGCCCGACTCTGCTGTCCACACGATTTATGCCTTGGAGTCAGTACATAGCCATTTCGAGCCTCAGCTTCCCCAGCCCAACCCCTGGATAGGGGATAAAGAGGGAGGATCTATACAAAGCAGCTGGCACTTGAAGCGATCGAATCTGGATAAAGAGAGTAGTGACAGAGGAGTGAAGGTGGAGGTGGGAACGAATGGAGCCTCCGGGGTGGTGGGAAGACGACCCTGACCGCTGTGCTTCCCTCCCAGCGAGGCGTTTCCATCAACCAGTTCTGCAAGGAGTTCAACGAGAAGACAAAGGACATCAAGGAAGGCATTCCTCTGCCTACCAAGATTTTTGTGAAGGTGCAGAGTTGAAGTTCTGATCTCCGCTTTCCTTATCAATCCTCCCTATTCTCCCCCTAGGTCCCTAGTTTGACGACCTGAGGCTGCTGCTATGGTCTTAACTTGGGCGGGTCTCTTCCTGGGTGCCACTTTTCCCCGTTTGCGTGGTGTGCACTAGCTTGTCATTTCTGAGCCTGCCCTGCCACATTGCACTTCTCTTCCCTTCCATCTCACTGGGGCTTACAGAGCAGAGTTCCGCCTGCAGTAGGGGTGATGGGGCTTTCTGCTGCAGTTGTCTTTTCTGCAGTTTTGATCTCTTAGAGGGTCACCATAGGAAGGTGAGTTGTAGGACAGGGGACGGGAAGTAAAAAGTTCCCAGGGGCACTGCAAGTGGAGAGGCAGGAAGAGATCGTTTCACCATTTCTTTTTTACTATTAAGCCTGACAGGACATTTGATATCAAGATTGGACAACCCACTGTTTCCTACTTCCTGAAGGCAGCTGCTGGGATTGAGAAGGGGGCCCGGCACACAGGTGAGGGTCAAGGTGGGCACCTGGAATTCTGGAGGTTCTGAAAGGAGGCAATGACACCTGATGGACTGCTTGTTCCTTCCTCCCAGGGAAAGAGGTGGCAGGCCTGGTGACCGTGAAGCACGTGTATGAAATTGCCTGCATCAAAGCTCGGGATGATGCCTTTGCCCTACAAGATGTGCCCCTGTCTGCTGTTGTCCGCTCCATTATTGGCTCTGCCCGTTCCTTGGGCATTCGTGTGGTGAAGGAGTGAGTGTCCTGGGGAGTTGTAGGCTGAGGGGAGGCCCCAGAAAGTTCTTGACAGCGGTGCGAAGTTGAGAGGGCACATTTCAGTGGGAGAGTCATCTTCCCCCTGAGGGAGGCCACATACAGTTCCAGTTGGACAGGACTTTTTGAGCTGTCTCAAGTTCAGAGTGATCCTGAGGCTACCAGGGGCTTTGGATAAGCTCAGGAATTGTTTCCTTCAAGTGAGGTGCTGGGCGGCAGAGCTTCTGGCCCAGACAACTGCGGGGACAGCACTTATCCCTTTAATATCCATTTGCTGCTGGTGCCACGCATGCTGGGGGGGAGAAAGGGCCAGATAAGCTGGGTTCGGGGCAGTGGCCTGGTTACTTGTGGGCTTCTCACCAGTGACGAGCCACTCGCTCACCACTGGTGTTTTTGCACCTGCAGCCTCAGCGCGGAGGAGCTGGCAGCCTTCCAGAAGGAGCGGGCCTTGTTCCTGGCTGCTCAGAAGGAGGCCGATATGGCAGCCCAGGCAGAGGCTGCCAAGAAGTGACCCCTGTACCTCGGACTCCATGATTTTAAAGGGAGCAACTGGGAAGGCAGGGGGACCAGTTTGGCAGACTGTGCCAAAGGGGAGGAAGAGAGGTCATACCAACTTACAAGTTTTTTCTGATTGTATGTTTTTACACACGTGGCTGTGTCAGGGAACCAAACCCAAATAAACACCCCTTTTCACCGACTCTCAACTTCTTCCTTGGGATGTCGGGGAGGGGACCGTACTGACACTAGCCAACGGGGACAGACGTTAGCTGCCCCAGGAAGGCAGGGTCTTCAGGCCGCCTCTCAGATACGAGCATCGGCCACACTGAGCAACTCGCCGGGCTCTGAATGCGCAGAGGGAGGACTAGAACTCTGACCTTCTGATTAGAAGTCAGAATGTTTTCCCCTTCTCCAGGAGTGAGAACAGGCATGAATGCCAGGGTCAGGTCTACAGAAACAGCAGTTGTTGCTTCCACTTCTGTCAGAAATCCCTCATCCTGATTCCTTAGAAAACTAAAAGTGGAGGACCTCCATGGTGGCACAAGGGGTTAAGCACCACACTATGAAGCTATCAGCAGCCACTGCAACACGAGTTCGATCCCTGGGCAGGGAGCTGACCCACATGGCACAGCAGACCTCTCCTGTCTCCTGCTGCTCCCCTCAGCGGTGTATTTCAATAGATCTGCCTGTTCTGCTCCCCATTCTATCTCTGGTGAATCCTCTCACCCCCTGCACTTCTGGCCTATACCCCACTTCTTGTATGCATAAATAAATAAAAAATCTTTAAAAAAAAGAAAACTAGGGCCTCCCTGGTGGCACAGTGGGTTAAGCAACGCACTATGAAGCAAACCGCAGTCACTGCAGCACGAGTTCGATCCCTGCAGCTGGCCAGTGGGGGACCCACATGGCGCAGCGGACCTCTCCTGCTGTGCCCGCTGCTCCCCTCAGCAGTGTGCTTCTGTTGATCTGCCTGTTCTGCTCCCCGCTCTCTGTGGTGAATCTTCTCACCCCCCCACACCTCTGGCCTGTACCCCAGTGCTTGTGTGCATAAATAAATAAATCTTAAAAAAAAAAAAAGAAAACTAAAAGTGGGAAAGGCCATATGACCCAGCAATACCACCCCTAGCTATTTATCTGAAGACCATGAAAACACCCATAGGAAAAGATTTCTGCACCCCTAGGTTCTAGCAGCATTTTTCACAATGGCCAACGAGTGGGAACACCTTAAATTTCCGGCAACAGATGACTGGATGAAGAAATTGTGAGACACAGGGGCCTCCCCGTGGCGCAGTGGGTTAAGCAACACACTATGAAGCAAACCGCAGCCACTGCAGCACGAGTTCTATCCCTGCTGCCGGCCAGGGAGGGGACCCACATGGCGCAGCAGACCTCTCCTGCCTCCTCCCCACTGCTCCCCTCAGCTGTGTGTTTCAGTCAGTCTGCTTGTTCTGCTCCCTACCCTGTCTCTGGTGAATCCTCTCACCTCCTTGGACTGGCCTGTACCCCAGCTCTTGTATGCATAAAGAAATAAATCTTAAAAAAAGAAAACGCAAACTGTGATGAACAGCAGTTGGAAATAGTGGTTTGGAGTCTCCTCTGGGGGAGTGTCAGGCGCTGGGCATGATGCTCCCTGGAGGACAAGGGAGCATGAGTGATGGGCACAGTCCTGCCTCCAGGGGGCACTGCTAACCAGCAACCCGGCACAAGTAAAACTTGTTCCAGCGATTGTTGTCACAGCCTGACAGGGTGAGACAAGGGCGCTACCAAGTTCCTGGCCTCCCCCCCATCTCTCCAAATGAGGCCTCCTGGCTATAAGGCGAGGCCTGCTGGGTGGCTAGGCCTGGGCGGGGCAATTGGCTTAGGATTTCAGGCAGAACTGAACTAGAACTGTGTTGTCTCCACTTAGCCATGCGGCCACACGTTTGGCTGCTGAAAGCAAGACTTTACGTCACAGTTTCTGTGGAGTCTTAGATCTCAGAAAGCTGCCATCGAGGTGTTGACTGGGGCTGAGACTCACCTGGGGAAGGTCTTTTTCCCACTGCCCATGATTCCTCCGCAGCCTCGGTTCTCCTGGAGCAGTCACGCCGGAGAGCAGTTGCTTCTTCTCGGTTGTCAGCCAGAGGTCACCCTCAACTCTGCTATGGGGTCCTTCCCATCAGGGCCTCAGAGCCAGTGGGAGAGCGTCTGCCCAGAGGAGTCTCACGCAGGGACACATCCTACCACGTGACCACGTCCGTCCTGTCACCTTTGCTTTGGGGGCAACAAGCCACAGCTCCTACCCAGGAGGAGGAGCTGTACAGAGGCGCCGCAGGAAGCAGGGGCCCGGGGGCCACCCTGGGGTGCTCGCCAGAACGTGGGACCGGCTGAGTGACGCTCTCAAGGTTATGCTCGCCTCCCGCTTACCTTGGGCGCTCCCGTCCTGCATGTGGAATTGCAGTGAGGCGAGCGCTTTGCCGGCTGAGGCGCGCGAGGAGCGCGGGTGCTGGGAGCGCTGGCTGCAGCGAAGCCAACCGGGCTCATGGAGCCGGAGCGTGGGGCTTGTTACTGCAGCAAAACAGCCTATCCCGTGGTGTTAAGCTGGGGTTGAGCGGCCACCCCAGGCCAGGTTGTGGGGTTGTGCGGCCACCCCAAGCCAGGTGGCTTCGGGGGTAGGTTTTCCAGGCCTGGAGCGCTGAGTCGGGCAGACCAGCGCCTTCGCTCCGCAGCTCTGGCGCGCTCCCTCTCAGCCTCCTCAGGTCACAGTCGAGTCTCAGAGTGAGCCGCCCTTTTAGGCCTCCCCTCCAGCACGCAGGTGTCAGCACTTGCGCATGCGCACCGCTCTCCCGGCCCAGGTGTCCAGGCTCATAGGTGCGCCTGCCCCCCCCCCATGGCCGGGGTCCACGCAACCCCAGGGAGGGCAGACCACAGGCGGGTCTTAGAGGCTAGCGGCCTGCTTCATATACCGACTGTTGGGAAGAAATGGCATGGGCCCAGTGTGGTGCCTCTGGTTATTTTCTTTGGGATAAATTCTTCTAAATGGAATAACAGAGTCGCTCTCGACTTTCAATTTCTGTTTTTAAAAGATATTTATATTTATTTATGCATACAAGAACTAGGGTGTAGGGCCTCCCTGGTGGTGCAGGCAGCTGGTTGAGCCCCGCACTGTGGGGCTTCCGCAGCCTCTGCAGCAAGAGTTCGATCCCTGGTCAGGGAGGGGACCCACAGGGCGCAGCAGACCTCTCCTGTCTCCCCGCTGCTCCCCTCAGCAGTGTACTTCAATCGATCTGCCTGTTCTGCTCCCTACTCTGTCTCTGGTGATTCCTCCCCCCATCCCCCACCCCTGCCTCTGGCCTGTCCCCCAGGGCTTGTGTTCATAAATAAAATCTTCAAAAAAAAAAAAGAACTGGGGTGTAGGTCAGAGGTGTGGGGGTGGTGGTGAGAAGATCACCAGAGACAGAGTGGGGAGCAGAACAGGCAGACGGACTGAAACACACTGCTGAGGGGAGCAGCGGGCCAGGCAGGAGAGGTCTGTGTAGGTCACCTCGCTAGCGCGGATCAAACTCATGCTGCAGTGGTTGATGTAGCTTGATAGCCCTGCGGCTTTTAACCCCTGCGCCCCCAGGGAGGGCCCTGCTTTGAATTTTTTTAGTAATCATACGTAGAAAGTGACTATAGATGAAGAAAATGAGGTTCAAATGTTAACTGACTCTCCCAAGATGACAACCTCGTCCCTTACTTCACTGAGAAATGAAAACTATCAGGTAGAAAACTCCCAAATTCAAGGAAGTCTGCTAGACCTGTCACCTGTCCCTTCTCCCTGAGCATTCCATCACACAGCCCTTCACTCTGCTGGGAGCCCTGTCTCCTTTCCTTCTTACACCTGCTCCCACCACCAGTTTCTCCTAGATGCTAGCCAACTAGCTGACTAACCAGTCAACTAGCTGGCTACTAGTTAACCAGTTGGCTAAGTAGTTGACTACTTAACTAGCTGGCCAGTTAACTTGCTGACTAACTAGTTGAATAGCTATCTAGTTGACTGGCTAACTAGTCAACCAAACTAGTTGACCAGGTGTATAACTTGTTAACTAGCCAGGTAACTAGTCATCTAGCCAACCAACTAGTTAGCTACCTAACTGCCTAGCTAGCTAGCAATTCGTTGGTTGAATAATTAGTTGACTAGGTGTTTAGCTATCAACTTATCTAGCTAACTATTTAACTAGCCAGATAACTAGTCATCCATTCTCTTCATACCTGCCAGAGGGTGGCTTACACAGGTGAATCGCCCCATGTCACCCCCTGCTCCCATCTCCCTAGTGCACAGAAAATATGCCCTAAGTTTCTTCCCATGGCCCAAAGCCCCGAGGAAACTTCTTCCGCCCTTTCCTCCACGCTGCCTCTCGCTTGTCTTCATTCATTCACACCTACTTCCTGTTGTCCCTCTAACTTTCATCTGAGCTGGAACATTCTCTTTCCTGTTTCTCATCTTTTAGATCGGAGCTCGATGTCACCCCCTGGGAAAGTGCTTCCTGACACCCCACTCCATAGGAGAACTGTCTAAACCAGAGCTCTCCAAGTCCGGGCTGCCCAGCCCACCAGCCAAGCTCTGTTAAAACCTTTGTCACACCACCAGGACATCAGCCTGGGAGCCGGCACCTGACCTGCATCCCCAGCACCCAGAGCAGCTCCTGATCTTAAACCTTTGTCACAAGAACGAATGAGATGGCAGCGCCACTTGAGTTCTGCCTTTATGTCCCAAGATTCAAGCTGATTCTCCTACACTTTGCCCCAGGACATTCGTCTGGTGCTGGTGGGGAGGGAACTGGCTGACAGCAGCTCTGCTTCTTCAGCACCTCTGGGACTGCCGTGGTTTTTGAGTCCGTTTGATTCTGTCTTAGGACAATATCTGGGACGCCACCTCAGGGACCTCTCCAGGAGAGGAACAGAAGTGGAGATTTTGGTGACCAGCAGGTGGCGCTATTGTCCCTGCTAAATTTTCCTCTGCCCTGGACCTGGCCCTGGGCTCGTGCTGGATCTCCGGGTGCCTTCTCCTGAAAACACCCACACTCCACCATCATCTACCCCACACACCCCACCATCATTGAGGTGGGGATTTTTTCTCACGTACCTTTTGCTTGTTTATTTTTATTTAGTTTTACTTTTTAAAGAAAAGATTTAGATTTACAGGAAAATTGTGAATAAAGCTTGGAGTGTTTCCACATGGTCCAGGCCAGTTTCCCCCACTGCTAACACCCTACACTTACATGGCGCATTTGTCACGGCAAGTGAACCAACATGGAGACATTATCCTGAACTCAGCTCTGTGCTTTACTCACTCAGATGTCCTCACTTTGTAACCCAGTTTCGTTCCTGCTCTGTTCTGGAATCCCATCTAGAACACACATTCTCTCTTGTCATCCTGCTTCCTCAGGCACCTCACAGCCATGGGGCTCCTCTGACCACCAGGAGGTGGCGCTTGAACCGTGGTCAGTGAAGATTTCAAAGTGAGGGTTCTAAGTCTTCCCTTGGGGGAACACGGGGACCAATTTTTGTGCTAGAAATTGGCGACTTCTTACCCAAATCCTTGGCCTGGCTTCAGAGATGGTCCTCTCGATAAACTATTTCTGCTGTGCCAGACACAGCCCTGGTGTTGGTGCCAGGGATGGAGCAGAGCTAGCACAGCGTCCTCTGGGGCCTACAACGCAGCTCTTGTGCCCAGGCTGGAGACCAACGTGTGAGGAAGGCAAGAGAAAGTCTTCATCCCCGGCCACCCACCAGTCCATCCAGGGCAGGAAGGGCGAGGGTCCCGGGCCTGCCTTTCCGTCATAGAGGCCTGAGGGGCAGAGCCGCAGAGCTGGGGGCCTGGGGTGAGACGAGCTGGGGGCGTTGTGCGGCTGCCCCAGGCCGAGTAGGTTCATTGTTGGTTCTCACAGATGAAAAGAGAATTTTGGGGCCTCCCTGGTGGCGCAGTGGGTTAGGCAACACACTATAAAGCAAACCACAGTCACTGCAGCACGAGTTCGATCCCTGGCGGGGGGGACCACATGGCCCGGCAGACCTCTCCTGCTGTGCCCGCTGCTCCCCTCAGCAGTGTACTTCCGTTGATCTGCCTGTTCTGCTCCCCGCTCTCTGTGGTGAATCCCCTCACCGCCCCCCACACCTCTGGCCTGTACCCCAGTGCTTGTATGCACAAATAAATAAATCTTTAAAGAAAAAAAAAGAAAAGAGAATTTTGGAGGTGCTGGTGGACTTCGCAGGCCTTTAACACTGAATCAGGGGGACGGGCCACCTGGTGGGAGAGAGCAACTCGGGCTTCTCCCTCAGTCTCGCCTCAGCGTGCGGTCCCCTTTACCCCTCGCCTCTGGGCCCAGGTGTCCACCACCATCGGGCGGGTGTCTCACCTCCCCACCTCTCGCCCCGGCAAGGTTGTGGGTGGCAGCCACCGAGGCTGGCCGGGGCGGGCGCAACACCTGATTCCCTGCACCTACCCTGTGGGAGTGACCAGCTGTGCCCTCAGGTCCCAGAATCCAGCTCCTGAACTTCAGTTGCAGGAAGATTGGGGCCTGGGGTTTCTTTGTCTTTGAAAACTGCTCACTAAGCGTCTGAGTCACCATCCTTCTATTGGCTTTGCTAACTGAAGTCTGCTCTGTGCTCCCCCGCGGGTTTATGGAGAGAACTGAGCAAGCTCTAGCAGCATCTTTGGGAGATTGGTGCCATTTTGGGGGAACCCCATTTGATTTGTGATGCAACCGAGGCTCAGTGCCACCCAGCAAATACTCAGTGGGGCGGGTTTGAGTCCAGCCCTCTCTGTCTCCTGGTTTTCATTTCCCTCCATTCCCTGCAGGCTGGACCCTTTCCACTTGACCCACTGAGTTATATTCTGCTCAGAAATTCGCTGCGCCTGCTCACACTTGGGGCGGGAAGACACGCCCACACCCGTCAGGTTGTTCTTGGGGAGTCAGGGCGGCTTGAGGTGGTGGGTCGCTGATGGGGGGAGCGGAGACCACAGGCCATGTGGACATGGCATGCAGCTGTGGCCGCTCGCCAGCTGTGGAGCAAGCTGCTTCTGGCCGTGGTCCTGTTTCTCAGAGAAATGGCGCTCGCAGACCGGGCCAGAGGGCTCCCTGCAGCGAAAAGGGGTGAGCAGGTGTTTGCGGCCTCGTGAGAGGGTCACAGAGATACTCGTCCAGGGCCAGGGCCCCCAAGGAAGCTGCTTCTCTGTGGAACGAGCTCAGAAAGAAACGGATGCCCTGAAACTTCGAACCCACGTCCAGGACAATGCCGGGCGGCCCTTCTGCACCCACCGCTCTCCCCCACGGCCCTTGGGGAGCACTGCGCCGCGCATGGAGAGGGAGCAGACGCAAGGCCCTCGAGGGCTGGTGGCAGGGCGCCTCAAGGCAAAATGCGGCATCTGTTCAGCCCCCAGTTCTCCAGCTCCGAGCACAGCCAGCCCTGCGCAGGCCCGGCTGGAAGACGCTGACAGACATGCAGGAAGCAGCAGGCCCAGACTCCAGCGCCCGGGCTGGACCTCCGCAGGCTCCAGTCCCCGCCCCTTCCCGCAGCAGGCACCACACCACAGCTACCAAAAAGGCAAACTGGACTTTATTATAAAGTTGGCTACAAAGTCACCGCAGCACCACGAGGTGGCTGCCGGGCGGGCCCGGCCATGTGGGGGCCGGTGAGACCCGCCCCGGCGCGCCTCGGGCAAGCACACGTGTGACGCGGCAGGTCTGCCTTCCTCCACCGGAAAGGAATGTAGCGTCTCTTCGCGCCCCTCACCCCAGGCGCGGGGCGCAAGAGTCAGGAGAGGGCCGCCAGGGCGGCAGAGTCCATCGGAATTGAAATCCCGTTACTGGTGTGTAGAGAATTCTACGTGGGTGTCAAGAGCCCCTCGGGGCACAGGCTGGCCTGGGGGGTGCTGCCTTTCCCCCACCAGGCCCAGGGGTGGCCCCCGGGAGTGGAGAACTGGCCCAGGCCCATGGGGCAGCGCGGGGGGGGGGAGGGAAGCGAGACTCCCCCATTCTCCGCTTGAAATCCCATTCAAGGAAACTCACTACGAGTGAATACAGATTGAAATGGAAACTGGGACCGCTCGAAGTCTCTAAATTTTAAAAAGAAGCTCCCTTCCCTTGCCCTCCCACCTCCCCCCCCCCATCCTGAAGGGCCCAGGGAATCAGATCTATCCCCCTCCGGCCCCCAGAATCCCCCCAACAGTCCCGGGGGGGTGGAGAGCGGCTCCACGTCTTGATGACAATATGCCATACTTGACGACGTTAAGTCACAGACTTATTCAAAACGTTGGTTCCCCTCCACTTCCATCTGGGCAGAGAGAGAGAGAGAGAGAGAGAGAGCGGGCGTGGTCAGTGAGGTCCACTGGGAAAGAGGGCGGGCTGAGGCCGGGCAGGCTGTCGGCACAGTGGGCCAGAGTGTCGGCCCGTGCCTGAGACGCCAGGGACCCCACAGCGGAGGGAGAGGCTTGGACGGGAGAAGACTGTGGCTTTCGCCTTGGAAAGCCGGAGTCCAAGCAGGGAGCCCACGATGGGTCTCGGTTTTACCCTCCCTCAGACGCCTACAAACTTTTGCCCTGCGTTCCCGGCCGGGGGTGGGGGGGGGCGGGAATGCCAAGCTGCAGGTCCAGCGCCCCTTTCGTCATCACCATGTGACCTTAGCAGGTTCTTAAGTTTGTCAAATGGGAGGGCTGACAGCTGGTCTCGGGACCTCCCAGAGCAACAAGCGCAAACTCCCCCCGCGGGTTCTCTCGCACCCTGTCGGCAGGAGCCTCACGCTCTGCAGCCTACACCCAAGCAAGGCCCGCTGACCCTCCCACGGCCCGCCCAGCTGCGGCCACCCCGCTAGCGGGCTGGAGGGGTGCGAGGAGCCACCTGGCAGCAGCAGGCCGGGCCAGGGCGCTGGTCTCGGCTGCACTCACCTTCGTGGAAGCTGTCTTGAACTTGGCTCTGGAGTTGATGCAACTCATCAGTAAACCCATCGCAGGGGAACGCTGAGACACCTGTCTCAAAGGCGGTTTCATATGTGGCCAGGTCCTCCAGGAAGCTGTGGTCTTCTGGGGACAGGTTGTTGCAAGGCGACGGGGCCCCTCCTGGGACCACCTCAGGGTCCCCGGAGCCCCACTCCCCGCTGGGGTCCGGGGCCGGGAGGTCCAGGAAGATGTCGTCCACCGGCGCCTCCTCCAGGAACGCGCCGCCAGGGCCGGCCAGGAAATCCAGCTCCTGGCACTTCCAGGGCTTCAGGTCCAGGCTGAGCACCGGGGGGCCAGCCCCCGGCAGGGACAGGTTGGGGTCCAGAGGCTCCAGGCCGCCAAGTGGCTCCAGCCCTCCCGTGCCCGCCTCAGCCGAGAAGGGCCTGTCCATGCCCTGCGCCAGCTGGCTGATCTGCTGGATGAGACGGTCGATCTCACTCTGCTCCTTCCCGGAATAGTGGAAGAAGCTCTGCTTGACCGGAGAGGCCTCGGGAGTGAGCAGGCCTTCGGGCACCAGGGGGACATCCACAGAGAGGGGGCCCCGGAGCTGGGCCAGGGCCAGGAGTGTGCAGTCCCCATTACCAGGGCTGCTAGGACTCGGGGGCAACTTCTCATAGAGAAAACTGCATCCCTCCTGGGCAAAGTAAGTCTTGGTGGGGCTGGGGCTCAGCTGCTCCGGGAAGGCTTGGCTGGGGCTGTTCAGGTGCTCCTGGAATGCCGTGCTGGGAGGCGTCAACTGCTCGTGGGCAGGGCTGCCCAGCGGCTCGGGGAAGGTGGCAGTGCTGGGAAGCAACTGGTCTGGGAAGGCTGAGGTGCAGGGAGCCAACTGGTCTTCATAGCTTCTGGCCGTGGCTTCAGTCAGCTGGGCCTGCAGTGGGCTTGCCAGCGCATCTGGGAAGGTCGCGCTGCTGGGTGTCAGTTGATCGGAGAAGGTCGCGGTGCTTGGAGTCAATTGGTCTCGGAGAGAACTGGACGGAGCGGGCAGGTGGGTCTGGAAGGGCTCGTGAAGGCTGAAGAGAAAGGCGCAGCCTCCCAGCTGGTGCGGTGTGTAGGGAGGCGTGCACACCAGCTCCTTGCTCAGGTCTGCTTGAAGAGGGGGCTCCACGCCAGGCGGGAATGCCAGGTAGCCGAAGCCGAGCTCTTTGGAGGGTCGAGGAAGCTCGTCTGACGCTGAAGCAGCACCCAGCTCGGGGGTGCTGGGGAAGCCGGTGCTTCTGGGAGCCCCCAGGGCTGGCGCGAAGAGTGGGTTGGGGCCGGAGCACTGCTCCTGCGGGAGGACGTTCTCAGGCAATGAGGGCAGCATGGTCGGGGTGCCCAGGACATAAGCTGCCTGGGTGTTTTCAGAGTTCAGTTGCTGGCGGAGGCTCCAGGCTTCCGTGTCACTGGAGAGAGGAGAGACAGCTGGTGAGACTTTGGTGTCCATTCCCAGAGCAGGCGCCTGCTTTGTAGCTGTCTGCGCCCACCTCAGAGGCTCCCCGGGACCCCGTCTCGCTGCTCACCTGATGGGATAGTTATTGGCAGTAATGGGGCCCTCTGGACCTTCTGAGTATAGCAGGCAATAAATCCATGCCCAGCCTCCGGGCTTGGCCTGCAGTCTCACCACCATCTCCGCCTGAATATCGCCACTCTCAGCCACTGGGGGGACGGAAAAGATGCAGAGTTAGCATGTTCTTCAGACAATGACACCTGCCCTCCCCCTCGCTGACCTCTGCACTGAACTGGGGTGTCCATGACATCCTCTTGCTGACTGCCTTAACCTGCACCACTCAGCTCCCCGCCTTGACCTCACCCAGTCCTGATTCTGTCCTCATTGTGACGTTCACGCTACAGCCTCCTAAGCTGTTGGCCACACTAGACTTGGCCCATTCTGGCCGGGTCTCCCATGCCTTTGCCCAGCTCTATCTCGTCCCAACTCTCTGGACACTCACACAGACGGTAGTGTTGAGCAGAAGCATGGCCCAGGTCCTCAGGGTGCAGGAGTCCATACCACGACTTACAGAGCAGTTCACTGCGCTCATAGCCCAGGTAGACTAGGACGCTGGGAAGTGGAAAGGGGGAGGTCAGCTTTCTGTTTGTCCTGCTCGAGACCCAGGCATCTCACTCCCTCCCAGGCCCTCTCACCCCTTAGACCCCATCCTCCTTGGCCCTGACTCCAGAATCTAGGGTCCCCTCATCGCTAGTCTCCCTTCCTCCTGGAGTCTGGACACCCTGGGCTTACCTCTCAGAGATGTCCAGTAGGGCCAGGTCCTTAGCATGACGGCTCTGAAACATGGCCAGGAAGAGTGAGGCAGGGCCAGGGCCAGGGCCAGGGCCAGGGCCAGGGCGGGGTCTTGGTTCCAGTGGGGCACAGAAAGCTGTGAACACAGGATTTCCTGCCCAGTAGGCTCCAGGTGGGTGAGCGTGGAATCGGCCTCGAATAAGTACCAGTTTGTTGCCTGCACTCTGGCGCCTGAGAGATTTGGAGGTGTTGAATCGACAGCGGAAGAGGCGATCTAGGTGGGTAAAGAGAAAAATTGATGAGGGCGGAAGACTAAAGGGCAGGGTAGCAGGAGGGAGAGCAGAAGGAGGAAGGAAGAAGGGAGTTTTTACCAGTGTCCAGGGCAGAGTGGAGGGTGAGCTGCTGGCGCACAGTGAGGTGGTCAGCTGGGTCAATGATGTCGTAGATACTGTCACCCTGGGCAACCAGGTCCACCTGAGGCAGGAAAAGAATAGGTGGCCATGAATGAAGGCAGCCAGAGACAATACTGACACAAGGGATCTTACAGGAACAACCCTTCCCTCCCCAGTCATGGTAAGATTCTCAGAAGTGTAAATCTCATTGTTTCCCACCCGTGTCTCAGTCCAACCTGAGAGGGCTCTCAGCACTCACCATGGAGTGGCCCAGATGCTCGCTCACACTCTCAGACAGATATAACAGCTTCCCTTCAGCTGTGAACACAAGCAGAAATCCAGGTAGTGCTGCCACGATGTCTTCCAGCTCTTGAGCTGAGAGCAGTCCTGTGGGGCCTGCCAGAGGAGTACCTGCAGGGGGAGAAGACAGGGTGAGTCAGGAGAAAGATGGGGGAGCAAAACAGAAGTAAGGGAAGCATGGACTGAGTTTCAGAAAATTCAGAGGGATTTCTCATGGGCATGCACACACCACACCTGTTGACCCGCTTTCCACAGCTCTTGCCCAGAGAACCTGTTGCTGACCTGATCTCCCTAGTCAGCAAGCCATTTGAGTTCTAAATTGGGACCCCAACTTCCACCGTCGTAGATTTCAGCACCGCGGACAGCGCTCCAAGGAAGCGGTGTTTCAGCACCGCGGACAGCGCGCCGCACGCCCCGGTGGTTCTCTCAGCACCGCGGACAGCGTCCCAAAGGCGGCAAGAGAGTCCTTCCGACCAGCCGAACAGCGGCCGCTCTTCCCCAGGCTTTGGCGGCTGCATCCCTGCAACTTCCCAGGTTTCCCTCCCGAGCTCCGGCAGCGCCTCTGCGCTGATGGGGACTGGAGCCATTCTGCACTGGTTCTCCGCCTCCCTAAAGTCTTTGATCAGGCTCTCTAACCCTCATTCAGAACTAAGGTGAGGTCTGGACAGAGCTCGGGAGGAAAAAGTAGGGAGCCTTGAGTTCCCCCAGTCCCTTCTCTCCCCGGCTAGCCAACATGCTGCCCTAGACATGCGGCAGTCTCAGCGGGTTCCCTCAGCTCCGCTCTCCCTGGTACCTGCCAGCTCGAGTCTCCAGCAACCCCAGTTTGCTCACCTCCAGCGAAGAAGACGCCCTTGCGAGTGTAGATGCAGGCGAGGCTCATGATGTGCAGGTAGGACAGCCGGACCTTGTCCGCTTCGGCCAGAGGCAGCAGCTCCTTGAGGTTCCGGATCTCAGCGTTGATCTGGTCCCGGCGTGCCTTGGAGGCACCCTTGGTAGAGCGGTACATGTCTGGCGGCTGCGGAGCTCCAGCTCGGGCGCTCCGAACACCTGCGTTCCCGTCCCGACGCGCCGGTGGCTTCCTCTTCCTTGCTTCCCCGTCTCACGCTCAGGCTCTCACTCTCCTCTCCTTTCCTGGGCTCCGCTCGGCTGCGCTGCCCCCCTCGGCTGCCTGGTTCCGGCTTATATAGCTCCTGGCAGGCGTGGGGGGCTCGCTTTGAGAAGGGGGGGCGGGAAAGAGGGAGGCTGGGCTAAGCAAACTGCAGCGGGAGCTGCTGGCTGGGGAGGGGGGGCGCTCCTCCTCCCTCCCAGGCTTCCGACGTCATCTCATGACGTAGAACGAGAGCGGGAGGGGGGCTGAAGGGAGGGGGAGAACGGAGGCTGCGGAGGGGGCCGAGGCTGGCGGCAGCTGAGCCGAGAAGCAGGCGCTGCCTCAGGAAGGCCTGAAAGGCAGTGCAGGGACCCAGGTGTCCGAGGGTGCTCAGGGGAAGTGACTGGACAAAGGGCGAGGCATTCTGCGGGCTCTGGCAGGAGGGTCTGCAGAGGGCAGGAGGGGCTGCTCCCGACGTCTCTCCGAAGATAAGGGGATGAGGAGGCGCAGGGTCAGCCACATATCCCCCCTCAATATTTGCCACACCAAGCCCGTGCCCACAGGGCGGGTGGGAACAAGGACCTTTCTCGGCCTCTGTGGCACAGGTCAGCGCTAGGGCTGCTCTCCAGGCGCTGCTCGATCAGGGATTCCCTTAGTCACTTTCAAAGACCAGCCCCCACTCTTTGCAAACCTGTGTCTTGGTGATTTAGCAGGGGGAGTCACATGGGGGGGGTCCAAGACCCAAGAAAGGGATGGAAAGGGGGTCCTGAGAAAGACAGACCCGCTGAATTTGGTCTTTGGCTCTGTTTTCCCAGCGCCCAGAATAGCAGCATCAACAGCGAAGCTGTAGTCCGCAGTGTCTTCGTTTTCCTGTCAGCTAATTGGCCCCAACCACTGACGGGGAAACTGAGGCAGGGTCCCAGGGCATGGGGAAGATCTCGGTCTGACCTAGACCCCCGTGCTCCCTCCCCCCCGCCCGTCTCCCCCGCCAGCCCGCCGAGCCAGCACTTCCCCCCCGCCCGATTGCCAGCGCCTTCTCCCCGCGGGCCGGGGGCGGGGGCGGGGCCGGGGGAATCCCAGCTCCATATTAGGACAGGAATCCTCGGCGGCTGCCGCCGCCGCGCCGGGCGGGGCCTGCCTGCCTCCGCATCACTCCGGAGGGCTCCCCACCGCCTCCGGCTGGGAAGATGGGGAAGCAGAAGCAAAGCGAGGGGGGTGTGCTGGACCCCGCGCGACCCCTGCACCTGCCGAGGACCCCTTAACTAATTCAAGCAGGCCTCCGCACCCCCTCCCCATCTTCTGCACGGGGACTCTGTCTTCTGTCTCTCCACCTTCAGCTCTCCACGTCCTTTCTCCCTTCACCTCAACTAATTTCTTTGTCTAATTGCCTGCTCGGTGGTCCATCTCAGCTTTGTGCGCCCTCTACACCCCACCCCCCAAACTCCTCCTTCTGCTCTCCTCCCCCTCTGTCAGTTTGTCTCCATCATGCAGCCTGTACTGTCTTCCTGTTTTTTTCTTTCTCTTTCACCATAGATGACTGCGCTCTACGGGGGCTGATGGGTGCCTCTCTTTCCTCCAGGATTCCCTAAAAGGAGAAGAAGTGAGCGAGGGGACATTTTACTTGAAATCTCACTTGGCGAAGAACTAAAAATGAAAAACCGGGGGGAGAGGAATTGGTCAGATTGTGGAAAGTCACCAAGGAAAAGAGGACATAAACTTTGACACCAAAAAGAAAACTTTGGGGTCAAGGGTGTTAGGAAGAGCCAAGTGGGGGAGATAAGAGGCAACTGAAGAGAAGGGTGTTTGACAAGAGGTCTGGGAGCATAGCCCTGGCCTGTGCCATCTTGGCAGGGGATAACCCACATCCACTGCCCTGCATTCAGGGGCACAAAGAGATGGAAGGAAGGGGGTGTGTTCTGTCTGTCTGTCTGTCCATCACTATCTCTAACCCCACTGACCTGGCCAACAGAGAAATGATTCCTTCAGGAATTACACCTCTGCTCTACTTTCATGTACCTGTGACCCCGGCATACCTGCTTGCTCCTTCCTTAAACTTCTGTTTGGAGAAACCCTTGATCTTGGGGACACCTTCTTGCATGAACGTTGACCTTTTAGTTCTAGCTGGGAGCCATTCTTGGAGTCCCTCTCCGTGAAAAGAGGTGTCTGTTGGGGGGGGGGGGGCTTGTTGGTC
>JAGFMF010011432.1:2479546-2560818 GCA_019455555.1 Galemys pyrenaicus
AGTTCGTAGGTCCAAGATTTCTGAGCTCTAGAAGTGAAGTAAGTATGGGGGGAAGAACTGGGCTCAAGGGTTGAGCTCTTGGATTTTTCCAAGGAGAATGGACTGGGGTGGGGGTGGGGTGAGGCACTCTGGAAGGGAAGAAGGGTCTAGAAGGGGATGAGGGAGGGGGTAGAGGAGGGCTCGTCCTAGCTCGCCCACTCCCATTCATGTCGAGAAACTCTGTATGCCCGTGTCTCCTCTCCCTAGGCCAGCTCCCACTCCCCTTGCCTCCCACCTCCATGAGGCTATTTTTAACTGTGCAGAACCAAAAATAGGCTGGCAGCAGCTTCAGGCCGTGGGAGAGGAGCTATTTATATCACCAGTGACGGTTCCAAAATAGCAAGCAGGAGGAGGGGGCGGCTGGCACACTAGAGAGCTCCTGGCCGCTGCTAAAAATACTGGCAGAGTGAGTCATCCTGGCCTGGCTGAGTCACCTCGCTCTCCCCCCCAAGTGGCAGCAGCAGCAGCAGCAGTGGAACAAGGCTAAGAATTGGAAGCTGAGATGGGGGAGGTATCAGAGTCCACCAGCTCTGGGAAAGTGGGGCAAGGGGATGACTTGGGAGAGGGGCTTTGGGGTGAGTGTGTAAAAGGAGTGGGAGGAGTAGGAGGTGAACCTGCAGCATCTGCAGGCTAATGCTTGGGGCTGCTAGGGCAAAGGGAGGGAGGGAGCCAGACTGTAAGGCTATCTCTGTCTGTCTGTCTGTCTGTGTCTGCAGCTGTGTGCCTGTGTCCCTGAACATATCTATGCACTTGTTCTTTGCAATATGGACATGCATTTGCTACGCCTGTCTTTGTAAAAGATAGTCTGACGTGCTGCGTGGAGTTCTATGTTGATGTCTGTAGGGATTCATCTGTGTAGATTTCTCTGGCCTGCTCTGTTAATAGTTGTGTTTGTGTCCATGTCTGCGCCTCCTCTGTGCCTTTCTCTCCCAGCTTCTGATGGTGTGGATCTGCATACAGCCCCAGCCCCGATGCACCTTCTGTTGCCCCTACTCCTGTCACTTGCTGCATCATCTATTGCAAGATGTCACTCTTGTATCATCTATTCCTATTCACCTCTCCCCCCACCAGCATCTTCCCTCTTCCCAGTCCTTGCCTCCCCCCAGCCATTTGGGAAGGTCTCTCTGCTGCATGCAATCCACAGGACCGATCTGGAGGGAGGGAACCCCACGTCACCTCTCCTGTTTCTCCTGAACCATCCTGCATCCTCTCTGGCCTGCAGGAGTAAGTGGTTTTCCACCACTCCATATTTGGGGAGCTCAGGGAAGAGAAGGGCTTTCTTTAGTTCTAAAAAAAAATCCCTGGTGTGGGCACAGGCATGCGCAGCACACACACGCGCGCACACACACAACAGAGAGAATGAGAGAAAAAATATCAAGGTCCCTTCTTTACTGAAACGAGTTCTCTCGAATCTGTTGCCATGGCAACCCGCCCACTCCTTCCCCGAAAAATCACCAAGAAGAGGTGATGGCATCGAGGAGGGATTGGCTGATTTCTTTCTTTATTATTTTTTCCGAAAAAGGGCTTTTTATAGCAAGAACAAACCATGAGATCCCTTACCCTGTCTGCCATAGCTTTATTGGGGATCCGGAGGGACCTCACCCCTCAACCTCTGTCAGAGAAGAGGAGATGCATCTTCTGCAGAGATTTCATACAGGATGACCTCCTGGGAGGGGGAGGGAGGACCAAGGAGTCTGCCTTTCTAGGGTGGTTGGCGACTCCTGCTTAGAGTTACTCTTCCAGAAATTTGGGGCAAGAATCTTTGACAGGAGGACGGCAAAGCAGAGCCTTCTGGCCTGACAAAGCGTCTATGAAAAGGAGAAGAGTGAAAAGGGACATGGCAAGAGGAGGGAGGAGGGAGGCCTGGAGGGAGCACGCAAATCTCCAGGGCCAGCCGTCCAGACAGGCGGACGGGGCCCTAAGGCAGACCCACCGCAGCTGGCCGAGTGTGAGTCCCCAGCAGACCGCAGCTGTGCCACTCGACTTGCACCCCGGAGAAGTTAGGGCTCGAGGTGAGCGGCCCGGGGGAGCGCTGAAGCTCACCTTGCCTGACTCCAGCCCTGTCCGAGCCTCCAAGGCCTCCTCTAAGGCCTGGCGCCAGCCACTGCCACCACACCCAGGGAGCCTCCTGCCAAGCGCCCTGACGGCCGAAAGGGATTCCTCGTTTGCGCCTGTGCTTGGCTGGCTGCGGAAACGCGGTCACTTGGGGCTGAGGTTGGAAAGCCACACCAAGAATCTGACTCTGGACACCTCCCATTCCATCCGGCCTCGAAGAAGGCCTCGCCAAGGCCGCGGCCTGGGAGGGGCCAGCCGACTGCAGACTTGCCAGGCCTCAGACCCGCCCTGGTGGCGAGCATGGCGCATCACACTTGTCGGAGAGATGAAAAACCGAGGCCCAGAGATGACTTCCAGCTGCATAGCACGTCTCTGGGGTGCTGGGCCTGTGCCCGCTCCCGTCCTCCCATCCCCTGTCCCCTGTTTGGGCTCCTCCTCTTGCACCAGGGGGTGGGGGGGGTGGGAGGGCAGAGAGACAGCCTGCACGCCCGAGTGTTCTGTAAACCAGGCTGCCGTGAAGCACAGCCACGCCCACTTGCGTCTTGCTGTCCGGGCTGCCGAGCCGACGAGGGCACCCCCAGCAACGGCAGCGGGACCCCCACGGGGAAGCCCGCACTGCCCACTGGCCTTCGGCAGACAAGCTTCGCCCTCTTCGAGAGTCGAGGATGGATGCACGCTCGGAATCTCCCCACCTGTCTCCTTCTGCCCTAGAAGCTCTCTGAGTCCAGGGAAGAGCAAACTGCCATGTCGTTTCCTTCACTCGCGCAAATGTCTGGGGCAGCAGCGCTGTGTCCCTGATCGGCAGAGGCCGGCCAGCCCCGTGGACCATGCTCCGTGTGCCCGCGACCTTCCCTCAAGGCCGGAGACTGCACGTTCTGTCCCTGTGGCAACACGAGCTGAGGAGGCAGGGCCCCCCAACCCTGACCTCAGGACTGCCTGCAGGAAGGCAGGGCCCCGCGTGGCTCGATGGTGCGGGGTTATCAGGAGGAGCAATCTCAGCGCTGCGGGTCTCAGACTGCCGGGCCCTCCGTAGCCTGGGAAGAATTCTAAGGGCTCCCCAGAGAGGGTTAGAAAGTGGCCCAGGGCCAGGCAGCTGAGCGGAGTCCAGAGTTAGGACCCAGGCCCCCTGATTTCTACTCCTTTCAGTTTTCTTTTGCTAGATTGTTCTTTTGAATGGAGGTCTTGGAAACACGCCAAGGGCTTCTCAGCAGACGCCAGGCACCTCCCAGCGCCAGGCCGGGTGCCCTGCCTTGCAGTGGGTGCACGACCTCCGGGGAGGGCCGAGCCAGCGTGGCTCGCCCTCAGGTGCCATCCGCGGCTGTTTGCTCTCTCTGAAGGCCCTTGCGTGCGTTATGCTAGCGCCCCCCCACCCCACTTGCACAGGGAAGCACTCAGAACGTTTTATCTATTTATGGTTATGAAATCAACAAATCTCAGGGAAGAGGGTGCATGCTGCACCCACGCGGCGAGCCGGTCAGAGCCCGGCGAGTGGGCTGAGCAAAGGCGGGGGACACGGACGCCAGGCAGGGAGAGTGAGTCCCCCACCAGGCGAAGCTTTTCTGGCAAGCGCCTGCAGGCAGGGCCGGGACCGAGGGCACCAGCCAGGCAGCCGCCAGAACACAGACCAGCCGTTTCCAGGAGGGAAGGAAGAGCCGCCAGCTGGAACACATCGTGCCTGCAGAGCAGGGACCCCTACACCTGCGGGGCTCTGGGGGGACCGGAGCCGGGAGCACAGGCCTTGCCCTGGGGGCCGGTGGACCGGAGGAGGCAGGCCCCCAGGAGGTATCAGCCTAGTCCCATTGCAGAGTCCTCCCGCCATTCCAAGAAGGAATCGAATCCCTCCCGCCCCACGCCTGTCCTCCGGGGGGTGTAGGAGGCCCCCTTACCCCCTCATCAAGGCGTCAGACTCCTCGCCCTGCACTGTCACTGCTTGTTTATTTCCTTGCCTCCCTCCCCCAGCGCCCCACCCCCCTCTACATCTGCTCCGTGGGTCTCAGCCACCACCAGCACAGTGCGGACCTCGCAGGGCGACCCCCTTCCGCGCATGCATGCACACCTGGTGAGGCCAGGCTCGCGCTGGGCCCTGGGATGCGGGGGTTTGGAACCGCAGGTTCGGCCTCGGGGCTGCTGAGGAGGTGAGAACTTGATCGAGGCCTTTGAATGGGATGGTGGGGGAGAATGCAGAGTGCTTGGGAGAGCAAACTGGGAACAGGGGTGGCCTCCCCGGGGGCGTGGTCGAGCTGAGTAACCACGCCCAGGAATGGGGGCGAGGTGGGAGGGAACAGACAGGAGCTCTGACCCCTAAGGCGGACCCCACACGCGGCCAGGAAGCCACAGGAGAAGCCGCTGCCACGTGAGACGCCAGCGGGTGCAGAGCGAAGGCGGCGGGGCTGACCCAGGGGCCGATGTGGAGCGGCCCAGCCTCGGGCAGAGGGGCCGCGGGGGGGGGGGGGGGGGGGGGGGGGGGGGGGGGGGCCNGTGGTGAGGGCTGGTGAGCCCTCCATGGAAAGGCAGGTGCGCAGGCCTGAGGCTCAAAGAGGCAGGAGAGGATGGAGGCGGGGAGGGGGTTCTGGGGTGGGACATGCACAGACTTCCGGTTCCTTCCCATCAGGCAGCGACCTAACGTCATGCCTCAGTTTACCCGTCTGTTAAATAGGGATGTGAGGCAAGCCATAACACCTGCAGCAAAGGATCGATGCGAAAACCAAACGAACAAATCAGCGGAGCATTTGGGCGCTGCCTGGCACCTGAGAGGGGCTCGGTGAGTGCTGGTGAAGCGCCAGCCAGCGCTGAGCTCACGGAGAAGGCGGCCTTGGAGAAGACCGGCAGGAGGCACGGGCTGGTGAGGTGCCACCTTCCCTCCCTGCACTGAGACAGGGCCTGGTGCCCCTGGCTTTTGGGTGTCCTGGTCCAGCTCGGTGTGAGAGCCTGGTTTGCCGGTCAGGCTGGGGCTGCAGCTCCCAAGAGAAGGACAAAGACAACGGCTGGGGCCTCCCTGGTGGCGCAGTGGGTTAAGCAACGCACTATGAAGCAAAACTGCAACCACTGCAGCACGAGTTCGATCCCTGCCTCCCGCCAGGGAGGGGACCCACAAGGCGCAGCAGACCTCTCCTGCCTCGCCCGCTGCTGCCCTTGGCGGTGTGTTTCCATCAGTCTGCCTGTTCTGCTCCCCGCTCTGTCTGGTGAGTCCTCTCACCCCCACACCTCTGGCCTGTACCCCAGCTCTTCTATGCATAAATAAATAAATCTTTAAAAAAAAACTTAAAAAAAAAAAGACAACGGCTGGGCCTGGGGCTGCAGGCAAAGCTGTTCTGAGCTCGGCCTGGCCCCATGTCCCTTGCCCAGCCGGCTGCCTCTCCGCCCAGCGGCTCACCCAAGCACAGCCCACACACCCCGAGCTCGTGCGAGCCCCTTGCCATTTTTCTAGAAGCCAGACTGACCCTGTTCTTCTCCAGCTTAATGCCCCTGTGACCCCTGCCACCCCCCACTACCTGCATCTCCCCCGGGCCGGGCCTCTGCCTCCTGCCACAGGCTCCAGGCTGCCGCGGGCCCAGAGGTCGAGGGCTCCCGCTTCCCACTGCATGCACCTGGGCACAGAGGCAGGTACAGAGGCGGCCCGACCTGTGCCTGGCACACCCGGCGCGAGTGTGGGCTCACGCAGCTCCTCAGCAGCACACGGCCGGCGGCTGTGCCCCCCGAGGCCCCGGGCCCAGCAGAGAAGGTGGCAGGAGTAGCCAGAGGCCCTGGGCAGACTGGCAGGTTCAAGGCCGGGGAGCAGGGAGGGCCGGGCTGGCTGGAGCGCCAGAAGAGACCTTGAGGGCAGGGGGAGGCGCGCCCAGGAGCAGGGCTGCAGGGGTGGGGCAAGCCGTGGCCAAAGGCGGTGGCTGCAGCTATGGCCTGTGCGGCTGGAGCAGCTTCCGGACCAGGGAGGGGAGCTCTGGATGGGGGCGGGGCGGGGACACCCAGCTCTGGAGGGGTGCGGTCAGGTGGGGGGCTGGGAGAGCCCCGCAAGGCCACAAGTCCCAGGTTCGCAAGGCAGGAAGCGTCCTGGGGAGGGCCAGGAGGCGCCAGCTCTGCTTCCAGCATTGCCATCAGCCTACTGGGGTGTGGTCACGCACCTTCCCCCCTCTGCCTCAGTTTCCCTGTCTGCACAATGACAGTGGCAGTGCCTCGGCCCTCTGGGCCTGGGAGGACCCTCCCCTCTCTCGTGCCCGGGCATCTCAGGGCCCACGTGCCACCTGCCCGGTGCCCCTCAGCTTTGGACGCTGGAGGCCGCTGCTCCGAGACCGCGTTCTAGACAGGGGTGAGGCTTGGGCCAGGCCGCAAGTCGGAGGACGGTCTCCAGCGGGCTGCCCGGGCTCCTGGGCTCCTGGCCCTGTGCGCCTGGGGGGCAAGCGCTGGTTCTCCTTTTTCAAACCCAGCCCAGTGGGGCCATCCTCACAGGTGGACCCTTGGCGCGCGGGGACTCACCACTGGACCCACCACCGCTGGGGCACGGGTGGGAGGCAGACCCAGGCCATCTCGGGGCGGTGCTGCGGTGACGTGGCCGCCTCCGTCTCCGGGCGTTGGTCTGTTGGGAGGGAAACGCCAGGGCTCAGGGCCCGAGGGTGCACACCGTGGGCGCCAGGCCCACCGGCCCGTCCACACAGGACCGCCTCTTCGCAGACTCCAGCCTCACTGTCCGAGGGGGCCGGGCACGCCCGCCTTCCGTGCCGGGGCCCGGGGCAGAGCGGCGATCTGGCCGGCACTTGGGAGAGGCGGGTCCTGACCCGGGTCCTGCTTGCCACGCCGTGGCCTCCGTGCCCTTCCCAGGCTGCCCTCTCGGACCACGGTGCGGAGAGAGCCCGGTCGGGGCGGCAGGTCCTGGCCTCAACACCGACTCGCCATGTGATTTTCGCAAAAGTGTCTCTCCGGCTGCCTCAGTTTCCCTTCTGTGCATGGAAGACTCGACCCTGGATCGGGCGTCCCAGGGAAGGACCTCAGGCTCAGGGCTGACTGCCCAGAGCAGGAGCCTCCTCCTCTGCCAGACTTGGCACCCACCGGTGCTGGGCTGGGTCACACCAGCCTCGGGGTTCCCAGCCCCAGACCAGAGGGCGGTCCAGAAGGGTCTGGAACCAGGTACTTGCCGCTCCTAGGGCATGTGCTGGCTGCATCTGCAGAAAGGGCGCGTACACACAGGGCCAGGGTCAGGCGGGGGGGTCCAGGCAGCTGGCACACATGCCCTGGGGAGCCCTGCCTGAGCCAGCACGCACGTCTGCATCCAGGAGCAAGTGGCATTTGCAGGCGATCTGGAAAAGGTTTGGCTCCAGAAACTTCTGGAAAGCTGGTGGTTGCAGGAAGCTTCAGATGGAAGCAGATGTTTGCAGCAGCAACCTGGGTGGTGGTCATGGAGGATGGGGTCCAGAAGTTTGTCGAGAGTGACCATCAGTCCAGAAAGCCCACCTAGAGCTGGCCTGGGCTGAGGAAGCAGCTGGAGCCTGAGGAAGAGGCTATTCCAGCCCCCTGCTGGGTGCAGGGCAGGGACCAGCTCCGGAACCCTGGGCCCTGGGCCGTTGCTCTTAACCTGAAGAAACTGGGGCCGACTCTGGCTAAGAGGTCAGCGTGCGGGAGCTCTAGCCGTGCGTACGCTCCGGGGTGCGCTCCAGCAGCTCCGGGTCAGGTGGCTGCTCTTCTCTGGGCCTCAGTTTCCCTTTCAGCTTCAGGAGGGAGTTGGAGAAACTGGAAGACACTTTTCAGCTAAGATCCTGACCTGACCCAGGCTGAAGCCAAGGAGGAAGTCTGAGCGGGAGGCTGGGGAGGGGCGGGGTCTCGAGACCCAGGGCAGCCCCGGCAGTGAAGTCCTCACCTGGAGTTTTCCCTCTGTGGCCTTGTCCAGAGAGCATCCCCGCGCGCTAGGCCTGGCATCTCGTTTCCTTCCAAGGCTCCCACAGAAGAGTCTCCCTGTTGGAGGGAGAACGAGGGGGTCGAGGGGCCAGGACGGGACCTCCGCTCTCCAAGGCTCAGTGTCCCTAAAGTGGGTGGAGGGGCCACGCTGGGGGAGGGGCGCTACGCGGGGCTGCCCGGCCCGGCCCGCGCGGGGCTCGCGGCTCGAGGGCGGGGGCCGCTCCCGGCTCTGGCGGAGCCGCCACTCCGCCGGTTGCCTTTAAAAGGCGCCAGCGCGCGCGCATCAGCAGAAGGGCTGCGGCTCTCTTCCAAAATAGGCAAGAACTGGGAGGCCGCAGGAGACGAGGCGCGAGCAGCGCGGACGTCACCGGGGCCTCCCCCCTCGGCCGCCTGCATCACGTTTCCATGGCAACGGCGTAGCGCGGCCGCAGATGAATGAGCTACGGCCCCAGACGAGCCGCGCGCGGCCCTGTGCGCTCCCTCCTGCCGGCGGCGCGACACCCAGGCTGCTCCCGGGGTGCAGAACCGGCGCTGGGAGGACGGGGCGCCCTCGTGTTCAGAAGGGTTCCAAGACCCCGCCATTCCCGACAGATCTTCTCCTCTCCCGGTACCCCGGAGGCTACTCGACTCAGACACCCCGACCCGGTGGTTCAGGGTTCCCCAGTCCCAGGGCTCCCCCTAACCGCTCTCTCCCCTCTCACTGTCAGCTCCCGACTCCCCAAAGTCTGCGGAAAACGGACACCCGCTGGCTTTAGCGCCACCGCGTGGCCAATGGTGGCACTGCCGCGGGGGTGCCCTGCCTGTGTTCCGCCGTCTGTGGCGCCCTCTGGCGTCTGAGAGCGGGAGCGCAGAGAAGACCTCGACCCCCAGACCCTAATTAACCGAAGTGTGGGTGTCCCCCTGAGTAGTTAAATCTGGCGAGTGCTCCCCACCGGTTAGACACCGGACTAGGCGCTTTCTCGTATCACTTCATTTTCACAGCAATCATAATATCATCATCATCGTTATCATCGTCAATATTTGCACCCCACTCCACCCCATATTTCTCTCTGCTCCATACTGTCTGTGCCCGGCTGCGCGTCCGCGTGGCCACGCAGGTCTACAGGTGTGCTGGGCCCCTCCACGTGCCCAGCACTGGGCTGGGAGGCTCCCCGGGCCAGCTGGCTGTTCTTGATTGACCTGAATAACTGAAATACCTGAATACAACATAGCATTGCCAGGCCTGCTGACGTCTGTTTTTTCCAGTAAAGGTGCTGACTCTGGCTCCTCCTGGGGACTGTTCGTGGCTTGTTCTCACTGGCTTGTATGTTGGGGTTCATGGGACTCCTTTGCCCCTAGTTTTGTCCGAAACTTCCCCCACGGGATTTCATGTCATTATCTACTTGCTGCTTTCCAGGGTGAGCGCACAGCGGCAGGAGACGGCCCCGGGGCTGGGCCCATTTATGCTCTCCCAACGCATGCAGGACTGTGACTGCCCGGCACTCAGTCTGTCCAGACTAGGACACACAGCAGGTGCTACTCAGCTATAAGATATAAAAACACAGGGCCTCCCCGGTGGCGCAGCCGGCTAAGCAACAAACTATGAAGCAAACCACAGCCACTGCAACACAAGTTCAATCTCAGAACTATGCAAGCGAATCTCACTGCAAACTGCAGTGCGAGTTCGAGCCCTGGCCAGGGAGGGGCCCACAGGGCGCAGCAGACCTCTCCCGCCTCGCCCGCTGCTCCCCTCAGCAGTGTGTTTCAGTCAGTCTGCCTGTTCTGCTCCCCTGTATCCCAGCTCTTGTATGCACACATAAATGAAATCTTTTTTAAAAAAGTCATTATTCTCTTCCAGTTTTTCTCCAAGATGAATTCAAAATCAGTTTCCAAATAAAAAAAGCCTTCAGATTTCCATTAGGCCGGCACTGAAGCTGCGGGTTAAATGCTGACGTGGTCTCCTCTCACCAGCCTCCCGGGCTAATGTCCTCCCTGCTGTGTCTCCTCACTCTGGCCTGCAGGAAATCGTCTTTCATTTGGCTGCAAACACCTTAAGAAAGGGCTTGTCTTCCACCAAAGAGGTCTCAAGGTGGCCCCTGCTGACCCTCCAGGCATAGAAACAGCCCGGGGTTAACTCACCAGCGAATTCCTCAATCTGGGTTTCCCACCCAGTAGGCTCGAGAAACTGAGAAACCCGTTTCCCAGATAGAGCCACCTGGGTGGTGGGGAGTTCGTGGCTTGGTGCAGGGGTCTCACTTCCAACCCACCTTCTCGCTAAACCCCAGGCTTCGTCTTTTGCTCCTGAATGCAGTTAAAAACCCGGTTTTCTCAGCTGGGAACCTGCACTCCGGCATTAGACTGCCCCCTTGTGGAAGCCCCGGGTAAGACAGCATCCACCCTTGCGGGCGGGGTTTGGGGGGTCGCGGCGCGTGGTGCGTGGACGAGGAAGGTGTTGGACCTCCACCACTGCCTCGCAGTCCTTCCCTCAAGGCCACCTCGCTGTTTTAGGGGGGAAAGTCCTGCCCTGAGTGGCTCGAGTGACGGGGTTAGAGGACTCCTGGGGTGTCCCAGCCCCTGTCCCCGTCACAACTGTATCTCCCGAGGGCACCTGGACGCCGCGGCTCGGACGGCCTGCCCAGCGACAGCGCCGCCCTGCCGGCCAACGGGGCGTCCCCGGAGCGGGGGGACACGGCGACCACAGAACTATGCAAGCGAATCTCACAGCACCCGGCTCTTCAGCAGCAAAGAGCACAGGAAATAAGAGAACCAGACACCCCAAGGCGCCAAGGGGGCTCCTGGGCTGGCCCTCCCCACGGAGGCTGGCTGAATGCAGCCTCCTGACAGCCTGCGCTCGGAGGCCCAGCTCCGTGGAGGCCGCGCGGAAGCAGCAGCCGCGAGGACGAGCCGAGCTCGACCAGAACCAGAAGCTCGTGTCCTTGCGCTTGCGCCGCTGAGGGCCTGCCCCAGGCCTGACGCCCGACTGGGCCCAACCGGGGCAGGGGCCCTCCCACCTGCCAGGCCAGACGCCGCTGCTTCCTTGGGCGTCCGGTTCCTCGCCAGTAAAATGGGACACGGGGGCTCGGCCTCCTGCCCCAGGAAGGCTGAGGATGACCCCACGGGCCGCGGCGTGCACAGGGCCTGGCACTCGGCCTTGAGGGGTCGTTTTTCAGTCCCTGGAAGCGAAGCCGACAAGCCCACAGGACGCTGCGCCGAAGCCGACCAGCCCTGGTCAGCCTGTCCCCAGCCCCCTCTGCTTCTCCGCTGCCAGCGAGCGGAGAGCCGCTCCCTCCAGAGCCCGGCTGTGCGGTCCGGCCCGCGAGCTGGACTCTAAGCCCGCGGGTCAGAGGGTCGCGGCCGGCCCAGGCCCACGCCCCTTCCCTGCGGGGCTGCTGAGGATCCTCTGAGCCGCTCCGGGAAAGTTTGGCTTTCTCCAATGGCCGTCAGGGCTGAGGGCAGGTTGGCGGAGACCCGGCCGCCTCCACCATCAAGCGGCCCGCGCGGTGGGAGCCCTGGTGGCCACCACGCCAGCCCCAGGACGTGCGGGGGCTGCTGTGGGCTTGGCCTCAGAAGGAGAAATACCAGTCCTGCCTCAGGGCCATCTGTGCCCGGGCCTGGCGGGAGGAGGCGGAGGGATGACGGCGCAGGAAGGCACCCTTCCAGGGGCCGGGCACTCACGCACAGGGAAGGCGCTCCCGTTGGTCTTGAGGAGAAAAGGCATCCTGGAAACCGGAGGAGGGTGCGTCTGGAGGGCTGAGCAGGCGGGTGGGCCCCTGGGGAGGGCCTGGCAGGCTGCAGTCAGCTCCCCTCCAGGCGCTGAGGCGTGGGAAGCGACCCAAAAGCCTAAACAGGAAATTCAGATAATTCGATTTTCATTTTTGAAAGGTCACCATGTCCCTCAATGCCCGGGCTGATCTAACTACCCTCCTCCGCAGAAAGCAGGGGGCTCCTCACAGGGGTTCAGGGCTGGGGCCAGGAAAACTCGGGAGCAAATTGCAGTGACAGAGACAGGGAAGGACTCCCAGCAACAGAAGAGCGGGGTCTGTTGAAGGGACCCCAGCAGACTGAACACAGCTCCCGCAGCCTCCCCGCAGCCCATGCTGGAACTATTTGAGCAAGAAAGAAAATACGATCTATAATTTAATATGAGTTCTTAAAAAAAAAAAAGATTTATTTATGCACACAAGAGCTGGGGGATGAGAGGACTCACCAGAGACAGAGCGGGGAGCGGAACAGGTGGATCGACTGAAACCCACTGTTGAGGGGAGCAGCGGGGAGACAGGAGAGGTCTGCTGTGCCCCGTGGGTCCCTCCCTGGCCAGGGATCGAACTAGCACCGCTGTGGCTGCAGATGCTTCATGGCACGGTGCTCAACCCCTTGCGCCACCAGGGAGGCCCTGTCCTTGAGGATATAAGTATATACCCACCGGGAGACAAGACTCTTAGGGAAGAATCCCAAAGAACTTATGCGCTCTTCCTAGGCCTGGGGAACAGCTTCACCCTCCCTGCACTCTACGCTCGATTTGCCCTCTGCCGCCCGAGGAGTGATACAGAAAGGGGGAACTGTAGCTTTTTTTCCTTTTTTTTAAGTATTTACTCATACAAGAACAACTAGGGTACAGACCAGAGATGTGGGGGGTGAGAGGATCCACCAGAGACAGCGTGGGGAGCAGAACAGGCAGATCTACTGGAACACACTGCTGAGGGGAGCAGCGGGGAGACAGTGACTGTGCCATGTGGGTCCCCTCACTGGCCGGCGGCAGGGATCGAACTCGTGCTGCAGGGGCTGCGGTTTGCCCCATGGTGGGCTGCTTACCCCGCTGCGCCACCAGGGAGGCCCCGGAAACCGTAGCTTTCTTGCGGGTAAACTGGCCGCACGCCCTTCGCCAGTGGTCAGTTAACAGTGCGCGGTGCCCTCGACTGCTACTAGCCGCGCACCTCGCCAGTACGCCCCCTACTAACACCGGTCAAAAGAAAAGCCCGGTTTGGGGCTAGTCTTCCAAATCCCTGACCAGGCCGCCTCACGCCTAAGTCACGGGCAGGCAGGAAGGCTGAGAAAGGTAGCCCAGGGGGCCGCGGGCTCAGGCCGTCGCGAGGAGGCGGGTGTTGCTGAGAGCCCTGCGGCTGTGGGCTGAGGGTCTGCAGGGACGCTCTGGGCTGTCTTAAAACGAAGGTTTGTTTTATCTGAGGAAAAGAGAGTCACTTTGGAGACACAAGCGACAAAAGCTAAACGCTGAGCAGAACCGAATGAGGAGTGCGCGGGCACTTGTCAAGGAGGACAAAGGGCTAAAGGAACTCGAGCGGGGCGGAAGGGCCGCCTTGTCCCTGCTAGGAAGAGCCACCGTCGTGCAGCCGTCAATTCTCCAAAAATGATCTCGACCTTTAATGTAACGCCAATAAAAATACAAACAGGATGTAAAAGACCTAAACAAGCTAATTCTGGAGTGGAAAAACAAGCGAGACGGTCGAGGCTGTTTCTGATGGAAAAGGGCGTCGGGGAGACAGCAGTGGAGAGAGGTGGCAGCCCTTGGGCCCCCCAGCTGCACCCAGACGGTCAGAGGTCCCGGACCCCCACCCCCATCCTTGGAACGCGCTCCAGATTCCCTTCCAGCTCCCAGAAGCCGCCGACGGACATGCCCCTGCGCGAGAGTGTGCTGTGGGGCCATCTGGATGTGTACGTGACTCAACCGGCTGAAACTTCTCTATAAACTTTTAAGACTTGGCAGCCGGCTGCGGAAACGGGCTTGCCACTTAAGTAGGTTCCTCTGGTGGCTGGAAGGGGCAGTACGCAGTGGCCTGTCTTTTCCTCCCGGGCCCCCTCTGCTGGGGGACAGCTCAGATCGCACCTGGGGGCTCCGAAGGTCACCCCACCAGGGCTGGACAGTGGGAGGGGCAGGGCAAAGGGGAGGAAGCACAGTGGAGTAGGAGGTTCACACACGTGATTTGGAGAAGGGTGCACTGCGGTAACACGTGAGGGGGACCCCGTGCCCCCCAAACACAACCAACCACGGAAACCAACATTATTCTCAGTAATAGTCATAAGATGTTATGTAACCGGGGCGGATCGTAAGGGTAGGATACAAAATGTAAATATCTGTAATATAAAATACAAAGGAGAAAGTCCCTTATGAAAATACCTTCGGGGCCTCCCTGGTGGCGCAGTGGGTTAAGCAACACACTATGAAGCAAACGCAGCCACTGCAGCACGAGTTCGATCCCTGCTGCCGGCCAGGGAGAGAACCCACATGGTGCAGTGGACCTCTCCTGCTGTGCTCCCTGCTCCCCTCAGCAGTGTACTTCCGTTGATCTGCCTGTTCTGCTTCCCACTCTGTCTGTGGTGAATCCTCTCCCCACCCCACACCTCTGGCCTGTACCCCAGTGCTTGTATGCATAGATAAATAAATCTTTTTTAAAAAATGAAAATACCTTCGCTGCTACGCACAGGTTACATCCATCTTCATGGTCTAGGGACAGAGAATGCTTTTCTACATTTTTTTTTAAGATTTATTTATTTATGCATACAAGAACTGGGGTACAGGCCAGAGGTACAGGGGTGAAAGGATTCACCAGACAAGAATGGGGAACAGAACAGGCAGATGGACTGAAACACACTGCTGAGGGGAGCAGCGGGGAGGCAGGAGAGGTCTGCCTCACCATGTGGGTCCCCTCCCCGGCCAGCAGCAGGGATCGAACTGGTGCTGCAGTGGCTGCGGTTTGCTTCATAGTGTGTTGCTTAACCCACTGCGCCACCAGGGAGGCCCTGTAAGTGCAGACCTTAAGCTGTGAGGTCAGAGTGGACACGCCCAGACAACTGGAGGTTTCTTGTAAATGAATCTCTTCCAGGACGCCACAGCAGTGTCGTGAAATGCTGCAAACGAGGGGTTGGGCCTGACAGTGCTGAGAACAAGGGTCCCGACAGCGGTTCTCTGTGGGGGCAGCTGTGCCTCCAGGGACACGTGGGGATGCGAGTCTGTCGAGTATCATACCCGCTAAGGCGCTGCCGCACCAGTGGGCGGGCCGGATCCTGCTGATTCCAGGGGGCCTCCAGCAGCATCACGGCCGAAAGCCCGCTGTGCCGGCCTGAGACACCCACCTCGAGAAACTCCTGCCCAGATGTTGGGAGTCACGTGCGCGCGCGCGCGCGCGTGTTGGGGGGCGGGGTGGGGAGCCAGCACTGGCTGCGCTAGAATAAAGCCCAAAACACTTGATAGAAGCTTCGAGTAGGAAAATCTAGGATGGGACCCTCCTGGTGGCGCAATGGGCTAAGCACCGCACTGTGAAGCAAACAGCAGTCACTGCAGCACGAGTTCGATCCCTGCTGCCGGCCAGGGAGGGGACCCACATGGTGCAGCAGACCTCTCCTGCCTTGACTGCTGCTCCCCTCAGCAGTGTATTTCAGTCAGTCTGCCTGTTCTGCTCTCCACTCTGTCTCTGGTGGATCCTCTCACCCCCCACACCTCTGGCCTGTACCCCAGCTCTTGTGTGCATAAATAAATAAAATCTTAAAGAAAGAAAAATCTAGGATGGAAGGTTTCACAAGAACAAAAACCAGAGATGGGGTCAGGTGACAAACCAGCTGTGAAGCCAGCTCTGGATGTTTCCAGGTTTGTGAGGTGGAGCAGAGAGGATTATCAGTTACAGAAAACGGACCCAACAAGACCCCAAAGAGAGAAAATCCCACGAAGGAATGACCCCCCGAAGCACGCTGAAGGAGCAGCCCCGGCTCCAGCAAATGCAGGTCTCATCCTCTGAGGCTGCCCCTTCCTCTGCCAGCGCCCTTCCGCCCCGCTCCCCTTCCCCCACAGCCTTTAGAACGCAGGCTTTGCCTGTTTGTGTTTAGGCAAATGTCTTTTAATAAACTCACCAAGTGCCTGTGGAATAGGAAATTCCGCCAAAGCCTTTCTCAGAAGCAGGACCCAAGAACCCACCCCACTCCTGAACCCCGACATCTGAACCCTGTCACCTGCAACATTTAGCCAAGATAAATGCACGTGGCAGTGCACACTGGGGGCGCAGTGAGAGAGCTACCGCTGCCTCCCACTTGTCATGAAGGAGTCTCAAAACCTGTCGACTCTGGGCCTCCCTGGTGGCGCAGCAGGTAAGCACCGCACTGTGAAGCATCCGCGGTCACTGCAGCTCCAGTTCAATCCCCAGCCAGGGAGGGACCCACATGGCGCAGCAGACCCCTCCTGCCTCCCCGCTGCACCCCTCAGCAGTGTGTTTCAGTCCATCTGCCTGTCCTGCTCCCTGCTCTGTCTCTGGTGAATCCTCTCATCTCCCGTGACTCTGGCCTGTATCCCTGCTCTAAATGCATAAATAAATAAATCTTTAAAAAAATTTTTTTCCACCCGACCATTTCTCCATCCCACCTAAGACCACTCTTGCTCTCTTTCGGCGCAATTCTGCCACCCCTTCGTTCAGAGCCTCAGCCGGCAACTTGCTCTTAATAAAATATCTCTTTCTGAGACCGTGTACATGGGTCTTGGCCGCCTTTCAGAAGCCAAGCAACACAATTCAAAAGCCAGACAAAGAGCTGAGCAGATACTTTGCTAAAGAAGATCTACAGACGGGGGCCCTCCCTGGTGGCGCAGTGGGTTAAGCAGCGCACTATGAGGCAAACCGTAGCCACTGCAGCACGAGTTCGATCCCTGCTGCCGGCCAGGGAGGGGACCCACAAGGCGCAGCAGACCTCTCCCGCCTCGCCTGTTGCTCCCCTCAGCAGTGTGTTTCAGTCAGTCTGCCTGTTCTGCTCCCCACTCTGTCTCTGGTGGGTCCTCTCACCGCCCCCCACACTTCTGGCCTGTACCCCAAATCTTGGGTGAATAAAGAACTAGATCTTAAATAAAGAAATAAATCTTAAAAAAAAAGATCTACAGATGGCAGGTAAGCACGTGAACAGACAGTAGTCACGAACTGCACATTCAAACAGGATACCGCTACACACCGACGGGGGTGGCTAAATCTGAACCTGACAACACCAAGTGCAGAGAGGACGCAGGGCAACAGTAACTCTCATGCCTTGCTGGGGAACGCACTCGGTGCAGGCTCTTCAGAACAGTCTGAGAGTTTCTATGAAACACACATATAGTTTTACCCTAAGCTCCAGCCAACTCACTCCTGGATATGTATCTAACTGAGCTGAGGATTTATGTCCACACAAAAACCTGCATCTGAATGTATAGCAGCTTTATTCATGATGAATGAAAAGTGGGAGAAACTGGTATGTCCTGCAAGGGGTAAACAGATAAGCAGACTGTTATCCAAACAATGGAATATTATTCTGCGCTAAAAGGCACGAGCTACTGAACCACCATAAGACAGCAGACACCAAAGCGCGTTATTGCATATTGCTATGTCAGAAAAGTCGGGCTGAAAAGATTAATCCTGAGTGATTCCAACTATAGTATGTTCCAGAAAAGGCAAAACTATATCAATAAAAAAAGTCAGCAACTGGTCAGGGTTTCGGAGGAGAAAGGGGTGGAGGAAGAGGGGAAGCAGGAGGGACTTTTAGGGCAGCGAAGCTATTCCATATTAAACAGTAACCTCGATTACACGGCACGATACCTTTGTCAGATAGTGTCGCTCGACACGAAGAGTGAAGTGCAATGCGAACTCTGAACAATGACTCAGAATAATACATCAGTATTGGCTCATCAATTATGACAAGATGCTAATAATGCGAGGGGAGGAGGGGAAGATCTGGAACTCTATTATTAATTGCTCAACGATCCTGTAAGTCTCAAGCTATACTCAAAATAAAATCTGTTACTCTTAAAGACCATGCTGAGGAATCTCTGAGCCTGGACCTTCACCCACTGGCACTGTGCCGTGTGTGGGTTCCGGCCAGCGGCTGCTGTCTCTGCAGAGGACAGCTGCGCTGTCTGTGCTGGAATTTTGCCAAGACGTGGTCATCATTTCAGAGCTTCCCACTAGCAAGTGCCAAGGATGCCCTGAGAGGGTGTGTGTGGGCACTTGCTGTGTCTGTCAAGAGGCCCCGGAAGCCACTGCTTCACCGTGCACAAGAAATAACATTCAACCACATTATCTTGTTACTACACACTTGAATCTTCCCCAGTCCCCAACTGGGATTCTACACTGGCATTGCATAACTGTGTATGTAGCTTGGTCTCATTATCTGTGAATTTCATCACTGGATAGTAACAAAATATTTGCAGTTCACAGGATGACTAAGTCTATGGAGTTGGGAGCCTCGCCTATAAAATGAAATCCAGACTCCTTACTCAGTGCCCCGGCCTGTCGTAACCAGCCTAACTGTCCCAGCGTCTCTGCCAAAGCCATGTGTGTGCAGTCCCAGAATGTGTCAGTCAGCGTTCTCAGCGCCTGTTCGGGGGCAGGGTGCCCCCCTCCACCCTCACCCCACCCTCTGGCTTCTCCACCTCAACACACCAGCGTCTCCCCTCCCCGATCTTCCTTCCAAACTCATGTCACAGCCCGCTACAGTTCCACCAGTTTCCATGAATAGTTCACGTCTAAGTAAATCTATTGTAAAATGCAAATAAATTATTTAAAATGTAGTTTTATTTTAATACATTTATATTTGATTCTTATTAATTTTAATAAAAACGTGTGAGCTTATTAAATTCTAAGTGCGTTTATTTTTTTCAAGGAGAAGTTTATAGCAGTAAGAAGCTAGCATGGGTTGCCCAGGAATAAAGTAACTACGAAAAGTATCAGCAAAAAGTTTGTGTGCAGGTGTGTGCGTGTGGCGGGGGGGAGAACCACGCTCGCACGGAACTGAGGGGTTGATCCCCCGGGCACATATTCGGAAGACTGGAAAGTGGACTTTAAAGGGAGTGACAGAGCGTCAGGCCGCTTCTGAGCGCCCCAAGTCACTGGCGCGTGACTCAAAGCCCCCTCTGTCCTCCTGGCAAGTATCGGGACTGCTCTGGGCCGGTAGCGGCGCTGGAGTCTTGAAATAAAACTAAACCGGACAGAAACTGTCTGTCGTCCATCACCCCACCCCACCCCACCCCAGACTCCTGTCGGCGGGAGAAACGAACACGTGTAGGCTGGGAACGGCCGTACACTCACAACCTGGGGAGACATCTGCTCTTGGGCGCTCGCTCGCCAGCACCCTGCGGCAGGCACGCGCAGAGCGCGCAGAGCGCTGCAGCGGTCCGGAGTCTCCTCAAAGTTTCCCGCGTGCGGGAAGAGGGAGCCGGGTGCATCTTAACATGCTGGACACCACCCGCTGTGTGGCCGACCCGGAGTCATTTCTTGTAAGCGGTGGCAGTGGGGGCGCTCCACGCGCGACTGGGGGGGCGGCCGGGCTCACCTCGGCTCTCCCTTTCCGCCCGAGCTGCCTCACCCCGCCCTGGCCCCGGCCTAGCTCGGCCTCACGCGCAGGCCGGTGCCTCCGCGGTGCGCCCCACGGGCCCAGCGCTTCCCGGGCACCCGCTGGGGAGAAGGTCCGCCTCAGGCTCCTGCACGCGGGCACCCGGGCTCGCCCCGGCCTCCTGGGGGCCGGCTCGGAGCAGCCCGCCAGGCCGGCTGGCAACTGGAAGCCTCAGGGGTTCCCGCGTCGTCCGGTCCCTCGGGGGCGCCAACCTTGGGGGGCGCTAGCGCGTCGCTGACCCCACCCGAGTTGGGCAAGCGGGGGGGGGGGGTGTCCCTGCGGGATCCTCTGCAGGCTCCCACCCCGCACGCGGTGACCGGGACAGGCGCGCGGAGGCAGCGGCGGGAGGCCTCCGGGTCAGCAGCGCCGGACGCCGCGGGCAGCGGCCGGGCCCAGAGACCGCGCCCGGGCGGGGGCTCCCCGTGGGGGTCGGCAGCCCCAGCCCGGGGGCGGGGCCAGCCTTGTGCCCGCCCCGGGGGCGGAGCCGAGGGCCGCGCCGGCCGAGCTGGGGCCGCGGAAATCCGCCAGGATCTCGCTGCTCGGCTCCCGCCTCCCGCCCCCCTTTCGGGAGGACCGGATACCCCAGCGCGCTGCCCGCCGCCCGCAGGTCCGGCCCGGGTCGTGGGCCCTGGGCTCCGCGCGGTGCAGGGGCGGCTCCCCTCCTCTCCCAGCCGGGCGCATCTGCTGGGCGGCGATGGCGCGAGGAGACGCCCCGCAGGACAGGCGAGTCGGGGCCGGTGGGTGCAGCGGTATCTGGGGCCGCGGGCCACGCTCACCCGCCCCCTTTGGTGCGCGAAGGCGCCAAGAAAGACCGGCTGGAACTACAAGTCCCAGCAGCCGATTCCCTGGGCGGCCCGAGGCGCGGTGATGGGGCTTGTAGTCCGCTCTCCGCAGGGGGCGGCCTGGGAGGCGGGAGGGGCGGCGGGTGGCCCTGACGGTGCGTCCTCGGGGTGACCTTCTGCCTGGTCCCCACAGCTACCACCTGGTCGGGATCAGCTTCTTTATCCTGGGGCTGGGCACCCTCCTGCCCTGGAACTTCTTCATCACCGCCATCCCGGTGAGACTCGGCCAGAGGCGCTTGCCCACCCGGCCCCCCTTGACGCCCCTTCGTGCCCAGGTGTTACAGAGCGTCGGTGCCTCGCTCCGGCCCTGGAACCGGGCTCTCAGGGGTGTCCAGACCCTGCGGAGCAGGGCCACGGCGCGGGCCCGGGGAGCCAGCTGAAGCCGCGCCCAGCCCTGCCTCGAGAGGGGGCTCCGAGGCCACCCTTCTTTGAGGCGGCATGAAATGCATTCACGCGTACAATACTTGAGGGGCCCCGCCGGGGGACCAGAAGGGCCCCTCTGGGAGACCCGGGAGGAGACACACCAGGGGAGGGCTCTCTGGCGGCTGAGACTCCCCAGGGAGGGCAGACATGTGGGGCCGGTGGCTCCTGTGTCCAACTGGGCACTTTCCTGAGGCCTCTTCAGTGCCCGCTCTTGGCTGAGCCGTGAGACCCAAAGAGGAATCAGCCCGCTCTTGGGCGCACATGGCTGCCAGCAAGCTATTAATAATGCAGTGAGCTGTGCGCACGTGCCGCCTGCACCAGCAGCCTTGGAGCAGTCCGAGGGTCCCCAGGGAGGAGCCGTTCCTTGTGCCGCACAGAAGAGGTGGCTGGCAACTCGGGCAAAGGGTGGGCAGAGCCTTGCCAGGGAAGGGTGCGGGCGCCTTGCGGAAGCCTTGGGGTGGAGAGTGCCAGGCTGTTCTGAGAAAGGATCGGAGCCTGGGGGGACGCGGAGCTCAGCAGGATCATGCAGGAGGTGAGGCCCAAGGGAAGCTGGATCTGGCCCTGAAGGCTGCCATGCTCTGCTGGGACCTGGGCGGGGGGCAGGGCGGGGTGGGCAGAGGTGCGAGAGGAATGGCGCATTCGCATGCTTTAGAGAGCGTGCGGTCAGTCGGCACCTCGGCTTGCAGTAGCTGCTCAATAAAACCTCAGGCATGTAGAGGCTGCTGCAGGAGCGGGGTGGGGGCTGCAGCCAGGGCAGGAGGCGGAAGGACCACGTAGGGGCCCTGCGGGCTTGGCTCGTCCCAGACTCCGGCCACCCATCGCTGCGTCACGGAGCCCTGCCTGCGCCAGGTGCCGGGACAGCGGAGGGCAAACAGGCCGAGCAATCCAAGCGTGGAGGGAGACGGGCGGGGGTCCCGAGGGCGGGTCTTAGCTGACCCTGTGCCCTCCTCCGCGCACCTGGCAGTACTTCCAGGGACGGCTCGCCGGGCCCAACGGCACCGCCGCGGCCCTGGGCACCAACCACACGGGCCCTGCAGACACCTTCAACTTCAACAACTGGGTGACGCTCCTGTCCCAGCTGCCCCTGCTGCTCTTCACGCTGCTCAACTCCTTCCTGTACCAGTGGTGAGAGGCCCCGGCCCGCCCAGGCATCCCTCTGCAGCCCCTCCACACCGAGCAGGCCCGGGGGACCCCCTCCCGCGCCCCGCCAGCCCCTGCGCGGCGCATCTGACGCCGGCCCCGCCCGCAGCATCCCCGAAGCGGTGCGGATCCTGGGCAGCCTGCTGGTCATCCTGCTGCTCTTCGCCCTGACGGCGGCGCTGGTCAAGGTGGACATGAGCCCCGGGCCCTTCTTCGCCATCACCATGGCCTCTGTCTGGTTCATCAACTGTGAGCACCTCAGCCCCCCGCCCCGCCCCGCCCCGCTTCATCACCTGTCCCAGGAGGGAGAGGGCGGCGCTTGGCCAGGCCCTCGGTGACCTCCTGGCCGCTGCCCTGCCTCTAAGGCTGCACCTCAGGGTAGGAGTGGGGGTGGGTGTTAGCACCAGCCTCACGCCTGCCCAGCGACACCTCCTCCAGGGAGCCTCGGCCCTGCCTAATTGAGCGGGGGCCCCTCCCCTGTCCCCCCACAGCCTTCTGTGCAGTTCTGCAGGGCAGCCTCTTCGGGCAGCTGGGCACCATGCCCTCCACCTACAGCACCCTCTTCCTCAGCGGCCAGGGCCTGGCCGGGATTTTTGCTGCCCTCGCCATGCTCCTGTCCATGGCCAGTGAGTTCACAGGGTAGCTGGAGGGCGGCGGCCCTGGGGTTCTGGGCAGCAGAGAGGACGCGCCAGCAGTGAGAATCCTTGACTCCGAATGGACAGGGAGGAAATGGGGTGGTGGGAGCTGGGGGCTGGGCTTGGGGGTGGGAGCGGGCTCAGTTCTGCAGGGAGAATGACCGGGCAGGCCGTGGGCTAACCAGGGTCCGGGGCAGGACTGCCGAGGCCCACACCTGCGTGTCACAGAAGGTTGAGGTCGAGGGGAAAGAACAGGTCAGAGTTCAGACCGATTTGGGGGAACCTCAGGTCTGTCTGACAGAGGCCCTTGGATAAGGCACCTCAGTGCGGGGCCGTTTCCCACCCAGTGGCACTGGCGGCCATCTTGCCCCTGGCACATAGTAGGTGCTCAAAGTACGCAGCACACGTGGGAAAGTGAGCCGTGCGGAGTGGGGGCACCAGGAGGGGGTCTAGCGTGCCCCACGGGTGAACTGCCAGCTGCTGGGAGCCGGCGGGAGCCCCACAGCTCACATATCTGCACAGGCGGCGTGGACGCCCAGACCTCGGCCCTGGGGTACTTCGTCACGCCCTGCGTGGGCATCCTCCTGTCCGTCGTGTGCTACCTGGGCCTGCCCCACCTGGTGAGCCTGCGGAGCCGGGGCACCTCATTTAAGCTGCTGGCTCTGGGCCCTGCGAGAGGCCAGGGGCGGAGGAGGGGGCAGGGCCCAGTTCTGACCCCCAAAAAAGCCAGTCGCTGGGGGACCCCGGCCAGCCTGAGGGAATCCAGACACTTCCCTTTGCAGGAATTTGCCCGCTACTACCTGGCCAAGAAACCGTCCCGGACGCCAGGCCAGGAGCTGGAGACCAAAGCGGAGCTCCTCCAGGCTGGTGAGTCCTGCGCTGTGCGGGAGGCACCGGCCCCCGCTGGGGAGCGCTGGGGAGCACTTCCCCTCCTCCCCCTTAGAGCCCTCACCCCACAGCCCTCTGGGCAGCAACAGAAGATGGAGGAGACCAGTCATCCCTGCTGCCCTCTGGCCTCAGTTTCCCCGCTAAGATGGGGCGGCCGATGCCACGGCATGCCGGCAGCCTCGGGTCTCGCACACCGGGGTTTGAGGCACAGCAGCCGAGCTGTCGGCCTCGGGCCGGCGGCACGTCGCCTCTCTGAGCCTGTCTGTAAAGCACGGCGACCGCGAGTCTGCCCGAGGTGGTTAAGGCGGCCGGCAGGAGCACGCCCCACAGCAGCCACTGTTCTCTGCACCTGCAGCGGGCTGGGACGGTCCTTGGGTTATGCGACGTGCCCCTCCCTTGGCCTGGCCGTCGCAAGCGGGACCTGCCCTCCTCCTTGCCCTAGATGAGAAGAACGGGATCCCCAACAGCCCCCAGAAGGCAGCCCTGACTCTGGACCTTGACCTGGAGAAGGAGCCGGAGCTGGAGCTGGAGCCGGAGGGGCCCCGGATGCCGGGGGCGCCCTCTGTCCTCGCTGTCTTCCGGAAGGTTTGGCCGAGATGCGGCTCCCAGCAGCAGGCCCCCTCCGGGCCTCGGCAGAGACCCTGCATGGAGTGGGCCCTTCGGGCGCCCACCCAGGGGCAGGGGCGGGGGCGGGGCCGGGGCAGGCGGCCGGGCTGTCCTGCCTGCTCACGCCCCGCCTCCGGCTCCCAGATCTGGCTGACGGCGCTGTGCCTTGTGTTGGTCTTCACAGTCACCCTGTCTGTCTTCCCCGCCATCACAGCCATGGTGACCAGCTCCACCAGCCCCGGGAAGTGGAGTGAGTGCGGGGAGCGGCAGGGGGTGGAGAGGAGAGGAGGCGGCAGGGGGTCAGGCGAGCCCTCCTCTGCCTCCAGGTCAGTTCTTCAACCCCATCTGCTGCTTCCTGCTCTTCAATGTCATGGACTGGCTGGGCCGGAGCCTGACCTCCTACTTCCTGTGGGTGAGCGCACCGGGCTGGGGTGACCTGGCGCTTTTAGGGAGGCCTCGGCTGTAGGAAGCTCAGCTGGTCTGGGGCCAGCGAGGGGGTACCCCGCCCTGAGTGACACGGGGCAGGGCAGAAGCCACATCACAGGGCGCTCCCCAGCACGCTGCCGGGCAGCCCCGGTGCTCACTCACCCGTAGGCGCCCGCGGCAGCGAGCTGGGCAGGGGCGAGTGTGGGGTTGGCCTTCCCGAGGCGCTGCCCCTTCAAACACAGTCTAGCAACCAGCTCCAGCGAAGGGGAGCTGCCCCCTACCAGGACGGGCCTGCCCCCAGCTTCTAGTTCCTCTCGGCGCCCCACCTGCGCGCCCAGGGGTCGGTGGCCCCTCGGGGGTGCTGGGAGGACAGCCCAGGGCGCCCCCTGCCGTGGAGGAGCGGGGGGCGGCGGCGGCAGCTGCCCAGGCCCCGCCGGAGCAGTCCAAGCCCCGGGGTCCCGCTGGCCCAGGCGGGGGTCCGGGCGCGGGGGTCTCGCGGCCGTGCTCACCGCAGCTTCTGCCGCAGCCCGACGAGGACAGCCGGCTGCTGCCGCTGCTCGTGAGCCTGCGCTTCCTGTTCGTGCCGCTCTTCATGCTGTGCCACGTGCCCGGCCGGGCGCGGCTGCCCGTGCTCTTCCCGCAGGACGCCTACTTCATCACCTTCATGCTGCTCTTCGCCGTGTCCAACGGCTACCTGGTGTCCCTCACCATGTGCCTGGCGCCCAGGTCCGGCGGGCTCTCTGCGCTCAGCGGCGGGGCGGGTCACCCCGTCTGCCTCCCACCGGCCGGGCCGGAGCAGGAAGGACCAGGCTGGCGCGGGCACCTCCCCGTACCGCGGCCTTTCCTGAGGCCGCCGCTCTGGGCCTGTTTCCCCTCGGGCCCAGCCGGCCAGTCCTCAGCCGGAGAAGGGCTGAGGCCTGGGCTCCGTGTTCACTTGACGGGCAGCGGGGCCGAGGCCCCAGGGAGCGGGAAGGGGACCGGGAGGACCATTGTGTCCAGAGAGAAGGCAGCGGGATCAGAAGCTTGAGGTGGACCCCAGGGCCCCCGCGCGCTGCCCTGGCCTGTGGCTCATTCTACAGCCTGGGAGGCCGGTCCAGAGGGAGCAGGGCTGCCACGTGGCGCTCGGTGCGGTGGGGGCGGGCGCGGGGCGGGCTCCTGGCGCTGAGGCCCCGCCTCCTGCGTTCCAGGCAGGTGCTGCCCCATGAGAGGGAGGTGGCCGGAGCCCTGATGACCTTCTTCCTGGCCCTGGGGCTCTCCTGCGGCGCCTCCCTGTCCTTCCTCTTCAAGGCGCTGCTCTGAAGTGCTCGGCTCTCCCGCCAGCGGTGCCCCTGCCGCCCCGTCCCGCGCAGCGGCCGGCGGAGGTGGGCGTTGCTCTCCTCCCCTGGTGGCTGGCCACTTGGGGTGCTGCAGGGGAGAATTCGCGGGTGAGGTCACGCCGGTCTGCACCCAGGAACAGAGCTGACAGACGTCTCGTCTCACGGGAAAGGTGTCCGCGAGGACTAGAGGGCCCAGGGGCCTGACTTCCTCCCAGCAGGAGGGAACGCACCTGCCATGGCGAGAAAGCGCCTGTTGGTCCCCAGAGGTCAGAGGCCCCCCGCACCTGGTTGAGGTGCAGGGGGCGTGGCCCCCGTTTTAGGTTCAGAGCAGAAGTGGGGGCCAACCAGGGCAGGAGCGCCCCTTCTCACCGACCCTCGGATCCCAGGGAAGCGGCTGCGGGGAGCTCGAGGGCAGCAGGGAGAAGGGACAGGCACAGGACCTGCCCAGAGGACTCCCCAGCTTCCAGCGGTGTTTACGCTTTGCCAAGAGAGACCGTCTCTGCCGCCAGGGCCCCGGCCCGCAGCCACGGCGAGGGCACTGAGTTTGCAAAGCCCTTCACACCGTGCTCCCCACGCCTCAGGTTTCCGTGGAGGAGCCAGACAGGGACTGTGCTCCCTCCTGGAACAGGTGAGGAAACTGAGTCCAGGGAGTGACTGATCCACAGCCGAGCCGGGCCCTGGCCCACCTCACACTCCTGCAGGCGCGGTTCTTCGTGCTCGTGCCGTCTCTCCCTTCCTCGAGGGACGCAGGCAGGAGGCCTCGGCACTTACGTCACCTTTTGGCTGTTTCGCCTCCTCACTGGGTCCTGGGTCTAATAACAGCCTTCATTTGCACCATGAGTTCAGAGTCTTCCTCAATGTGCTTTCAGCTGTTTGCGTTGATGGGCAGGTGGGGTGGGGGTGACTGTGCCCATTTGGCAGGTAGGAGGACTGAGGCCACGGGAAGGCAGGGGCAGTGGGCATCGCTGACTGGGCCCTCTCAACCCCACGGCGGCCGAAGCTTCTGCTTGCGAGGTGTCCTGGACCCTGGGCAGGGCACCTGCTAGGTGGACACGGCCACTTCCCCTCCACCGGCATCCTTTGCCTCCTCTGGGCTGCTGCTTCTTAGAAACGGAGCCCCCGAGGGGCAGCCAGCCCGGCAGGGGTTTACCCAGGCCAGTTCGGGAGGGACGCAGGGAAGGCCTGCTCCCCCACACCCGCCCTGCCCACCTGGCACGGCCTCGGAGCCCTCCTGCCCTCCGGGGGACACTCGCCGAGCGGCTGGGAGAGACCAGGAGCCACAGGCCGCTGTTATTAAGGAAGGAAGCGAGGCAAAGTCTGGCCGCGGCAGCTGGAGGAGCCACGGGGCAGGACCCAATCGAGGACTCAGGTCCTCAGCCATTCACTGGCCCCTCCAGCCTGGCGACCCTGAAGCAAAGGAGAGTGGCCCCTGCTCCGTGGAGAGCGGAGTGTAATTTGGGGGCCCTGCGGGGACCTCCTGCCCGAGTCTGGAGGGCGGGGTCGTCGAGCCACTGGGAGCCAGGACAAGGAGGCGTTTCTTCAGGTGGGCCGTGAGGGATGTGTTGGAGTTTGCTGCACTGGGGTGGGGGCACCCCAGATTGAGGTGCCAGTGTGTGAAGGCATGAGCGTAGAATATTCAGGGCACAAAGGGGGTGGAGGTGCCTAGGGCGTGTGGGGGCAGTAGCGGGGCTGGCGCAGTGGGTGGGGGGCCCAACAAAGGGCCTCACAGCAGGGTCACCTGGGAGGCCACAAGAGCGATGGGATGTGGTGGGGTCTGTGTTTTAGAACCCCCCTCCTGGCCTGTGCACCCCCGGAGGAGAGGCCGAAGCAGAGCGGCCAGGCAGTCCAGGAGCGGGGTGACGAGGCCCGTTTGGGCCTTGCGAGCAGGACGGACCGGGAGAGGGGCCTGCGCGGAGCTCGGGCTGAGGGCGTGGCCGGCCGGAGTCCTGGGCTCAAAGCACGGTCCTCCATGTGCACTCGCCGAGCCCGGAGCCCTGGAGAGAGCGGCGGGGTCCGGACTGATGGCTGCGTGCGGGACAGACTGCCGTGTGCGGGACAGACTGACGGCTGCGGTCCGGACTGACAGCTGCGGGACAGACTGACGTGTGGGGGACAGACTGACAGCTGCAGGACAGACTGACGGCTGCGGTGCAGACTGACGGCCGCGGGACAGAAACAGACTGACGTGTGGGGTACAGACTGACAGCTGCAGGACAGACTGACGGTTGCGGGACAGACTGCCGTGTGGGGTACAGACTGACGGCTGCGGAGCGGGGCTGGGTGCTGGGCTGCACACAGACACTCACTGTGCCCGTGGCCGGGACTGGTACGGGTGGGACCCCAGCTCTTTCTGTGTCTCCTCCTCCACCTCAGAGACTGCTGGCCCGACGCGCTCCCCAGGCCCGTGAGACCCGTCCGGCGGGCCAGGGAGCTTGGGCCTCTGGTCACCCAGGACCAGCCCAGGTTGGGATGAGCAGAGGGGGACAGGCCCATGCACACTCCTCGGACAGCACGACCTGGAACTCCTCCTCCCACCCTCTCTCCTGGGGCCATGCCATCTTCCCCTCAGGGAAGCTGGCTGGTGAAGCTACAAACGCACTGGGGCTGACGGCCGCTCTGGCTCGTCCCTCTCCTGGTGCCCAGCGCCCGACTGGATGCAGCCCCGGGGCCTTCCTGGCAGAAGCTGTGCGTTTCCATCAGGCAGTACTGGGAGAGGAAACTGAGGCAGGCTGGTGGGCGGACAGCACCGACGGCCACTCCTTCCCTCCCTTTGCTTGCCGCTGCCTCTGCCTTGTGAACTGAATGTCAAAAGAATGTCAAAAATGACTTTAAAATGATTCAACTGCACGCTGTCTACAAGAAACTCACTTCAGATCCCAAAACAAAAAGAGGCTGAAAGTGAAAGAATGCAGAAAAAGATAATGAACCAGTTACTAGAAGGCAGCTGGGGAGATCCACTAACCTCAGACAAAACAGACTCCGTCCAAAGTTGTCAAGCGACAAAGGACGGCCATGAACAGGCAAACTCGTCAAGAGCGGCTACAAGCACAGACACACCTACCGGCAAAGTCCCAAACTGCAAAGTAAAAAAAAAATTTTAAAGATTTATTTTATTTATGCATACAAGAACTGGGGTACAGGCCAGAGGTGTGGGGGTGAAAGGATTCACCAGACACAGAGTTGGGAGCAGAACAGGCAGACTGACTGAAACTGCTGAGGGGAGCAGCGGGGAGGCAGGAGAGGTCTGCTGCACCCTGTGGGTCCCCTCCCTGGCCGGCAGCAGGGATCGAACTTGTGCTGCAGTGGCTGTGGTTTGCTTCATAGTGTTTTGCTGAACTCCCATGGAGGGAACCCACATGGCGCAGCAGACCTCTCCTGTACCCCGCTGCTCCCCTCAGCAGTGTGTGTCAGTAGCTCTGCCTTCACACTCTGTCTCTGGTGAATTCTCTTACCCCCCCCCCCCACCAACACCTCTGGCCTATACTCCAGCTCTTGGAGGCATAAATAAATAAATCTTTAAAAACAAAAACAAAAACAAGTGCTGGAGAGGGTGTGGAGAAAGAGGAGCCCTATTACGCAGTGGGGGAATGTAAACTAGACACCCTTCTGGACAGCAATCTGAGTTCACCTTTAAAAACTAAAAATGGAAATAGCCCATGACCTGGCGGCCCCACGCCTGGGCGTCCGGCCAGAGAATAATACGAAACCGTCAGCATCAAAAGCCCTCACACCCCAGTCTCAGCCTTGTCTACAGCAGCTTGGACAGGAGCAGCTGAAATATCCATCAACAGACTACTGGGCCCAGGAGGTGGTAAGTCCAGCCCTACAGAGTACTACTCGGTCACGTTCAACAAAATGGGAGGAGCTGGAGAGAACTATGTGCAGTAAAGCAAGTCAGGATGATAAAAACAAGTACTGGAGGCTCCCATACAGATGCCTTGATAAAGCAAAACACTTACAAAAACTAGCAGTCATCAAAAAGATATCGGGGGCCCGTCCTGGTGGCGCAGTGGGTTAAGCAACGCACTATGAAGCAAACGCAGCCACTGCAGCACGAGTTCGATCCCTGCTGCCGGCCGGGGAGGGGCCCCACATGGCGTAGCAGACCTCTCCTGCCTCGCCTGCTGCTCCCCTCGGCAGTGTGTTTCAGTCAGTCTGCCTGTTCTGCTCCCCGCTCTGTCTGGTGAATCCTCTCACCTCCCGTGACTCTGGCCTGTACCCCAGTGCTTGTATGAATAAAAAAAATAAATCTTAAAAAAAAAAAAAAGACATCAGGAGGGCTGGGTTAAGAGGGAGGAGGCGCAAAGGGACAAGGGGACGCGAGGGCGGAGCGGGGGCGGTGCTTGAGAATCCACGAATCCAGACACCACGATGAGCAGGGACTGGAAGAGGACAAAGGGAGGCGGGAGGAGCTACACCCAACAGGCAAACTGCTCTAAACACAACAGCCACAAGACCAAGTGAAGCCCTCTCTGCTGGTAAAAAAAGGAAGAAAAACGAACAGAATCGAAGAAGAAATGAATTACATAGTAATCTAATACATAGTAGTTGGAGAATATAAGAGCTCACTTTCTTTTATCCTTTTTTAAAGATTTATTTACTGGGCCCTCTCTGGTAGCACAAGGGGTTGAGCACTGCACTGTGGGGCTTCCGCAGCCAGGGAGCGGACCCACATGGCACAGCAGACCTCTCCTGCCTCGCCCACTGCTGCCCTCGGCAGTGTGTTTCAGTCGATCTGCCTGTTCTGCTCCCCGCTCTGTCTCTGGTGGATCCTCCCACCCCCCTGCACCTCTGGCCTGTGTCCCAGCTCTTGCATATTGCATAAATAAATAAATCTTTAAAAAAAGTTACAGACCAATATCATTTATAAATATAGGTGCGTTTCTCAACAAAATACTAGCCAACCAAACCCAGAGCAAACTAAAAGGATTAGGCCTTGTGACCAAGTCGGTTTTCCTCCAGAATACAAGGTGGTTCAACACACAAAAATCGGTGTAATAAATCACATTCACACAATGAAGGGGGAAAAACCTATGACCGATTTGATTGGAAAAAAGCGTCTGACAATTCCAGCACCCTTCCAGGATAAAGCACTCCACCACCAAGGAGTAGCTGGGACAGCCCATCCTAACAGGGTGTTGGCGTAAAAGCCACTGTTGTGATCCTCAGCGGTCAAGCCTGGCAGCCTCCCTCGAAGCCCGGGGAAGCGGCAAGTGCGCCCATTTCCACGGCTTCGTCCATCAGTTTTGTGCTGGAAGGGTTATTAATCTGGGCACTGTGGCGAGAAAATAGTAATTTTTCCAAACTGGAAAAGAAGAAATAAAAACATCCATATTCAGGGCCTCCCTGGTGGCGCAGTGGGTTAAGCAACACTATGAAGCAAACCTCAGCCACTGCAGCATGAGCTCGATCCTTGCCGCCGGCCAGGGAGGGGACCCACATGGCGCAGCAGACCTCTCCTGCTTCGCTGCTGCTCCCCTCAGCAGTGTGTTTCAGTCAGTCTGCCTGTTCTGCTCCCTGCTCTGTCTCTGGTGAATCCTGTCACCCTCACCCCATACCTTGGCCTGTACCCCAGTGCTTATACGCATAAATAAATAAATCTTAAAAAAATAAAGCATCCAGGGGCCCTCCCTCTGGCGCAGCGGGTTAAGCAACACACTATGAAGCAAACCGTAGTCACTGCAGCACGAGTTTGATCCCTGCCGCTGGCCAGGGAGGGGACCCACATGGCGCAGCAGACCTCTCCTACCTCGCCTGCTGCTCCCCTCAGCAGTGAGCTTCTGTTGATTTGCCTGTTCTGCTCCCTGCTCTGTCTCTGGTGAATCCTGTCACCCCCACCCCATACCTTGGCCTGTACCCCAGCTCTTGTATGCATAAATAAATAAATCTTAAAAAAAAAAAAAGCATCCATATTCGCAGATGTAGGCACCGTGGCTATCACATGCTTTCCTGGGCTTCCCAGCTCTGGCCCAGCAGGCGGGCGAGTGCGCGCCTCACAGGCCCCACTTCCCACCTGATAGTACGTGAGCATCGCTGATAAAATCCAAATGCTCAGAGCACCAGGGTGGCAGCAGACACTGGCAAGGAGACCGCCAAGGGGACGGGGGAGTCCCTCTGTGCTCTCTGATCAGTTGTCACCTGTGGGAATCAAGCCTGGCACTCCCAGGTCTTCCAGAATCTAAAACAGAAGGTGAAAACCTCCTGGTTCACCAAAGTTAACAACAAATGTGACTTTTTTTTTTTAAGATTTATTTATGCATACAAGAGCTAGGGTGCAGGCCAGACAGCGAGGAGCAGAACAGGCAGACTGGCCGAAACACACTGCTGAGGGGCGCAGCGGGTGAGGCACGAGAGGGTCTGCCGGGCCATGTGGGTCCCCTCCCTGGCCGGCGGCTGGGATTGAACTCAGGCCGCAGTGGCTGCGTTTTGCTTCACAGTGCGGTGTTTAAGCCACTGCGCCAAGAGCTCAAGAGCGAGGCCCCATGATTCGTTTTTAAAGACTGTGACAATTAAAGAAAACCCATCAGGCATCCCCCACCTCCGGTCTGCTAGGCCCAGCTGCCGCTTTCTCCTCTGACCCCGCACAGGTCACTCACTGGGGAAAACCATCAAGGACAGCACCGGCCTCTGGCAGGGTCCCCTCCCCGGCCTGGCAATTCCTGGCAGAGGCAGGTGCTCAGGAGGCGCCATCGTTCAGGTCTCCCGGTCACCTTTCCACCCAGCAACCTTAGCTCAAGGTCCTCCCCAGGGTGCCCAGGGCACCTTGCCGAGAGTCACCGCGCTTATCAGGGTCACACACGATTCATCAAAGTACCTGGCTCCCCCAGTGTCTCCTCTTCGAAGGAGTTCTATGGTCAATTATTCCACTCGTTAAAGCACCCTCCGTAGCTGGCAGGTGTGGGGTGTAGGGGTATGTGGGGGTGGGGTGCGTGGAGGAAAATACAAGCTCTCTGCCCTGGGAGAAGTTCTGGGGGCGGGGAGTCAGCGGGTTGAACAGAAAAATTTAACTCCACCATATCCAGCCTGGGTCCCACCACTTTAGAATATGGGGGGGCACCCCGAGGCGGGGCGAGCTCCCCTCTATGCTTCAGGTAATATACACCTGCCCCCGACTCAGCAGTGGCCAGAATGGAGGCTCCACTTGGCTTTGAGTCCTTTCTAGGGAGAAACACTGAGACGGGCTGGAATTAGAAAATTAAGACACACTTCCCGTGTAAAAGGCGACCGACGAGGATGGGATTCGAACCCACGCGTGCAAAGCACAATGGATTAGCAGTCCATCGCCTTAACCACTCGGCCACCTCGTCCCGCACGGGGCGCCCCTTTCCACATTCCCTTATCTCCGATCTGCTCCGCAGCTTCCGGCCACCTTTGACCTACTCCCGGGTGCCGCCTTGCAGGGTCCGAGCAGAGAGATCGCGGAAAGAAAGGGGCTCTTGCGTTCCCTTCTGCCCGCTGCCTGCCACCGCCGGGAACTCGCGCCGTCCTTCACCAAGCAGCGGCTGAGTTCCGCCGGGCCTCCCGAATCCGGGGCGGGCGCGGGAGGGTTTCCGGACGCGTGTGGTCCGGGGGGTCGCGCACCTGCCCCGCGGGATGCGGTGCGCGTCCGGGGCTTCCCGCGCGCGGGCCGGGGCGGCGTGGGCACCGCGCGCGGGGGCTGCAGTAGCTCCTCCTGGCGCGCAGGGGGCGCGCGGGCGCAGGAGGCGGGCGGGGCCGCGCGCGGAGCTCGGCTCGCCTCGGCTGCCTTCGGCGGCGCTCGGCAGGCTGCGGTAAATCCGGGCTTGCCGCGGCTGGCGGAGGCTGCGGCCCGGTGGTCCCTGCTGCGCGCCCCGAGCCCGGAGAGCCATGCAGATGTCCTACGCCATCCGGTGCGCCTTCTACCAGCTGCTGCTGGCCGCGCTGATGCTGGTGGCGATGCTGCAGCTGCTCTACCTGTCGCTGCTGTCCGGGCTGCACGGGCAGGAGGAGCAAGAGCAGTATTTCGAGTTCTTTCCCCCGTCCCCGCGGTCTGTGGACCAGGTCAAGGCGCAGCTCCGCACCGCGCTGGCCTCCGGAGGAGTCCTGGATGCCAGCGGCGACTACCGCGTCTACAGGGGCCTGCTGAAGACCACCATGGACCCCAACGACGTGATCCTGGCCACTCACGCCAGCGTAGACAACCTGCTGCATCTCTCCGGCCTGTTGGAGCGCTGGGAGGGCCCGCTGTCCGTGTCGGTGTTCGCGGCCACCAAGGAGGAGGCGCAGCTGGCCACGGTGCTGACCTACGCGCTGAGCAGCCACTGCCCTGATATGCGAGCCAGGGTCGCCATGCACCTCGTGTGCCCCTCGCGCTACGAGGCGGCTGTGCCCGACCCCCGGGAGCCCGGGGAGTTTGCCCTGCTGCGGTCCTGCCAGGAGGTCTTTGACAAGCTAGCCAGGGTAGCCCAGCCCGGGATCAATTACGCACTAGGCACCAACGTCTCCTACCCCAATAACCTGCTGAGGAACCTGGCTCGGGAGGGGGCCAACTATGCCCTGGTAATCGACGTGGACATGGTGCCCAGCGAGGGGCTGTGGAGAGGCCTGCGGGAAATGCTGGATCAGAGCAAGCAGTGGGGTGGCACCGCACTCGTCGTGCCTGCCTTCGAGATCCGCCGTGCCCGCCGCATGCCCATGAACAAAAACGAACTGCTGCAGCTTTACCAGGTGGGAGAGGTTCGGCCCTTCTATTATGGGCTGTGCACGCCCTGCCAGGCACCCACCAACTACTCCCGCTGGGTGAACCTGCCAGAAGAAACCTTACTGAGGCCTTCCTACGTGGTGCCCTGGCAGGACCCCTGGGAGCCATTCTACGTGGCCGGAGGCAAGGTGCCCGCCTTTGACGAGCGCTTTCGGCAGTATGGCTTCAATCGCATCAGCCAGGTACCTTTAGGGGAGAGGGGAGCTGGGACAGGAGAGGTGGTGGGGTCTGGGAGCTGAGTGGGCCTGGGTGGGAAGGAGGCAGGGAGGATCACAGTTCAGGGGCAGTCGGATGACACCTGTGGAAGAGCTAGGGTGCCTCCAGAGGGAGGAGTGGGGTGCTGGAGCGTGACTTTGGGGATATAAGTCGAGGCCCAAGGAATGTCATCAAACTTTGCTGACCTGTCTCTCCCCCCACAGGCCTGTGAGCTGCATATGGCAGGATTCGATTTTGAGGTGCTGAATGAAGGCTTTTTGATTCATAAGGGTTTCAAAGAAGCCTTGAAGTTCCATCCCCAAAAGGAGGCTGAAAATCAGCACAATAAGATCCTTTACCGCCAGTTCAAACAGGAGTTGAAGGCCAAGTACCCCAACTCCCCCCGTCACTGCTGAGCCCTCCCTACCCTAGTCTGAGAAGTCTCAGCCTCCTTAGGCCGCCCTTTAGGCCTGACTGGGGTGAGAAATGTCACTCCACTTACCGTGGTAGCTGTGGTGTTGGAACACTGGACTTGGGGTGCTGGGACGAGTCCCAGCTTTACCACTAACTAGCTGTGTGGCCTTGAGCAAATCCCGTTCCCTCTCTGAGCCTCAGTCACCGGTCTGTAAAAAGGGAGGTGAGAAACCTACCTCACAGAACTGTTGGGAGGCTCAGGTGAGATGCTATATGTGAAAACATTCTGTAAGCTTCGTACAAATGTGAAGTATTATTAATATTATTACAGTATTATTATTGTTGTTATTATTAACAATCTGGGGTGGGTGGGCAGCAGCAGAGCGGAAAGTATAACGGGCAGAGCCGAGAAGTCCGAGTACCTAACAGAATGAGCTCTTCGGAGAGAAGTCGGAGGACGGCGCCGACCACCGTTCTTCGCCTCCGTTCGCAGGCGTCCACCCTTGCGGCCGCTGGAGAAGGGTCCGCACGTCAATGCGCGCGAGCCAGGCCCGTCCCCCGGACAGGCTGGGCTGGGTTCTCTGCCCACCGCCGACAATGTGTAAATAAATACGTGTTCACACCTGCAGCTGACTCCGTTACTCTCCGGGGCGGGGAGGTGCCGCCGCTTCCCCCAGGCTCGCCGCAGGGAGGTGACCGCGGCAGCGGGGCGCGGGTTCCCGCCGGGCCCGTGGGACTCTCGCGAGTTGCTATGGAGACCGGCCCGCGCCGCGCGGGCGGCCGTCGCCCGCCGCCGGCCAATGGCGAGCTCCGAGGCCGGCGCCTCCTGGTGACGCACGCGGAAGCGCGGGCAGCCCCCGCCCCCGGGAGGCAGGCCCGGCGCAGCGCTTCCGGGAGCCGGCGGCGGCCCGTATCCGCAGCCTCGGTGCCCTCCAGAAGTCGCGGACGCGAGGCCGAGGCCCCACTCCCCGCGGTGCGTATCGCCACCCCGGCGCCCAGCTCCGCCTCGCCGGTCAGTCGATGCGAGCCGGCCCCAAGCGACACTGTAACGGGCCGCAGGCGTGGGGGGGCCGCTGGCCGCGAAAGAGCCGGTGACTCCCGCCGCCCGCGCCGGCGCCGAGGGGTATGGAGCGGAGCGTGAGGCCCCCGGCGTGCCGCGGAGGGGCCGGGTTTGCCTGCGGGAGGGCGGGGAAGGGGCTGCCTTTCATGGCGGCCAACCCTGGAGACCTGAGTCTGGGGAGAGGAATTGCATGTGCACAGCGCCTGGCGATTTGCTCGTCCACCCCTGGCCCGTGCAGCCTTTGAATGCTCAGAGTGGCCCTAGCTGCTCGGTTTTTGCACCCGGGTGAGGAGCGGTGGACAAGACTTAATTTCGCTCGTTCAGTAGCCTCAGAGACAGCTGGCGGACGGACTCCCCCGTCTGCCGCTTCACTGCCCCCTTTCTGGTTCGGAAAACCCGAATTTATTTTGAATCTCGCAAAGTAGATACACCTGCATTTAACAGTGATGAGGAACTGCAAAATCGGGGAACTTTGGGAGTTGAGGATTGAGAATGGGAAAGTTGTGACTGGTTTGGAGAACCGAGTCAGAGTCATTTCATGTGTGAAATCATTGAGGAAGTTGACTAACTGTCCGCCAGGCCAGTTATTGGACAAGACTCGAATGGGTGTGGAGGGAGTAAACGCTTTGGTTCGCTCCCACAGGGTTAGCGGGGCAGCTGGGCAACCACGAAGTAAAAGCCACCCGTGCTCCAGGAAAGTTGTTCTGTTGAATTTGTATTTGCAAAATCTTCCAGTCATCCGTGAGCCCAGGCCGTGCTGGGCGAATAAGGCATTTGTGTGGCCCCTGCCTGCGTTGCAGACTTGAGGAGAGGCCCATGGAGAGGAGAGCTGAGCATCTGATGAGGGCTTGTGGGGCGGTAGAGGCTCCAGTCTAAAGGGGTACAGAGCAGTGCCCAGAGGAGCTGAAAAAACCATGCTGTGGCCACTTCTTGGCCTCCCCCAGTGGGCAGAGCGGTCACGCCTGTGGACAGGACTGCTGTCTTCTCTGGGGTGCCGGCATGTGGCCTGTCACCACTCCTACCTGCAGTTCTCCCCGTGACTTCAGGTCTTCCCTCCTCCACCCCTCGGATTTCCTTCTCCTGTGCCTCACTGTCATCCTCTGCCCTCCGGTGACCCGGGCATCAGTCCTGGACCCCGCCCCACACATTCGGCCATGCTTGTGGCATCCCCTCCGAGGTCTGAGGAACTCCAGGCCAGGGAGCGGCTTCTGAGGCCTAGACCCGTAGGACCCAGCCCTGCCTCCTGACTCGTCCCAGGGTCTTGGCTCATGCTACTCACCCTGCTTGGACTGTCTCCTCCCACCTGCTCTCTCACCTGGCTGTCTGCCTCCCACCTGCTCTCTCACCTGGCTGTCTGCCTCGGACACCCTCGCTGCTGCAGGAGCCCGGGGCCCCAGGTGTCTGCCTCTTCCACTCACCCCTGCTCTTAGCTCCTCTCAGGCCCTAGTAACGGTACCTCTTTTCCTGTCTCTCCTAGAACCCTGCAGGCTCCTTGAGGCCAGGGCCTGCCACACTGCCCAGCGCCCAGCGCAGCTTAGGTTTTCCTTGAGTGTTAGGCGTGTGGGTTCGGGAAGGAATGTTACCTGTGTTGCTGAGAGGTCAACTGAGATAAGCGCTGACAGCAGCGGTCACAGGGAGGCCATCAGTTAACTGGATCTGGTCAGCTGACAGAACCCATTGGGAGGTGGGGATGGGTGCAGAGCACGGTGCGCCGGGCGCTGAGGAGTGTGGCTGTGAGGTGGAAACAGCAGTGCAGTGGGTGCAGAGTGCGGTTTTGTGTGGCTGCCATTCCTGAGCAGCCGCGGCCCCCTGGGCAGGCGTGAAGTCTCACATGAAACAGCCACCAAGAAACAGTAGAAGATGCAGATGAGGGGGCCAGGCTGACCTGGGCCGCCAGAGCGGCTGGAAGGAGAAGGGATTTGACTGGGAGTGCAGCGAGAAGACAGGATGGTGGAGAGGCAGAAGGAACAGCAGGGGCTGGGGCGTGGTCTGTGGGCACTGGAGCACGAGGGTGCCCTGTGAGCCCCCGCAGAAGTCTGGGCGGCTCCTGGGCAGAGGGCCCGCCCCCCACCTTGCTCATGGGCGGACTGTCTGCTCCAGCAGTGTGAGGGGCATGAGCACCCCCGGGGCTCCTGGTTCTGGGATGTGCACCTTCCCCAGCCAGAGTGCTCGGCCCAGGCGGGTCTCGCCATCCAGGCCGGCCACGGGGCAGACCAAACCTGACTCAGTCCGACCAGCAGGTCCCCGCAGGTCAGGCTCGGTCCGCCCCGCCACGGTCACGCTCAGACCCGGCCCGAGTGACGGCTCTGCTCCTGCTCCCAGCGCCCAGATGCCCATCCAGCCCGCCAGCAAGGACGCAGAGGAGATGGAGGCAGAGGGCGACTCAGCCACCGAGATGAACGGGGAGGAGGAAGAGAGCGAGGAGGAGCGCAGCGGCAGCCAGACGGAGTCAGAGGAGGAGAGCTCCGGTGGGTGAGCCCCCTGCGCCCAGCCCCGCGCCCAGCCCCCGCCCGCCCGCTGACGGCCCCTCTCCCAGAGATGGACGATGAGGACTACGAGCGGCGCCGCAGCGAGTGCGTCAGTGAGATGCTGGACCTGGAGAAGCAGTTCTCGGAGCTGAAGGAGAAGTGAGCGCGGCCCCCGGTGCGGGCCAGGGTGGCCGGGGCCGGCCAGGGTGGCTGAGGGTGGCCGGGGCCGGCCAGGGTGGCTGAGGGTGGCCGGGGCCGGCCAGGGTGGCTGAGGGTGGCCGGGGCCGGCCAGGGTGGCTGAGGGTGGCTGGGGCCGGCCAGGGTGGCCGGGGCCGAGGGGCCGCTGGGGGAGTGGGCATCTGCGTGTCTGAGGGATGAGCAAATGGGTGTTACCTCCCAGGTTGTTCAGGGAGCGACTGAGTCAGCTGCGGGTGCGGCTGGAAGAAGTGGGGGCTGAGAGAGCACCCGAATACACAGAGCCTCTGGGGGGCCTGCAGAAGAGCCTCAAGATTCGCATTCAGGTGGCAGGTCTGTGGGTTGTCCTGTGTGCTGCCCGTGTGGCCACCCCCCTTCCCTGGTGCTCGCCCCTCCCCCTCACCCCTGCGCGGGCCGGCCTGGCGGGGCCGCCCTTCTCCCTCCCTCTGTAGGCATCTACAAGGGCTTCTGTCTGGACGTGATCAGGAACAAGTACGAGTGTGAACTTCAGGGAGCCAAACAGCATCTGGAGGTGACTGGCCGGGACTGACACCCCATGGGGGGGCGAAGGCTGACCCCTCCCTTCAGCTGACGTGCTCCCCCACCCCTTCCAGAGCGAGAAGCTGCTGCTCTACGACAGCCTGCAGGGGGAGCTGCAGGAGCGGATCCAGCGGCTGGAGGAAGACCGCCAGAGCCTGGACCTCAGCTCTGGTGAGGGGGCCAAGGGGCTAGCCCAGGGCCCTCGCCCCACCCCGCCTGCCCCGGGGAATGGCAAGAGGACCCGCCTCGTGGGGCGCAGGGACAGGGGTGCCTGTTCTCTGCCCCTGCTTTCCAGAGGGAGGCGTCCCTGACACCAGGCACCCCCTCACGCCCACGGTGCCCACATTCCCACGGGGCCCTGGGGCGGTCGCTGTCCGCACCACCACCCACTAGACAAGCCGGAAAGCTGGAGCTTCCCAGAGTGCAGTGATCCCTTTCCCTGGACCCAGCTTCCCGCCCAGCCCAAGCCCCACTCCACGCTGCGGTGGTGCCAGGGAAGGGCCGGCCTGGCCCATGGGGGGCACTGGGGGCAGGGCTCACACCCAGTCCTGACTCGGGTCTGGGGGCGCAGAGTGGTGGGGTGACAAGCTGCAGGCCAGAGGCAGTGCCAAGACCTGGGACACCCTGCCACCCAGCAAGAGGAAGAAGGCGCCCCTCGTTTCTGGTATCCTTGCGCCCACGCTGGGCAGGACAGCAGGGTCACCCCAGCCTGGGCGGGGGCACAGCAGACAGTCAGCCCACGCCTGTTTGCAGCACCCTGCCCAGAGAGCCAGCTGTCAGGAACAGATGTGGGCTGGGGCCTGGCCCCTCCCCGACTTCTGAGAGAGCTGCCCTCAGAGGGCCCCAGAGCACCCCTCCTTCCTGGCCCCTGCTCACCCACCACTGCCCACGGTGCCTGTGGGGCGCTCCCCTCAGATGCCACCACCTCCGTGGGTCTCCCAGCGGCTGTGCCTCTTGCACCCCATGGGAGAGCTGCCTCTGTCTGCCCGGCCAAGTCCTCTCACCAGGCCCTCAGCTCCCCTCCCCTCCGAGCACTGCCTGCGCCCCCACAGGCTTGCTTCCTTGACCTGGTCGCAGGCCCCTACATCGTGTACATGCTACAGGAGATTGACATCCTGGAGGACTGGACGGCCATCAAAAAGGTGGGCGCTGCTGTCTGCTCCCCCGCCCTGCCCGGGTGAGGCTGACAGTGCGGGCCCACCGAGGGTCCCCGCCTCAGCCCAGGCACCGCACGGCTGCAGCACACGGACGCCCTGCCCTCCCCCCTCCTGGGGAGGGGATTCTAGTCAATGTCAGCTCCTCTTGTTCTGGGGTGGGTTTGGGGGGCGGGAGGGGCTGCTGGGAAGTTGTCAGGTGGGGGCCAGGAGACCACACCAGAGCTTCCCCCACGAAAGGTCTTACACTCCCCATCCCTCTGGGCCAAGCCCCCCGGGGAGGCAGCGTGCCCAGCGGACACGGGCTCTCAGGGGCTTTGCTTCTCACCCACCAGGCCAGGGCCGCCGTGTCCCCACAGAAGAGAAAGTCAGATGGTAAGAACTGCAGGGGGGCGAGCCCGAGAGCCACGTCTGATCAGGGGCCTGCGAGCTTTGGGGTGATCTGGGCTTGAGGGCATGGTGGGAGACCGGGGAGTCGGAGCCAGGGTAGGCTGGGGAGCTCTAGGTCGAGGGGGCCAGGGGATGGAGCCCCTGCCAGGCTTGGTCAGGGAGGGCTGGACCGCTGAGCTCCAGCGAGTACCAGGAGGCCCTTGGGTGAGGGCTGGGGCCAGGCCTGCACCCTGCGGGCCCCCCGATGAGCAGCTGCCTCCCCAGCTCTTGGCTCAGCTTCTGCGGCCCACTAAGACTTTTTCCCGCCCACGTGCCTCCAGGACCTTGACCTGCCGCTCGCAGCCAAGGGACCCCAGAGCAGCTGGCGCCAACCCAGGACCTGCGTTTTCCTGCTGCAGACAGGCTGACCGTGACGCCCGCAGGCTCGGCCACTGGCTCCCCGGGGCTCTGCTGGGCCCCCCAGCCAGCACTGGTCTGGACTCCTCGGCCGCTCCTCCAGGGCCTGGACGCTGGGGCCCACGGCTGTCCTGGGCAGGAAGGACTGTCTCCGCTCCCACAGTCCCTCCCGGTGCCCTCCCAAAACACGTGCGTTTCTTGAGCCAAAGCCGCGTCCTTCCTGCCCACCCGGCACCTGGCCCCGTCCCCGAGCCAGCGAGCTGCGTGGGGACTTAGAGCCAGAAATGACGGGGGCTTGGGGACCGCGGCGGCACGAACCAGGCTCCCCAGGTCTCAGGGCGGTTCTTGGTGTCTAGACTGGAATTAAAGCCTTTCCTGGGACTCTGGCGTGTCACTCGTGTCCGATTTATCTCACAAGGGGCCCAGGGCTGCCACTGAGAGACATCTTCTGTATGACACCCCCTTCTCAACACCCATGGGGCCCAGACTGGGGGAGGGGGCTCTACCAGACCCCCAGGGGGCGGGGAACTGGGCCCCTGGACGGCGGACAGCGGTGCTGGTGAGCGCAGTCTGAAGCGGCAAGTGGCACGGCAGGGCAGAGCACGTGGCGGGGTGCGGAAGGGGCCGGTGCCTGCAGAGCCGGTCAGGTCTGCACCTGCCCCAGGGGCTGGGCAGATCCGCAAGGCAGGCTGGGAGGGCCTGCGTGGGAGGCAGCCAGCAGCAGCGCCATGTGCTGACGACCTCACAGCCAGACTCCCCCCTGTTTCAAGTGTTAGAACCACCCCCAGAACCTCAGTTAAGCAAAGGGGTTCGTTTCCATGGAGACACCGCATCCTTTCTCCATGGCAACCTGAAAACCCAAAACCAAGTTAGGCTTAGGAGTGAGTCACCTGTGACCAACAGGGGGCGCTCGCCCACAAGGCCGACCGCGCGCTGGACAGATGAGCAATTGACCACAGACTTAAAGGTGCTTCAAGGGCGAGGCTGAGGGGACTGAGCGAGCGCGGCTTTTAACCCCTCCCCGGCCGTCCTGTGCCGAGGGAGAAGGCAGACCGGCTGCGGCCGTACGGGGTGGAGGCACGGGGTGGAGGCGGCAGCCCTACAGCTGGGGCTCGGGGGCTGTGAGCAGGAGGGGGTCCCGCCCCCAGGCTGGGCCCAGAGCAGGGAGGGAGTGGCCACTGCCTGGGCTGAGTGGACACCCAAGAGTTAACGGCGGGTGTGACAGGGCGCGCCGCCCTCAGGAAGTGTTACTCACCGCTGGGAATGTGAGCGAGCTCTTGCCTCGGGGGCTGGATTCTCTTCCTGCGTCCCGGGAGAAAGCGAAGGAGCTCCCAGCCATGGAAGCCCCGGGGCAGCCAGGAGTAGGCCCCCTCGGAGCCCCCAGCCTGGCCAGCTTCACTCCCGGGCACCTGGAGAGAGAAAAGTTAGTGAAGTTAGGAGGTCGCCGGTGGAGCGGGAGGGACGGAGGGACGGGGCAGGAGCTGCCTGGGGCAGGGAGGCGGGAGGTCGGCGGGACTGCCAGCCCCTGGCCCCGGCTCAGCTCTGGTGCCGCCCCCAGCCCAGCCCAGGACCCGCTGTACGACGTGCCCCAGACCGGCAGGGCGCCGGCAGGTGGGCCCCAGCGCCCTGGGCGCGCGGTGAGCCTGCGCGAGCGCCTGCTGCTCACCCGGCCCGTGTGGCTGCAGCTGCGGGCCAACGCGGCGGCGGCGCTGCACACGCTGAGGACCGAGCCCGCGGGGGTGAGTCTGATCCCGGCTGGGACGGCGGCAGAGGCGGGGAGGAAGCGGAGGCGACGGAGGTCCTGAGTCTCCCACCACCCACAGACGTTCCTGGTGCGGAAATCTCACACTCGCCAGTGCCAAGTCCTGTGCGTGCGCCTCCCGGAGGCCAGCGGCCCCTCCTTCGTCTCCAGCCACTACATCCAGGAGAGCCCCAGGGGTGAGAGGGGCTGGCCCAGCAGGAAGGGGCTGGAGGCCCGGGGCCGGCGCAGGGGGTGCCCCAGAGAACGACCTCACTTCCCGTCTCTCAGGCGTCTCCTTGGAGGGCTCGGCGCTCGTCTTCCCGGACCTGGTCCAGCTCATCTGCACCTACTGCTATGCGCGGTGAGCGGTGCTCCGGGACTCCGCTCCGGGCTGGCCTCGCTGCCCTGCGGCCAGGAGCACCTCCCCCCCTGACTCTGCTCCCCTCTCTGGCCTCAGGGACATCCTTCTCCTCCCACTCCAGCTCCCCAGAGCCATCCGGCTTGCAGCCACCCACAAGGAGCTGGAAGCCATCTCCCATCTGGGCATCGGTAAGGCCCGGGCACCACTGCCCACTCGGGCAGGCTGGGGGCGGGGGAGGGGTGCAGGCTCACAGCCTGGGGCCTGCGCCTTTCCCGAGGTCGTGCCCCCCCCCAAACTCCCTCCAGGCTCCAACGAGTGCCTCTCCCCTAGAGTTCTGGAGCTCCTCTCTCAACACCAAGGCTCAGCCTGGGCCCGCCGAAGGCCCGCTGCTGCCCCGGCTGAAGCCCCGGTCCCCCCAGGAGCTGGACCAGGGCGCCGGGGCTGCCCTGTGCTTCTTCAACCCGCTGTTTCCAGGGGACCTGGGCCCCACCAAGCGGGAGAAATTCAAGAGGAGCTTCAAAGTGCGGGTGTCCACGGAGACCTCCAGCCCCCTGTCTCCTCCGGCCGTGCCTCCTCCCCCGGTCCCTGTGCTGCCCGGGGCAGCCCCCCACCAGACAGAGAGGCTGCCCCCTCACCAGCAGCTGCGGCGGGAGAGCTCAGTGGGGTACCGGGTGCCTGGGGCCGGCCCTGCTCTCCCGCCCCTCCCCTCCCTGCAGGAGGTGGACTGCGGCTCCCCCAGCAGCTCGGAGGAGGAAGGGGCCGCGCCGGTGTCCGGGGGAAGCCCAGCCACCTCGCCCCACCTGGGCCGCCGGAGGCCCCTGCTTCGCTCCATGAGTGCGGCCTTCTGCTCGCTGCTGGCCCCCGAGCGGCAGGTGGGCCGGGCCGCAGCCGCGCTGATGCAGGACCGGCACACGGCTGTGGGCCAGCTGGTGCAGGACCTGCTCACCCAGGTGCGGGCAGGGCCCGAGCCCCGGGAGCTGCAGGGCGTCCGCGAGGCGCTGAGCCGGGCCCGGGCCATGCTGAGCGCGGAGCTGGGCCCTGAGAAGCTGCTGCCGCCGGAGAGGCTGGGTGAGACCCCGGCCCGGCCGCTCTCCTCCCGCCCCCGCCGCCTGTGTCAGTCCGCTGTGTGAGCTACCTGGCCTGCTTGGAGCCAGGCTCCCCATCTCGCCAGCGTTCCTCTTCCTCCTCCTCTTCCCTCCCCTCGGCCCCGCCCCTGGGGCTCTGCCCCCACCTCTGCCCTGGTCTGACCCTGACCCCGCCTCTTTTCCCCAGAACGCGTCCTGGAGAAGTCTCTGCATCGCTCTGTGCTCAAGCCTCTCCGGCCCATCCTGGCCGCCCGCCTGCGGCGCCGCCTCTCTGCCGACGGCTCCTTGAACCGCCTGGCCGAAGGCCTGCGCCTGGCCCGGGCCCAGGGCCCCGCGGCCTTTGGCTCCCACCTGAGCCTGCCCTCCTCGGTGGAAGTGGAGCAGGTGCGCCAGAAGCTGCTGCAGCTGCTCCGCGCCTACTCACCCAGCGCCCAGGTCAAGCGGCTCCTGCAGGCCTGCCAGCTGCTCTACACCGTGCTGAGGACCCAGGCTGGTGCGCCCCCATGACCCGGGCCCGCGGGCCAGAGGCAGGTCCCCACAGCAGGGGCTCCGGCCAGGGCCTGGGGGGCCAACCACCCCTCTCACAAATGGCGAAGTGAGGCCCAGAGGGCACTGTCCTCTCCCGTCCCCCCTCGGTTGTCCGCACTGCCCAGGGCTGGGCAGGAGGGGCGAGGGCCCCGCTCTGAGGCCAAGCCAGGAGTGAACTCTGTCCCCGGTTCTCAGGGCCTGAAGCTTCCTCTTCCACCACCCCACAGGGGAGAGCGCAGGGGCTGACGAGTTCCTCCCGCTGCTCAGCCTGGTCCTGGCCCAGTGCGACCTTCCCGAGCTGCTGCTGGAGGCCGAGTACATGTCAGAGCTGCTGGAGCCGGCCCTGCTCACCGGAGAGGGTGCGCGCCGGGCCTCCCTGCCTGGGAGGGAGGGCGCTGAGGCCGCAGGGCAGGGGCCCCAGCTCCCGCCCCGCCTGAGTGGCCTCCTCCCCCCACGTCCCAGGTGGCTACTACCTGACCAGCCTCTCAGCCAGCCTGACCCTACTCAGCGGCCTGGACCAGGCCCACAGCCTCCCCCTGACCCCCTCGCAGGAGCTGCAGCGCTCCCTCTGCCTCTGGGAGCAGCGCCGCCTGCCTGCCACCCACAGCTCCCAGGTAAAGCCCACGCGCCCTCCAGGCCCAGGGCTCCTTCACCCACGGGCAGCAGGGAGGGCGCTCCCGTGCAGGGGACACAGCCACGGCACAGGCAGGCAGAGGCAGGCTTTCGAGAGACAGCTCCTCCTACCCTCGGGCCTCAGCCCTGTGCTGGCACAGGGCCAGGAGGACACGGAGACCTGGCCTGAGGGACAGACCTGGACTCAGGCGCAGGTCCTAACTGCCGCTCTCTGGCTGGGGAAGCTTGGGGTGATGGCCCACTCAACTGGCCCCACCCCAGGGCAGCCCTGGGGCCCCCGCTGGAGCCTCAGGCTAGGGAGCCGGGTGCCCACAGCAGGGCTGAGGTCCTGTTTGGCTTCTCCTCCCACACAGCACCTCCTCCGAGTGGCCTACCAGGACCCCAGCAGTGGCTGCACCTCCAAGACCCTGGCCGTGCCCCCAGGGGCCTCCATCGCCACCCTGAGCCAGCTCTGTGGCACCAAGTTCCGGGTCCCGCAGCCTGGCACGTTCGGCCTGTACCTGTACAGGGACCAGGGCTACCAGCGCCTGCCCCCGGGAGCCCTGGTCCACAGGCTCCCCGCCACTGGCTACCTCGTCTACCGCCGGGCAGAGTGGCCGGAGGCCCCAGGGAGCGCGGCCCCAGGGAGCGCGCCTGGGGCTGCAACAGAGACAGCCTGTGCTGAGCCAGAGGTGGGGGGCAAGGAGGAGGAAAAAGGGGGCTGGGGGCACAATGACATCGAGGTCAAAGCCAGCCCTGGGGACAGCAGGGGCGAGTCTGGGGCAACTGTGGAGCGGGCCAAGGAGGGTGTGGGCCAGGCCAGGGAAGCCCCTGCTCAGCCAGAGGGGCCAGAGGCCGAGGGAAGCGGGACGGCGGAGGAGTAGCCAGACGTGGCCAGCGCGTCCTTGGGGCAGGAGGCTCGGCCCGCGGGGAGGCCTTTCAGAGCCACCAGCCTGCAGCCCTTCCCCTTCCCACCCAGGGGCTCCCAGTGTCTGTCACCACCTGTTTGTCTCTGTGGTCACACCTGCTGGGGGAGCGCTTGGACTGGGCACAGCCAGGGGACTGGAGTGAAACTGAGGGACTTGGAGGACTTCAGACCAAGTGCCCAAGGCCCCTGCCTCTTGTCCTTCTCCCCCAGCGGTGGTGAGTGTGCCTGGCCTCTGGCCGCGGGGGCTCTCTGTCCCTTCTGCAATGCCCGCACCCCCCAGAGAGGGGTACAGCCGAGGGCAGGGCTACTGCAGGCTAGGGCTCAGTGTCCCCCCAGGATTCGGGGAGCAGCAAGGGTCTGAGGCCCAGGCCACCTGGAGCGGGAGTGCCTCCAAGCTCTGTAGCCTCACCCGCGACGTGAGGCCCTGCTGCTGCCTTGCCCGACTCAGACGTCCGCCAGGGCTGGAGCTCACACCAGGGGCATAAGGAGGGAGGAAGGTGGGAGGAAGCAATGCCCCACCCCCCAAGGACCTGTTCCTGCAAAGCCCCAAGCGTATGTTCGTCCAGGGGGTCCAGGGGCGTCAGGTCAGCTCCCAGCGGCACCAAGTCCTGATCTTTTCCCCAGGCGGGAAGTCCCGCCAGCCACGCTGGCACCCCAGGGGCCTGGGCAGGATAGAGAACATCACTGGCAGGGAGCGGCTTCCGAGGTGGAGGAGGGGCTTTGAAAGCATTTCTCTGCAGCTAACACGTTGGGATCGGAAGGCAGAAGAGCTCCAGGGGAGGCAAGGGGAGGCATAAGACCACCAGAGCGCAGGAAAGTGACCCAGCAGGCCATTAGGGGCTCCCCCACCCAAACCTGGGCTCAGGTCCCCACTGCATCTTCTGCTCTAAGACATCAATCAGTAAATTAACCCTGCAGGCCCAGCAGCCCCAAAGGCAGCCCTAGGAGCCCCTAGCATCAGCAAACCGGAGCAAAGAACAAGCCAGAGATGGCCACTAGGGGGCACCCTTGGCTCGGGGAGCTGCGGAGGCGGTGGGGGTGGGGAGTGCGGTGACTCCAGGCCCCCAGCAGTCCCGGTGGTCACAGGTTAGGGCAGGCTGCAGCTGCCAGGCAACCTGGGATGGGGGCTGAGTCTGCAGGCCCCAGCCCCGCTGGAGCCAGGATCTTAGGGGTCAGACACTGACCACAAAGGGCCACCAGCCATGTCGGGCACACAAAGTCCAAGCCCGGACTTGGAGCCAGACCTGCAGACACGCAGGTGCGGGACTCCCAAAGGTCTCCCCAGAGCCCACTGGCCGCCCTTACCACCCGTCTCGCAGGAGGGACCCCCGGGCTCTTTTGTTTGTCCCTCACCCATGCCTACACCCAGCACCTGGCAGAGAGCTGGACACGCCACAGGTGCTCAATAAATGTCATCTGCTGACTGAGTTTGCGAATAAGCCCCCGGCAGCGAGGTGGGAAGCAGGGAGGCGGAGGGAGGGCGGGAGGGCAGGGCTCCCGCAGCAAACAGGATGCCTGCAGCTCAGCCCCAGAGGAAGGACCCGGGGTGGTGGATGGGGGTGCGTCCAGAGCCCCAGGGCAGATGCGGAGCTGTCTCCCTGGAACTAGGCCAAGTGGGTGGGCCCCTGCCTTGGTGGTCCCTGCGGCCCTGCCCAGGGCTGTCGGTGTTCAGGCCTAATTCCTGGCCCTGGGAATCCGGAGGCCCCTGCAGCGGCTCCTGGAGTCCTGCCCAGCCCTGCCTGTCCCCAAGCTCCTTTGGTCTGTCTTCTCGAGAGACTCTGATGGGCCTGGGGCCAGGTCAGGTGCAGCAGCTTGACAGGTGTCGGGAAACAAGGCTGGGGCTCCAGGCAGGGCAGGCTGGCGGCACCCGCAGTACGGAAGAGGACAAGGAGCTGCTCAAGGCAAGCAGCTGGCGGCAGGCAGGGGCTTGGCGCCGGTTCTGACAGAGACTCAGTCCTTGTCCACGGAGCGTGACTGACTGAGCGTCCCTGTGGACCCAGCATGCACAGCGGCAGCCAGAGGAAGACAGGTGGGCCTGGCCAATATAGAACCCTCACCCCCTGGAGGAAGGCCAGGCTGCGAGAGGCGGCTCCCCTCGCCCAGTCCTGCCGCAGGGCTGAAGCCCCGACTGCGTCTCCGGCAGCAGCCAAGTCATCTCCTGCCTGGGAAATGCACTTACCACCTCGAGACTCACCGGAATTCTAGTGTGCGTTTGTTTACTGTCTGTCTCCCTCACTAAAAAGCCAGAGCCAAGTTGGCCTGGCTCCCGGCTAAATATCAGGGGCCTAGAACAATGCCTGGTCCGGAACTGGCACTCGGTAATTATAGGGGGTGGCCGATTCCGGAAGACCCAGCCCGAACAGTTCCTCCGAGGTCCTGGGCCGGGGCGGCGCAGTCGCCACCGCTGCCACCAGGGGGCGCGCGCGCAGCGTTCCCGTTACCGCTGGATCCCCTGCAGCCCGAGGTCGACCGCCCGGGGACCCCTGGTACTCAGAGGCCCCGCGCCCTGCCTGGCGCCAAGAGGGAAGAAGCCCGCGGTAGGGCCCTTGACCATCCTGTGAACGAGGAGTTCTGTGACAGCAGTGAAGAAGGGGCGAGGGAGGGGCTACCTACCCCGCACCTCCAGGACGGGGTGGGCGGGGTGGGGGCGCCAAGTCATCGAGGTGACTGAGAGAGGACCCTGGGGTGGGGAGGGAAGCAGCCACTGAGTCCCCGACTCACCCTCAACAGTGTTAACACCCTCTGGGGCCTTGTGACCCTCGCTCACACCCACCACACAGTACAGAAACGCCCAGTCTCCTTTGCACATGCCTGACACCTTCATGCCCCCGCAGCAGTGCTCAGGGACAGCAGCGTCCCCACCGCACCAGGGAGCGCTGCGGGATGGGACAGCGACATGCACAGGCCCCCTCCTCTGAGCCCTCCCACAGCCGTGCCGCGGAGCTGCACTCCCAGACGGGCACGCACGGGGACACGCGCACGCACACGCGGGGACAGGCTGACACAGACCCGTCCGGGCCTCCACGACACCTTCCCGCGCAGGCGACACCTGCACACTTCTGACCCTTGTCCTGGGGAGCCCCCCCACCCTGGGCCACCCCTCACCATACAGCCCCCACCCCACTGGGATCCCCGGGGGGCTGAGAGCAGCTAGGAAGCCCCCCAAGGGGAGTCCCCCTCGCCAGGCAGGAGGCAGCCTGGGCGGGAGGCCTGAGGTCACCCTGTGGGCAGGAGGCCTGAGTCAAGCGCCTGCGACGTCCTCGGGAGCACTGGCCCAGGAGCTAGGGGTCTCGGGCCTGGTGGGCTGCAGAACAGAGGACTTGAGCAAGGCTTTAGTGGGGGAGGGAACTTCTGAAGGGGGTGACGCAGCCCGCAGGGGTCTCTGCTGGGCCTGGCTCCTGGGAGGGGTTTGAGCTGAGCTGAGCTGAGCTGAGCAGGATGAGACAATCGGCCCCTCCCGCACCCCGCCGGCCTGGGCCCGACCCTGCGCTTCCCAGCCCCAGCAGCTGGGTATCTTTAGCAGGGGCGAGGCCAAGGGTGGGGCCGGGTGGGGTGGCCCTCACAGGTCATCTTGGCCTCTCAGCCCCGGGGGCAGCCCTGGCACCCCAGAGATGCTCGGACGACGGGGTTACAGGCCCTCGCTGCCCTGCCAGGCCCGGCACACGCTGTCCTGTCCCAGAGCCAGGAATGTGTTCCGGCTGCTGAGACGGCCCCTGCCCCAGGCCAGGCTGAGCTCAGAGCACCCAGCCACCCTGTGGGTTGACAGGAAGACTCCCAGGCTGGGGCAGGCAGGGGCGCAGGAAGTGCCTTTCTTGGCTGCTTGCACCAAAATAGCCCCTGCTCAGGTCAGCATCCCACGAGGGGGGGTGTCGAGTGGGCGCCAAGGAGATCCCCGCCACAGGGAGGGGTGTGAGCCGGCCTCTCCCCCTCCCCCCTGGCCCGCTATCCCACACCCCCGCCACCCCCACCTCGGGCTGGCTCTGCTGCACTTTGAAGTCCTAACATAAACATCATGTCTGCTTGGGTTCCACTTCCCGGCGGTCGCAGCCCTCAGACCTGGCTCCCGCCCCAGCCAGCACTGCCGTGGGGGTGCCGGTGGGGGTGCCGGGGTGGGGGCCTGGACCACCCAGGGAAGGTGGCGAGCCAGAGACCCTGGGCCAGGGGTGGGGGATGGAGACACTGGGGAGCAAGGTTCGGTGGGCAGCATAGGCGGAGGCAGACCCCAGGTGGCGCTTCTGGGGAGACCAGGACTGGAGCCTGAGGCCGGACACAGCAGGAGGAAGGAGGAAAGACCTGCAGGGAGAGGGAGGGACCCCCCACCCCTGGGCAGAGCGGGACAGGAAGAGGGGAGCGTTCCAGAGGGGCGGGTGGAGACCGGCAGGCTGAGACTGGGCTACAGTGGAGGTGGCCAGAGAAAGGGCCCTGGCCCCAGACTAGACCACCTTGTCTGAGGGGCCGAGGGGGCGCCAGCCCGCGGGACTCGGCACTGAGACAGGAAGCTCCCTGGAGGACTGGGGTGAGCTGGTCAGGTGAGGGCAGCAGCCACCGGGAAGGTCCCTCCCGCAGACCCAGCCTAGCCCAGGGACCCCTGGTCCAGGAAGGCCCTGCAGGACATCCCCGGAGCCCACGGCCAGGCCAGGGCAGGCGCCACCCTGAGCCTCTCAGCTGAAGGGTGCCAGAGGGAGGGAAGACCAGGGAGGGCCTGGGGTCCCCATCTGGTACAGCTCCCAGCTCTGGCTGCACCCCAGTGTGGCCTGGGGCTAGACTTGTCCATCTCCGCGTCCCATGACGGGGAGCTCTGATGTGGGCTCCAGGACGCCCTCGCTGTGGCCAGATGTGGCCAGATGTTCAGGTCCGGCGCCTGCAGGAAGAGGGGCTGGGCGCAGCTGGGAGCAGGTTGGGCAATCCAGGGACAGCCACACGCTTCCCTACAGCTGTGGGGACAGGTGTCGGCCGGCGGGGACGCCCACGCATCACCCAGCTGTGCACACCTGCTGCAACGCTGGTGGCACGCGCATGCACAGACACCACATACACAAACACACGCGAGGGAGCACGCAGTTGTGCATGGACATCCGGGTACCCCAGCAACGCTCCTGCGCCTGCGTGTGCTGGGGACCAGGGACTGGGGACTCCACCAGGAGAGACCCACCCGGCCCTACCCCCAGCCGCCAGAACCCTTTGCGCCCAGGGCTGGGCCTGGACTGTACCTCTTCTCCCTGGACCCCGCCTCCCACCCTGTCCTGTCCCCAGCACCAGCTCTCTTCCTGCTGGCTCCCCACCCAGCAGCCGGCAGGGCGTGGCAGCAGCTTGTGGGGGGAGGAGACCACAGTGGCCCCACTCCCTCCCTGCTCCTGCCCCTGGGACCTCTCCCACTTCCCCTCCCACCCAAGACCCTGCACCTCCCGCCCACCCGGCCCTTTCTCCTGACAGCCAAAGGCTGGGGTGGTTGGGAAGAATTTAGAAGTACAGGGAGATGGGGGATGGGGACAAAAGAGAAAGGAGGGGAGGAGGTGACTTGTACACAAAGCAATGTGCTGGCTCAGCGGCCTGCCCAGGGGGCGCCCCCAATCATACTCGACCCCCCATCTTGGCCCCCCCATCTTGGCCGTTCCACTAGTTCCTCTTTGGGCCAGGCCCCTTGCCAGCAGCCTGCACCGCCAGCCCCTGGGGCCCACGCAGTGCATCCAAAACCCCTGGCTTCAGTAGTGGCCGGAAGACACGCGGCACTGGGAAGTGGGCTTCCGTTCTCATGCCGCTCCAAGGTGAGGTTGCCCATCCAGGCCACGATCACAGCAGGGAACCCCAACTCCTGCGCCCTGATGTGAGCTGTCCCACCCCAGCCAGGGAACCCCAACTCCCAACCTCCGATCCGAGCTGTCCTACCCCAGCCAGGGACACACGTTGGCTTCAGACCCCAGGAGGCGGTGTGGCTCTGGGAAAAGCATCCCACAGGACCCTGCCCGCAGCCCAGGCTGCCCCCCTGCCTGCACTGTACCCCACAGATCGCTGGGGTACATTCTGAGCAGGCCGATCACCATGGTGGCTGCCAGTTATGAATTAGGGCCTCCCACTTCTGCCAAATGCCCAGATCCAGCCATGCATCTGCGCGTCTCCTCACCCACGCGCCCATCCGCTTAAGCCGTCTATCCATCCGCCCACTTGCTCATTCCTCTGGCCACCAACTGGCCACCAACCGGCCACCCACCGCCCATCCACCGCCACCCTCCTACCAACCGTCCCTCCAGCCACACATGCACCTGCCCACGCCTCCACGTGTGCACACACACGTGCAGGCAGTGCTGAATCCCTACGAACGCCCACGCGCCCACCCACGCACGCACGCGTCTGCGCATCACCCACTTGCGCACCATGCCTGCATCCCTGCGCCATGCATCCGTCCATGCCCGCGCTCCTGCACCTTCCCATTCACGCATCCGCCCACACATCCTCAGTGTTCACTGCAGCAGTAAGCATCTTCTCTGTGCTTCTGAGACGCCAAGAGGAGTCAGGCTGAAGGGGGCGAGCAGAAAGAGTAAGCCCAGCCCCTCTCTAGCCCGTCACCCCCTATCCGTGACCCCTGAGCTGGGCCCATGGTATCCCCACCCCAACCTCAGCAGGAAGTCCCTTGCCAGCTGCAGGCCCACCTCTCCCCACCTGAAGGGCATCAGGTGAGTCCCAGGCACCGTGCTGGGTGCCCAGATGCATCTCCAAGTCCCATCCTCTACCCACCAAGCCCTCAGCCTTGCTGGGTCAGAGGCGCCCTCCTTCTCCCTGCTCCTCCCTGCACCCCTTGCAGTGCCCTGTCCCAGGCTCAGGCTTAGGCTTCCCTCCTCTCCAAGAAGGCCCAGTCACCATCTGGAATTTGGCCTTTGACCTTCTTCCTCCTACTTCCCTTGCCTGTCCCCCCGACCCCTCACCAGACTGTGCCCGAAGTCCTGACCTCTGACCCGACCCACCCACTCACCAGACGGCCAACAGCCTCCCCTCAGACGCCCCAGCTCAGGCCACTGCCCGAATCATGACTGGGTTCACCACACCCTTGGACCGGTCTCCAGCCAGCCCCTGAGGATCCTCCAGAGGCTGCCTCCCCCAGCCCGGCCCGCCCTGCTGCCCTGCTCTCCGCCAGCTCCCTCCCTTCTCCCAGACAACTGTAGCAACCTCCTGGCTGGTCCTGGCCTCTCCTCCCTCCGCCCACCACTCACCACCCACCACCCAGCAGCAGCCCGGATCTCCCAACCAGCCGCTTCCCGCTGGCCCCCACCATGGAGGCCCAGCCTTGGAGCGGCTTCACTGCCTGCCAAGCCAGGGCTGCCCCCCTCTGCGATCTCTGTCCACCGCCCCATCCTCTGGATTCCCAGCTCCAGGCCCGGACTGTTCCCCAAAGGCACCACTGCTCACTCACCAACTTTGTCCAGGCCCTGCCTTGCTCCGGGGCTCCCTCCCCTCCCCACCTCCTCACATCATGCCCACTCAGATGCTCAGGGCACCGCGTGGCTCCTCAGGGCACGCAGGAAAGAGAGAGTAAGGGGCAGGAGCCAGGAGCGCTGCTGGTTTAGCTCCTGCCCCGCCACCCGGCCAGAGGCTCCCTGGTCCCGGGTGTCTCAGCTGCTGACCTCTGACTTGGGGGAGGCCAGGTGAGTGTGGGGAGCATGTGGGCCGGGCTGTGGGGGGATCCCAGCTTTCCACTGTGTCCACCTGGGCCAGGCGCTCTTGTCACTGGACTTTCATTCATTCACTCATTCATTGTACAAGCCCCTCTCGAGCAGCATCTCTGAAGCAGGGGCTCCCCAGGGCCTGTGGGTCCAGGCGGGAACGAGACATGACCCTGCGCTCGGGGTGCTCTCCTAGGCAGGAAGTCGGGGGGACCCTGCGCTCGGGGTGCTCTCCTAGGCAGGAAGTCGGGGCATCAGCCCGCCCCAAGGGACAGTGGCACTGCAGAGGCAGCGGCACTTCTGGTTGCCCTAAGGCACGCTGCTGGCACCCGGGCACGGCCGTGCGGCGCGGGCCCTCTCACAGGCACGGGCAGCTCCGCAAGGACGACTCCTCCGGCCCGAGTCAGTAACGAGGAGGCCCTGGTCATGGTCGCAGCACGCAGGAGACGCCCACCTTGTCAGGTAGCGACCACTGCGAGGGGAGACAGGCAACAAGACGGGGGTCAGGGGCCCCTCGAGGGAGATGCTCGTAGTGCTGGACCCCCTCCCCCCCAACTCCCCGCAGGAAGACGCTTCCAGGCGGGAGCGCGGCGGAGCCAAGGCCGAGGCGGACATGCCGGTGAGCATGAGCGGGCAGCCTGCAGCGGGGCGGCGGCCGGAGGGGTGAGGGGAATAGCAGGGGCAGATCGCGCCCGGGAGGCCATGGAAAAGACTCTGGCCTGCCTTCTGCGCCCGGCGCTCGGGGGTCTGGGCGGGGAGTCACCGAGTCGGCTTGGGTTTAAGCGGAGCCCTGGCAGGAGGCGGCGGGCCGGGAAGGGGCAGGGGCACGGCCAGAGCGGGTGGCAGGGGCGGTGGTGGGAAGAGTCCGAGTCTGTTCTGAAAGTGAAGCCGACAGGACTGCGAGAGACAGGACATGGGTGTGGGCGAGGCGTGCGATGAGCTCAAGGCCCCTGGCCCCGGGCCAGGGGCAGGAGGGCGCTTCCCCTCGCGCAGGGGGAGAGCCCGCGCTTCAGAGGACACCTTGGCAGAATGAACTTCTGGGCGGAGCAAGCCCTTCCAAAGGGCCGCTCCCCTGGGACTGGCACGCAGGCCGGCCTGGCGCTGCTCCCCGTCCCCTCCCCATGTGCTCGGAAGACAAGGAACGTTTGCCTCATGCGCTGCAGCTGACAAAGCACATTTGCGAAGCCGCGTGGGGATCAACCGCCCTGTGAGCTGACACGTTGCCCCCGCTGCTGCAGATAAGAGCGGTGGAGACTCCCGGGGGGCCAGGCACTTCCCCACCGTCGAGGCAGAGCGAGAGGCTGGACAGCGCAGGGTGCCCCTCCACACCGCCAGCCCTGGTCCTCCCGGGCCTCCACCCACACCCGCCCCACACAGATGTCCGCCCCCTGTACTGGGGTGCAATGCTTTATCTGCTCCCAGCTCCCCTGGGGCCTTCCTGGATGGGGGCTCAGTGCAACGGAAGGAAGGGAACCAGGCCGCCTTCCAGAAGACAGCGGGGCCTGCGCCCCCGGCGCTGCCCAGTGCCCCCGCCGGCCTCTCACCAGTGTCCTCCCAGCCAGCCCCGCGCATCCCCAGCAGGCCGGCCCCTCCCCCACGCGCCCTGCCCTCCTGCAGCAGGAGCCCGGAGAAGCATTTCCTGTTTGGGGGCCCCTCCTCTCCCTCGAGCCCAGGTTCCCAGGGCCCCAGGCTGCGGAGGTGAAGGGAGGGCAGCCCCACCCCCTCCTGGTCCGCGAGGCCAGCTGGAGCCGGGCAGCTGTGCGGGAGGTTGAGGCAGGAGCGCAGTGTACAACCCTGGGGCGGGGTGAGGTGGTTTCCACTCAGCGGCCGCACGGGATGTGCGGGGCTTCTGCGCGCGCGCCGCGAGGGCGCCCAGGCGCGGCAGGCGGGCTGCAGCTCGCGCTGGGGACGGCGGACAGGTCGCCGCGGGGTCCAGGGGAGGCTGCGCGGGCACAGCTGCCCACAGTGCGTGTGAAGCCCGTGAGTCAGGCGTCCGCACGGGCGTGACGAGCTCGGCTGACGCTGCGCGAGGGTGTGTGAGGTCGCGGGTCCAGATTTGGGCTCCGACTCTGGGAAGCGGCCTCGCCCCCGCGGGCGCCGAGCCCGCCCCCGCGAGTTAGAGCTCTGAGGGTCAGCCCTGCTCCCCCCTCCTACACTCTGGCCCCCGTTTGCCGCGCGGCCGCCGCTTGTCCCCCCACCCCCACCCCAGACCCCCCACTCCTGCCCCCCGCCCGACTCCTGCTTCCTGCTCTGACGGCCCCGGGGGAGCCGCGCCGAGAGAGCTGGCGGGGGCCCCAGCCCGCTCCTTACAAGGCCTGCCCCGTCCGGGCCCGCCCCCGGCACGCCCGTCGGAGGCCCCGGCCCCTCCCCCTGTCAAGAGCGACTGCAGGCCAGGCCCCAGCCAGTCGGGGGGCGTCGCCATGCTGCTGCGCCTGCTGCTGGCCTGGGCGGCCGCCGTGCCCACACTGGGCCAGGCCCCCTGGCCCTCCGAGCCCCATGCCACCTGCGGCCCCCGGCGCTGCTATGCCCTCTTCCTGCGGCGCCACACCTTCCTGGAGGCCTGGAGGGCCTGCCGGGAGCTGGGGGGGGACCTGGCCACCCCGCGGACGCCCGAGGAGGCCCAGCGCGTGGACAGCCTGGTGGGGACCAGCGCGGCCACCGGCCTGCTGTGGATTGGCCTGCAGCGGCAGCCCCGGCACTGCCAGCCACAGCGCCCGCTGCGGGGCTTCATGTGGACCACGGGCGACCAGGACACGGCCTTCACCAACTGGGCCCAGCCAGCCGTGGGCGGGCCCTGCCCGGCGCAGCGCTGCGCAGCCCTGGAGGCGAGCGGCCAGCACCGCTGGCTGGAGGGCTCGTGCACGCTGCCCGTGGATGGCTACCTGTGCCAGTTCGGCTCCGAGGACGCCTGCCCGGCGCTGCCAGCGGAGGCGAGCCAGACCGGCCCGGCCGTCTACACCACGCCCTTCCACCTGGTCTCCAGCGAGCTGCAGTGGCTGCCCCTGGGCTCCGTGGCGGCCGTGAAGTGCCAGGCCGGCGGAGAGGCCGCTCTGCTCTGCATGAAGCTGCCCGAGGGGGGCGTGGCCTGGTCCCAGGCCGGGCCCGGGTGCCCCAGCGGCTGTGAGCTGGACAGCGGCTCCTGCGAGCAGGAGTGCGTGGCCGAGTGGGACGGCCGCGCGTCCTGCCGCTGCGCCGAGGGCTCCTGGCTGGCCGAGGACGGGCGCGGCTGCGAGGACGCCTGCACCCATGCCCCCTGCGAGCAGCAGTGCGAGCCCGGCGGGCCACAGGGCTACAACTGCCACTGCCGCCTGGGCTTCCGGCCCGCGGAGGACGAGCCGCACCGCTGCGTGGACACGGACGAGTGCCAGATCGCCGGCGTGTGCCAGCAGATGTGCGTGAACTACATCGGCGGCTTTGAGTGCTACTGCAGCGAGGGCCACGAGCTGGAGGCCGACGGCGTCAGCTGCAGCCCTGCCGGGGTCCCGGCCACCCGGGGGCTCGGCCACCAGCTAGAGGACGAGGAGGGGGAGGAGGACGATGAGGACGAGGGGGACGACGAGGACGAGGGGGACGACGAGGACGAAGAGCAGCCGCCTGACTACGGCCTGGACTACAGACCCAGCTCCGCCGAGATCGGAGAGCAGCTGATGCCTCCGCTGGACCCCACAGGCCCGCCCCTGCTCCGTGTCCCCGGGGGCCCCGGCCACTCCTCGGGGGTGCTCTCTGTCACCCGGCCCGTAGCGGCCTCTACCACCCGGCCCACGTGGCCGTCGGCGCTGCTCCCATTCCCGGCCCATGCCAGGGTCACAGCTCGGCCCCCTGACCGCCGGCTCGCCGTGTCCCCAACGCGTTCTCCAGACCTGCCTGCTGCCCGCCCGCCCGCTGTGGCCTCAGCCGGCTACCCTGAGATGCCCCCCGCCCACCCTTCCCCGCTGTCTGCAGACACCCAGGCCACCGGCCCCCAGACCGTCTCTCGTTTGTCCCCCATCCCAGCTAACCACACCCCTCCGGTCACCTCTCCTGCCCCCCAGCCCCCCGGGATGCCAGATGGCCCAGGCCTTAAAGCCTGGGCCAGCCCCTTTCCAGCGACCTCGACTGTTCAGCAGCCCCCGGCCATGACTTCCGGGTCCCCTGGACCCCCTGTCCATCAGGTCCCCGTGCCGGCCGCCACGCAGCCCCCAGTCCTGCACACGCTCCCGTCCCCGTCCTCGCAGAGCCCGACTCGTCAGGGCGCCCCCACCGGCCCTCCGCATCCCCCTTCCGAAGTCCCGCAGACGCCGAGGGGAGGGGCTCCTGAGCCCACGCTGGCCCCACACCTGGCCCCAGCAGCGGGCCCCACCGCGGCCCCCACGGCCCTCGGGGAGGCCAGTCCAGCAGGTCGCAGCCGGAGGGATGACCGGTGGCTGCTGGTGGCGCTCCTGGTGCCAACGTGCGTCTTCTTGGTGGTGCTGCTCGCGCTGGGCATCGTGTACTGTACCCGCTGCGGCCCCCACGCGCCCGACAAGCGCGTCACCGACTGCTACCGCTGGGTCACCCACACGGGGAGCAAGGGCTCCACGGAACCTGTGCCCCACCGGGGCAGCCTCACAGGGGTGCAGACCTGCAGAACCAGCGTGTGATGACGGGGCGCCACCCACCCTCTGCGAGGCGCGGGGTAAGGGACAGGCATCGGACTCAGGGCCCCGGGGGCGCCCCTCCGGACACAGGCCTCCTGCCGCCCACACTCCCAGGGCCCGGCTGCACTCCTGGCTCAGTGAACTCTCGGACACTGCTCCCCGCCCCACAGGGGAGACACCGAAGCCCCCAGGACCTCGGGGGCAGGGTGCCGGGTCTTCTCCAATAAATGGGGTGCCAGCCTCACCCAGAGCTCCCGACCCATGGGCGCCTGAGGGGAGGGGCTGGGAGGCCATGGAAACAAAGGAGCTGTCTGGGCCTCCAGGAGCTAAGGTAAGACTGCTTAAGGGAGGTGGTATTCAGGTTCCCAGGAAAGCAGCGCCCGGAGAGGCCAGAGCCTTCTCGGGGTCACACAGCGAGCCCAGGAGTGGGAAGGGCGGCGTGGGAGAATTCCGTATTTGTTCCTCTTTTTACCAAAACTCCAAGAAGGTGGGCCAGTCTGGGGGAGGGTTCTGCAATGTGGGTTTCTCCTGAACTGGAGCCAGATGGGTTTAGGGGTGAAAGGTAAGTCCTGGGCTGGGTGACTCTGGGAAGTGAGGGGCCTAGCCGGTGAGCTGCTGACCTTCTTCCTGCGCTTCCCTTGCCACCCCACCAGCTGCGGAGAAGTGGCTAGGGCTGACGGTCAGGGTCACGAGGCTGCTGGGTTGTAGGGAGTCTGGAGGTGTTCCTCCACCCAGCTCTGGGGAGGGGTGTGAGACGGAGCCTGGCAGGCTGGGGGAAGGAAAGCAGAGAACCCAGGAGAGCGATGCCGATCCCAAGTCCAGCGTTCCCTGGGTAGCCACCAGAGCAAGTCCTTGCGATTTGGGGTCACATTTGGCCCCTCTCCTTATAGGGGTGCCTGGACAGAGAGAACCCAGGAGGCCCCAGCTTCAGTGAGCATTCAGGCTGGTCAAGTTTGAGGTGTCTCCTGAAAGTGGCAACCTCCTTCTTCATCCTGGGCTCCCTGCTTGGGGACAGGGAGACAGGACCTGGGGGAGGCGCCGGTTCCCACTGCCTCTGTAATTTTTCAGTCGCAGCTGCTCAGGGACCTCTAATTAGGACAGAGAAGAGTCACCGCGACCACCCGGGCAGGGAAAGAAGGGTGGCCCAGGGTCCCCTTCCCTATCCAGTATCCTCTGCCACCCTTTGCCTCGGGGCACTGACTCATGGTTGGAAGACAAGGCTAGGCCCCAGGAGACCAGGGGGTCGGAAGTGGGGACTGGGGGAGGGCACCGAGGGGGCAGAGGGAATGCCACGTGCCGCCCCCAGCCCCCTTCACCAACCCCCCTCACGTTCCCCTAACTCAAACCAGACACCCAGCCAGATCATGCACAAGCTTTTAACCGCGGAGACGCCGCTGGAGAGGTTCCCTGGATGGAGCGTGGGTCACGAAGCGGCCCAGGCACCTGGGGCTGAGAAGGTGCGTCCAAGCCTGGGGGGTGACACAGCCCCCCAGTACGGGAAGGACTGGAGCTCTGTCCTTTGACAGTGGGCAGGGATCCGGAGCGCCCCGAGGGCAGGAAGGAGTTAATACACCGCAGTGGAGGGAGGGGATGGGACGGGGAAGGGGGCCCGGAGCCGGCTCTTTGTCATCGCGTAATGAGCACCAGATGCGGAGCTGCGTGAGGGCCTAAACACACGGCCTCCGAAGGCAGAGCCCCCGCCCCGTCAACAGGGCTCCGCCCAGCCCCGGGGTTGGGTCTCGGGCCCCGCCCATCGACTGTCAGGCCCCGCCTCATCCAGGCACCACCCCGCCCGCACTCGGAAGCGGCATTGTCAGTCCCGCCCGTCGAAGATGCTAGCCACGCCCATCTGCCGCGATCTAGCGCCTCACCGAGCACTTAGAGGCCCCGCCCACCGAGGTCTCTAGCCTCGCCCTCTGCGCGCTCAAGCCCCGCCCCGGCTGAGGCCGCGCAGCTGGCCCGCCCACCCAGGCCGTAAGCCCCGCCTCCTCAGCGCGGCGCTCGGTCCAAAAGGCTCGCTCCGCCCAGAGTTCACACGCTCCTCGCGTAGCGTCACGTGCCCAGCCTCTCGCTGAACTACAAGCTCCGCCCCTTCGCGCAGTCTGCGCGACCCGCGAGGGCAGGGATTCCTGCGGACACAAACTCTCTCCGCGAGAGAAACAGGCTCCCCCTCCACGAGTTAAAGCCCCTACTTACTGCTAACACTTTCCCTTCACGCTGAGATAACGGCCCACCTCCACAGAGCCCGGCTCCGCCCACTAAGAATTCCCACAAGCCCCGCCCCTGACGGTCCCTTACGTCCCACCCACCAAGAAGGCCCGTCGCTCGGGACTGCGCACAAGTACCGCCCACTCAGCGAACGTAATCCAGCATACTCCCTCAGGCCCCGCCTCCTTCTGTGCATAACCACGCCCACACCAGGCCTCGCCTTCCTGACTCACGAGCCCCGCCCATTCCTGGCCTGGGATTCTTGAAGTCTCTCTCGCCGTGACGGGTTTAGTCGGACTCGCGCGTCCTTCGCCCCTCTCGTCCCTGGTCAGGATGCATGGAAGCCGGCCTTGACGTTCTCCCTTCGCTACCTTCGGCTTCCGTCCGTCCAGACTGCTGTCCGTCTCTGCTGGGAGCTCGGACAGGCGCCGAGTGTCCGGCGTCCCTCGGTCGGCGTCGATGAATGCGCCTTTTGCGCCACCTGCCGGCGGTGCCGGAGTTTGCAGGCGCCTCGAGTGCTCAGTGGCGGGTCTCCCAAAGCACGTGGATTGTTCAGTCAATAGCTGCTTCATTTATTGAATGTCTGTGTTATTAAAATACTTGCCAACTCTCTCCCATACCAGAAAAACGGCAGATCCGCTCACAGGGGCCCTCGCCATATTTGGAAACCCCCAAGGGGGCGTCACACCGGTCCCCGCTCGGGGTTGCGGAGTCTGGGTGGGCAGTTGGGCCGGGTCCCACTGACCGTGTGTCCCGGTGGCTAAAGCACAGCCTTGAACGCGGCGGCTCAGATCCTTAGGACAGATCCCAGCGGCAGAGTGTGCGGAGCCGGGTGCGGTCTGAGTCACAGCCCCCAGCGGGGCCTCCCCAGGCCCAGCGATGCTCCTCACTACACTGGAAACACCTGCTCCCTCCCGTGCCCGCCTGGGCTGGCAAGCACCAGGACTGTCCGCAGCCCAGCGCTAGAGCTCAGTAAAATGTTTGCTAACGTTCCTGGGCCACGCCTGGGGAGCTGAGTTCGAGGGGGACAGAACTAAGGCCTCCTGAGCTCAACTAGGTGCCGCTGCCCAGCCAGGACCTGGGGGCAGGAGCTCAGGCCTGGGGGGGGTGGGACTCCTTCCAGACAGGATTGTGGTGAAAATAACTGTGAGAGGGGCCTCCCTAGTGGCACAGCAGTCTGAGCGCCGCACTGTGAAGCATCTGCAGCATAGCAGTGCCAGTTTGATCCCCAGCCAGGGAGGGGGCCCACGTCGCCTGGGAGGGGACCCATGGGGCGCAGCAGACCTCTCCCGCTGCTCTCCTCAGCAGTGTGTTTCAGTCGATCTGCCTGTTCTGCTCCCCGCTCTCTCTGGGGAATCCTCTCACCTCCACCCCCCCTCGCCTCTGGCCTGTGCCCCCAGCTCCTGTATGCATAAGTAAATAAATTCTTTAAAAAAAGAAAAAGAATATAACTGTGAGCATTTACAGTGTATCACGTACTCCCCTTAGTGCCTGGTGCGCGAGTCCTAACCGGCTCAGGATCCACAGCAGCGCCCACAAAGTGAGCGCTATTCATCACACCATTTCCAGAGGAGGCAGATACCCAAGGGCCTGGCGTCCAGTGCCTGCTTTCGTGAGGTTTGGCCCAGGCAGGTTCTGGGAGCTTCATCCAAGAGCAGGGTGAGTTGAGACGAAGGCCCGCTTCCCGGCCAGGGCGGCCACCTCCCAGCGCGCTTGTTCTTGGGGCAAGGCTGCAACATGTGGCCCCCAGGCTGGTCACACGGTGACGGAGGGGGCCGGTGACCTTTCCTCAGTGGGTTGTGGTTCCGGCAGGTGATGCTGTTGACCTCACGGGACCAGACAGGAACCCCAAATGAAGGGCAGCTTGGGGGCCACTGGCCACTGCCATGCTTTCGTGTGCTTTGGATGAGTTTGGGGGTCTCGCCCCGGGAGGCCAAGTCGAGGGCTAAGAACAGGCCCCGCACACAGCCCTGTCTTCACGTCAGCGCCTCTGCCTGCGCGCGGGAGACTCTCCAAGCTTCCGGGTGGCGGCCGCTGGCCTCCTCGTCGGAAGTGCGGCCCGCAGAGCTCAGGTGGCCAGGACAACGCAGTCCGCTGGGGTGGGGAGAATGGCGCGGTGAGGACTGGCAGTTTCCTGCTGAAGGTTCTCAGCGACCGGTATGAGGCGGCAGCCCCCGAGCGGAGGCTCCCAGCTCACAAGTCCGTGACACACAGGCAGGCAGCCCCCACGTGGCCATCCCTGCCTCAGTTTACCAGCCATGAACAGATGGCACTCCCATCCTGCACACCCGCTGCGGCCCGCTAGCTGCGGCTATGGGGCTGTCGCCAGCCTCGACCTCTCTCCGGGTCCCTGAGCGTGGCTCAGACCGGAGGCCCCGGGGCCCTGTCCCGGTCCCCAGGACTGGAGAGCATGCCGTCTCACCTGTGAGCAGGGGCTTCGCGGATGAGAGCGGGGTAAGGAGTTGATGCGTGGAGGTCAGACAGCCCTGACACATTGACATGGCTCGGGTGCTGCCGCCTCAGACTGGTCTCCCTCGTGCCGTGACTGGAGGACACGGGCCGTCACAGCTGCTGGGGTGGTGGCTGCTGGGTCAGGAGGTGCTTCCTGCTTTGCTCCCCAGCCAGGAGCCCTCCGGACGCTGGTTCTGAATTTGTATGTTCCCTCCCTCGCATGACCACCCCGTCTTGGGGGCCCGTGAGGGTCTTTCCTGCCAGCTGATCTCAATTCGGGCCGGGTGGGAGGGGCACTGGGACTCTCAGCTTCACACACGCCCTCATTGTTTCAATTTTTTTTTAAGATTTATTTATTTATGCACACAAGAGCTGGGGCACAGGCCAGAGTCGTGGGAGGTGAGACGATGCATCAGAGACAGAGTGGGGAGCAAAACAGGCGGATCTACTGAAATACCCTGCTGAGGGGAGCAGCGGGGAGGCAGGAGAGGTCTACTGCACCATGTGGGTCACTCCCTGGCTGGGGTTCAAACTCGCACCACAGTGCCTGCACAAGCCCCACAGTATGACGCGCAACCAGCCGCGCCACCAGGGAGGCCCTCAAACCAGCATCTTAAGCCTGGCACTTGATTGTGGGCATTTGGCTGAGGGGCTGGGGCATTTTTTAAAAAATTTTATTTATTTATGCACACAAGAGCTGGGGTACAGGCAAGAGTCCAGGGCGGTGAGAGGATTCACCAGAGACAGAGTGGGGAGCAGAACAGGCAGACTGAGTGAAGTACACTGCTGAGGGGGAGCAGCGGGTGAAGGTCTGCTACGCCATGTGGGTCCCCTCCCTGGCCAGCAGCAGGGATCCAGGGATCGAACTTGTGCTGCAGCGGCTGCGGTTTGCTTCTTAGTGCGTTGCTTATCCCACTGAGCCACCAGGGAGGCTGGGGGCATTTTTGAAGGTGGCCACTGTATGTCCATCCTGTGGCTGGCCTGATGTTGACAAGCGTCCATTGAGAAAGGGTCATATACTCCCTCCCCTTGCAACTGGGTGGACCTTCCTAGTACTTTGGCCAAGAAAAAGGGACAGAAGTGATACGAGCGACTTCTGAGGTCAAAACAGTCTTCACCTTGGGCCCCCTTGTCCTGGGGCCCGCGTACCCTGCTGGGACAAAGCCCCGGCTGTGTGGCGGGGCCCTGCCCGGTGGGTGTACCATCAACAGCCCTCTCCAGGCCCTCAGCTACAGGCAGCTCCGGCCAGCCCTGTGAGTGGAGGCACCTTCAGAGGACTCAGCCCTTGCTCGTGAATCAGAGGCCCCAGAGGTGCTGCAGCAGGGGTAACCCTCCCGAGAGCCCTGTCCGAATTCCTGACCCCCACAAGCCAGGCAAGGAGATAATGACTAGTGATGTGTTAAGCCCACACATCTGGGGGCAATTTGCTATGCAGCAGTAGAGACTTAATATAGGCTGTCGTAGCAGAAACCAGAAATGACAGGGGTTTAACTCACCAGAACTTTAATTCTCTTTCTCACTGGAGTCTGGAAGTAAGCCACCCAGAAGTGATGTGGAAACTCAGGGTCGGGAGAAGCACAGGGTCCCTCGCCCTGCTGTTCTGTTGTCCTCAGCATGCAGCTGTGATGCTCAAAGTCACCTCCTGACCCAAGGTAGCTGCTGGAGTTCCAGCTCTCACACCTTCATCCTAGGCAGCACACAGATGACACCGACAGATGGAAGTAGCCTTCACTAGTGTTTCTAGTTCAAGGAGCATTAAGGCCACGTAGCCACACTATGTGCAGAGGAGGCTGGAATTGCTGCCTTTTACCTGGACACGTTGCCACCTGAGGTGAAGCAGGGACTCTGCTATTGAGGAAGGAAGGGGAATGGCTAGTGGTTACCGGACAACTGGGGGTGGCCGTGATGGTGGAAGAGGGACGTCTCCCCCGTGCAGCTCCCCAGATGCTTGACCACTGCAGAGTTCTCCACTGAAGCTGCTTCTAGACAAAGACTCGGCTTCGTCCCCCAGAATGAAGGGCGCAGCGGGGCCTTTTCCAAACAACTCTAACAGCGCTCTCCTTATTTCCCGGGCTGGCCACCTTCCCTGGCAAATTCTGGGGCCTGGTGCTGAAGGCTTCGGCCCCGCCCCCCCACGGCTGCTTGCTGCTCGCTAAGCTCCTGCCCCTGCTGCGGAGGGCACACCCCGGCCTGCCTCGGCCTGGGACCCCCTGCCCTGCCGCCCCCTCCGAGGGCCAGCATGAGCCCTGGCAGCACCCTGGCCCAGGCGGACAAGCCCTGTGCCAGGGCCCGAGGCGGCCGGTCGCCTGGCTTCTGCCCACACTGGGCCCCAAGCTAGGGCCCTTGCGCGGTGAGCCCGCCCCGCGTGGGAAGCTGCGGATTCTAGCGACTGCTCTGGCTCCGCAGCGTGCGAGGCCCTTCCCCTGCTCTCCTGTGTCCAACCTGCTCCGTGCCCACCCTGGACAGACACCCCCATCACCACGGGCGCTCGAGCGCCCATCACCAGCCAGCGCTCTGGGACCAGCGCCCCCTTGTCTTCAGCACAGTCAGCAGCAGAATGGGGCCCCTCGCTGACTGGGGAAGGGGGCCAGGCGGGCCACCCCTCAGGCCTGACCCGGCCAGACCCCAACGAGCACAGGCAGCTCCGAGCCACTCGGACCTGAGTCTTGGGGCCAGGCCGCCAGGGCCGCCCCTCAGCTGGCGCTGCTCCTGGGAACCCGGGAGCTCAGCCCCATGCCCCACTCTGAATCCCCCGCGGCGGCAGCTACCTCGCGGTGGACCCCACTCAGGAACGCACGCGAAGACCTTCCGTTTCACACCTTTTATTGATCTGCGTCTTCTCTGCCTCCTCCCTCCCCCACCGGCCCCTGAGACGGGTGGAAGCCCCGGATGGAGGGGAAGGGACCACTTGCTTCTCCCTGGGGAGGGATGGCGTCCCGGCGCCGGGCCCCACAGCGGGAAGCAGGCCCCACGGGAGAGCAAGGGCATCGTCCAAGCGGCTGAGGCCCCTCGGATGCCCCGAGCCAGGGGCCATCAGGGTGAAGAGCAGAGAAGGGGGCGACGAGATAACAGAGCATGGAGGGCGTGTTCACGGCTGGCAGGAGGTGGGCTTCAGGGCCAGGCGGAGAGCAGAGGATGTGGGGTCGAGGGGAGCCCTGAGAAGGAACCCAGGCTGAAGGGGGCTGGACGCCAGGGGAGGGCGTGCCAAGGAAAACTGGGGGGGGGCGAGGCTGTGCTCCAGGAACTAGGCCCCCCTCAAGGGGCCCATATGAGGTCTGGTCAGGGACGGGTCCCAGCAGGGGGCCAGGGAAGGCGGGAGGGGCCGTGGGGAGGAGGACGGGGACTTTGGGTGGTCCTGGGGCTGCCTGTGACGCTGGCCTCCTCGCTGTGGAGGCCAATCGGGCGGGGCGTGGCCCCAGGCCACCAATTTGTGCTTCTGGGTGGTGTGAGGGTGTGATGGCCTTTTGCTGAAGCAGCGGCTGTCCCCAGGACACCTCCCCACCCCAGGCTTGCTAGAACCTCCTCCCGCACCCGGCCTGAGCTATCCAGGCCGGACCACCTGCCATGGCAGCGGGCGGAACCCGCGGGAAAGGCCGGCCTGCTGGGATGGGTCAGACTCGGCTTGGGTGCGGCCCACTTACCCTCCGTTTGAGGGCCCCGCCCCACCCCAACCCTCCCCGCTGGTCCCCGCCCCCTGTCTTGGACAACAGCTACTGGGACATCGGCCTGGGCGGGATGGCGCGGAGGGGAGGCGCTCCAGGGGCCGCGGGGGGCTCAGAGCGCGCCCTGCCCGTCCCCCCGGCAGCCACTGTCGCCGTGGACAATGAGCACCGGGAAGTAAAGGGCGTCCTCGTAGCAGGGGGGGCTCTCCAGGGGCTCCGTGTCCTCCCCACGGCGCCCCAGCGGGCCCCCGCTTAGGCTTCGGAAGACCCCGGGGGTGGCCCGGCCCCCAGCCCCCAGGGAGAGGCGGCTGCGGCTGAAGGGCAGGCGGGGCGCGCTGGGCCGGGCCGGGGGCAGCGAGTTGCTGCTGACCGAGCGGCGGCAGCGCTGGCAGCCGCGCAGGTAGGCGCCCGAGCCGGCGCCCATGACCACGGCCTCCGAGTAGCTGGGCACCAGCTGCCGGTTGGAGCAGATGTGCCACTCGAGCTCGGTGAAGTCCACCGTGGCCACGCGGGACAGCGGCGGCCCGCCGGGCGCGGCCCCGGGCGGCGGGGAGCCGGCGCCGAACAGCTTCTCCACCTGGTAGTGCACGTGCGCCGTGCCGTAGGCCGCCACGACGCGCAGCGGCCAGGACAGCGTGGCGGCCGACACCAGCCAGAAGACCCAGGCGCGCGCGTACCAGGGCGGGCTGCGCGGGTCGGCGAACACCATGAGCGAGTCGCGGAAGTCCACGTCCTTCAGGTGCATGCCCTCGCGCGCCTCCAGGTAGTCGTCCAGGCCCTCGTTGGCGCCGAAGAAGCGCGCGCGCTGCGTGAGGTACGAGGCCTCGGCCTCGGCGCTGCCGAAGCTGAAGCACTTGGTGAAGCGCAGGCGCGTGGCCGCGTGCTCCGCCAGCCCCACCAGCTCCTTGGACACGTCGCGCACGCCGTGCGCCGAGTAGTCGAACTCGCCGCGGGCCGTGCGGCTGTCGGCGCGCTCGTGGTACACCTGCGTGGTGGTGTAGGCGTCGCCGTTGCGGTAGCGCGTGATCTGGCGCGTGCGGCGCACGTAGTGGTAGCTGGTGGCCTTCCACCACACGCAGGGCGGCGCCTGCTGCAGCCGGCGCACCAGGGCCAGCACCGTGTTGGCGTCGGTGCGCGGCGCCTGGCAGGAGCGCACGTGGCAGTGCCAGCACTCGGCCAGGTAGAGGAGGTAGAGGAGCGACACGAAGGCCAGCGGGATGTACAGGTAGCCATCGGAGCAGGGGCTGGCGGCGTAGGTGGGCGGCGGGCCGCCGGCGCCGCGGGCCAGGGCGGCCTCGGGGCCCAGGACCAGCCGGGGCACGGTGGCCAGGCGACACCAGGCCACGACGGCCCCGCACGCGTGGATGAGCAGTGTGAGCAGCAGGCACTTCCAGTGCGACTCGCGGCACAGCGAGCTTCCGAGGGACTGTTTCAGGGGTCGCTGCTGCAGGGCGGCAAAGAGAGGGGGGCTGGGTCAGGGCGGGGCTGCTCCTCGGGTCTGCCACTCCGTGGGGGAGGGGCGCTGTGCTCCCCACTGCACAGACAAAAGTGAGGTGCTGAGGGTGGAACGGCTCACAGCCTCCCCCCCCCCCCTTCTAGCCAGCGAGCAGCAGAGCTGCGACACCCAGCTCTCTGCCCCAGCCCGTGCTCCCCTGGGCTCTGGCATCTCAGCCAAGGGCTCGAGGACAACAGCCCCACCTCTGCCAAGGAGCCCCTGAAGCTGCTGAGAAAAGCGAGTTCTGGTCCTGGCCTTGCCCCGACTGCCCCATCCCTGCCCCCTGAGCCTCTCCTGCACCTACAGGGGGCCGGACCGGAAGAGAAGCCCTCGGGCTCTGGAGCCCAACAGCGAGGCCAGGAGTTGGCTCCACCACTCACGCCGTGACTTGGGCAAGTCCCCATCCTCTGACCTCAGTCTCCTCATCTGTAAACTGGGTCTGTGAGCGCCCAGCCAGGTCATGTGATCTCAGCACAGGGTCGGCGTGCAGGCAAATCTCACTGCTCCCCTGTGCTCCCTCTGGTCTCCTGCCTCCACCAGGGACAGCAGCAGACTTGGGAGAGGCTTTTAAGTAAGTGAGAGAGAGGAAGAGCTGGGAACGGGGGAGGTGTGAGTCTGGGGGAGCAGATGGAGTGCATCCTCCACTCCCCATCTGTGGTGAGCGAGGGGCGGGACACAGCTGCTGGGCAGCGGGGCCACCTCCCTGGCCTGGAGGGCTTGACTTGCCCTCCCTGCAGGGCTGCATGGCCCCACCTCGCGCCCAGGTGCCTATGGAGAGAGAAGGTGGAGAGGAGGGGCGAGAGGGGGCAGAGCAGAGGTGGCCTGGTGGAAACAGCAGAGGGGGGGACAGAGGCTACCCTCCCACCAAGCCCACCAGGCCTCGAGAGGCCAAGAGACGAACCCCCACCCCAGCCCGTCTCGCCCCCTCCATCAGCCACCCCAGCTGCGCACCACCACCCTGGCCAGCCGGGCCAGTGAGATGGATACCCCGCTCCCCCACGGCTCCCGTGTTCACCTCGCAGACCCACCCACCATGACGTGCATCCTGCCTCCTCATCTAGACACACCCGACCATCATCCGCGCCTGGGGCACAACCCCCAGCCCTAAAACCATCCTGGACACTAGCGCGTGCATGCACCCCCCAGCACACACACAAGCACACACACCTACACATTCACTGGAGATCGCCAGCCAGACCCTCCCTGTCTCTGTCTCGTGCACACCCCTGCCCCCACCCCTACTGCAACCTGACACCCACACCCCGCACTCCACCTGGAACTGCCGCCACGTGCACTCAGCTGCCACTTCGCCCAGGCCATGGGGCCCCGCAGACCCTCACCTGACCACACGGACAGATGTCCCACCCGAGGTGTGGGGAGCACACACGCACCCTGCATTCTCCCCAGCACACAAGGCCCGCCCGCCGCCTGTCACCCCAGTACCCCACACAGGGCCCCACATGCCTGCAGTCCGCTTCCTGCCTAAGGCTGAGGAAGAGCCAGCCTGGGGGTCCCAGCCAGCAGGAAGGACCCTCGGGCCTCACCTCGGGCACAGGTAGGCCGCCTCCCCTCCTCTTTCCCCTCCTCCCGCGGCGCCCCCACCCGAGTCCGGTTTGCTGCTGCATTGCAGGCGCCGCCCGGCCGAGTCGCGAGCTGCCGGGCCGGGCCAGGGGCTTGACCCCGCGGCCCCGGGGGTGAGGGGCAGCGCTGCGGAGCAGGGACGCAGGGGCCACGCGCTGACGTCACCGGAGGGCGAGGCTGGAGGAGGGGGCGCCCGGGGCGGGAATCGCCGCCCATAGCCCTGCCCCGCCGCCCCACCCCTACCCCCGCGCCGGGCCGGGCTCCGGGCCCCCCGCGGGACGCCGGCCACCCCATGACGTCATTGTCCGCAGGGGCGCCGGGCTCCGGCCTCGGCCCCCGCGCGGGGTCGCGCCTTCCCCGGCCCCCCCCCCCGGCCCCGGCTGCGGCCCCCACCCCGCAGCGCCGTACCTCCTCCCGCAGCGGCTCGCCGTCCGGCATGAGCGCGGGCCCCTCCCCGCCGTCGCCGCCGCCGCCCTCGGGCATGGTGTCCTGGCTGCTGGGGCGGCCCCGGCCCCGGCTCCGGGCATGATAGGGGGGCGCGCGGAGGGCTGCGGCGCGGCCCGGGAGGGCGTCCGCTCGGCTCGGCGGCCGCGGAGGGAGTGCGCGGAGCTCGAGCCCGAGCGCGGCGGCGGCGGCGGCGCTGGCGGCCGCGGTGCCCGGCGCCCCGCCCTCCGCTGACCCCGCCCCCGCGGCACCGGCGGCGCCGCCGGCAGCGCCTGGCACGGCGGGCGCTTCCCCTCCCAGAAGCCAGGCTGGGCGACCGACGCCCGGGCTCGCGGCCGCGCTCGCGCTGGCGACCTTGGGCGAGTCCTTGCTCCCTGGGGCCCGAGGTCCCCGCAGGAAAACGAGGAGGGGAAATCAGAAGGGAGATCCCGCGGGGTCCCCTCTCCGAGGGGTAAGCCCAGACCCGAGCCCACCCGGACCCCTTTCTGGAAGCCTCTCTGGAGGGAGGAGGCGGTGAGAGTCCGGCGAGCTGTTAGCTGACCAGAGGCGCCGGGCTCCACTTAGAGCCCGCAGGCCCGGCCAGAGCACCGCTACCGGGGCTGCCTGACCTTCGGCGGGAACCCCTCACCCCAGCCTGTTTGCCCATCTGAGAAATGGGAACGGGAGGGCGTTGGGCTGATACACAAGCGTGCGTTGTGCAGTGAGGGGAGTGGACCTGGCCTGGGCGAGGCCTTCGGCAGTCAAGGGCACCCAAGGAGTCGGGGTCTTGCTCCCAAGCTACACGATCAGCGGTGGGTCGCAGGGAGCTGAAGTGCAGGTGGATGCTTATTTGTGTGGGTTTTTTTTTTTGGGGGGGGCAAAGGGCAACTAAAAGTCCATTTGGCTCAACACTCCCATACATTTAAAGATGAAGTAACTGAAATCATAGAGAGGAAAGGACTGTTCCATGGTTTCACCCATTTATTCTTTATGGTCTGAGCACAGATATTTATTGAGTGTTTTCTGTATTAAGTACTGTGAAGTCAGAGGTAGGAGCGGAGAATGGCACGGGGCCTGTCCTTATGGAGCTGATATTCAGGGTAAACTGGTATACCCAGAGGGAGCCTGGCACCTCACTTCCAACCTCCACCACCAAACCGGGTCAGCCTCTGTTTCCTTGTGTCTCTGAGAGGCATACGAGGAACTGACTTAGAGTTTCGACAAGTGGGTATCAGAGGAAGGGCATCCCAGGTGGAGGGCACTCCCGGGCAAAGGCACTGCGATTGGACCATGTGAGTTCAACCTGGAGAGCTGGAAGGTCACCCGGTGTAACTGGACACTGGGTGTCTAGAGACAGTCGCAGAGGACCTGATCTTCCTCTCTAGAAAGCAGCGTTGAAGGTCTGTGAGAAGAAGGGGCGCTCTGAAGACTTCCCTCGAGTGGGTGGCAGTGGTCACAATCGGGTGGGGACAAAGGAGACCCTGGGATGACGAGTGAGGCATGGGGGCTTCACTTGGAGAAGACCACAGGGTCGGCCATGACTCAGGAGTTCCAACTGCCTCTTGAGGAGGCGATCAGCACAGATCGGCTGGACCGCGGGAGAGCCAACGGGACGAACCTGGTGCAGGATCCTGTCCCAGTTCTATCACCCAGCCTCTGGAACTTAAAATCTACTGGCCCTTAGCTGTGTGTGTTGAGAACCAGGCCCTCTAGGCAGCAGGTCCCCAGGGTTTGCAGGATGGCGGCAAGGCATTTCAGCACCAGGACGAAGGACAGCACCCGTGCGGCTAGGACGGGTGGAAAGGCGGGTGGGAGGCTGGGAGAGGAGTCAGCAACCCAGGGCTCCTGGGCCCTGCCCGGCCCGGCCTCCGACGGACACTTCCAGGGCTGCCCGGGCACGGCACCAGGACTAGGTGGGGCGTGGGGCCCGGGGGAGGACGAGGAGCACTGGGAGAGAGAGTGGGAGCCGGGGGGCGGGGCTTGGCGAGAGCCGCGCCGCCCCACTCCCTTTGGAGTACATCCCACGAGGGAAGCTTCGTCCGGGACTCCAGCCGGCGCCTGCCTCGCCGGGTTTCCTCCCGGTGCAGTCGTGGCAAGGCGAGCGTCAGGTGCCCTACTGCGCAGGCGCGGAGGCAACTCTGGCTCCCTTCTACCTTAACCCATCCATTGGCTGTTCCGGCTGCGCACTAGCAAACCCACTGTCCAATCCGAGAGCGCTTCGAGTTGCTCCGCTGGTCCCCCGCCCGGAAGTTGATCAGTGCCCAATCAGCTTTGGCGATGGGGCCCCAGTATCCAATCGGAGGAGAGGAGGGGCGAGCCGGCGCGACGGAGGAGCCAATGGCAAGCGGCTGAGGGTGACGCGGTGGGCATGGCGGCTGCGGTGGGACAGCCGGGGGACGTGTCGGCTGCTCGGTAACCGCGGTCGGTGCTCGGCGCGCGGAGCCGCCGTCTGATTAGTATTCACATCCACGCGGCGGCGCGGCGGGCCTCGGGGAGCGGGAGCGTGGCGGCCATGGCTTATCACTCGGGCTACGGAGCCCACGGTGCGTGGGGCGCGGGGCGGGCGGGGCGCGACGGGGCCGACAGGAGGAGGGTCGGCGGCGCGGCCTGCTCCGCCCGAGGGGCAGGGGCGGCGGGCTTCGCTGCCCGGGCGGCGGGTGGCACTCGGGCTCCTGTCCCGTCCGACGCGGCGACGCGTCCCGGACTTCGCCCTCTCGTCCCGATCCTGAGACGGGACAGTGACAGCACAGCTGGGATCCCGTGCCCGGCCCCGGCACGAGCGGGGACTGCCTCCGGAACGCCCTTTCCCTGTGGTGCCCATGAAAGGGCCCCTGACCGCTGCCCAGGGCCGTGGGGTACCCAGCCACCGTCTTCCCGACCCTTGTCCACGGCGGATGTCCTCCCAAGGATCGCTCAAACTTCTTCTCGAATTCCCTGAGCTCACTTCTGGGACTCCGGGGTGGGGGTGGGAGCTGCCAGCACTACCTCAGTCCTTCCTTTCCTGCATTTTGCACCTCTCACAAAGGACCCGTCATCAAAGTTCTTCCTGGGTTCAGCCAGGGTTTCCTCCCTCACCAACTTCCTGATGCCCAGGAGCTGGGCTGCCCGGCCTGGGAAAGGGACCGTGCTTGGGACTCATGCTTGGTCTTCCTTATTCCTTATTTTGGCGCCTACGAACCCACAGGCTCCAAGCACAGGGCCCGGGCTGCTGCCGAGCCCCCTCCCCTCTTCGATGACACAAGCGGTGGTTACTCCAGCCAGCCAGGGGGATACCCAGCCCCAGGAGCCGAGGTGGCCTTCAACGTCAACCACTTTCTTGGTGACCCAATGGCCAACGTGGCTTTAGCCTATGGCAGCTCCATTGCATCCCAAGGGAAGGACATGGTGCACAAGGAGGTGTGGCCCGCCCCCAGGGCGAGGGTGGCAGGACCTCTGCCCAGGGCTGGGCCTCGGGGTCCCGGCTAATCCTTACTGCAGCCCTCTGGCGGGGAGCGCACAGGAACACCCTGAGGCTCGGGGTACAGCTTGCCCATCCTTCCTTCTCCTCATCCAGCTGCACCGTTTCGTGTCTGTGAACAAACTCAAGTATTTTTTCGCTGTGGACACCACCTATGTGGCCAAGAAGTTAGGCCTGCTAGTCTTCCCCTATACACACCAGGTGAGCTACCCGGCAGGTGAGCTGACGGGACCACTTGTCTTCCTTGTCCGGCCCCATGCTGGCCCTGCCACGTCAACCCTCTTTCTCTTCTGGTCTTTCCGTCCGGACTGGACGCTGCTGCCACTGCCAGAGCTGGGAGGTGCAGTACAGTCGTGACGTGCCTCTGCCCCCACGCCAGGACCTCAACGCCCCGGACCTGTATATCCCCAGTGAGTCTGACCTGGGCGCGGGGCCGGGGCCGGGGCCAGAGCGCTCGCGGAGAGGGGCTCAGGGGTTCACTCAGGACCTGCTCTTGTGCTTCTTGCGTGTGGTGATCCCTGGACACCAGGGAAATGGATTTGGGGGGCCAGTAAGGAGCTGCCTGGATGTGTCCTCTGTGCCCTCAGGGTACCGAGTCCTTTTGAGAGTTCTGCCTCTTGACATGCCCGCGGCCGTCCTGGACGCGCCAGCAGCCCTGGGCTCTGCCCCTTGCTGCTGTAGGACCTCAGGCTTCCCACTGCCGCCCTGTTAACTGGGAGCACGGACAGCCTCATCCCTGAGGGTGCTGGGACTCTGCGAGGGCACAGCGCGAGCACACAGTGCGTGTGTCATCAGCGCTGCTTTGCCCCATCCAGGCTTGCCCAGCCTCTCCTCTAGCAAGTGGTCACTTGCTTCTGGGCTCTGACACTGGCCCACGGGGCGCAGGTCAGGACATCCGCCACACACTGTGCTGTGGCTCCAGGCTCTGCACCTGACTCCCCTCTGTCCTGGGATCTACCCATGGTGAGGCCCATGCAAGGCGAGTGGGCCAGGGCCTGCCCTCAAGACCTGCCAGGAGGGAAGCTGGCCCGCCAGACCAGGGCCCCGGCAGGGACAGGGTTCCTCCGCCCTTCATCCAGTCTGCGTCTCTGAGCCACCGGCATCTCTACCGTTCCCCTTGCCGTGTTGACACCAAGACTCGGTCTTCTCAGCCACGCAGCTCATGGGCAGAGGCTGGTTCCCTGCCTCCTGGACCCCTCTCTGGCGGCTCATGAGCCCTGCCTTGGGCTTCAGGGGCAGAGGACAGGAGTGAAGAGGTGGGATCGCCGTGGGAGCCCAGTCTTCGTGGCTGAGCTGTCATGAGAACAGCGCTGCCGGCACAGACAGGGAGGCCAGAGCCACGCCAGTGCTGGTGCCGGCACTGACCCGGGCCCTGGGAGCACCCGGGGTCGCCCACTAGCCTGCATCTGGGCCTGTAGCCTTGCCTCTCAGTTGGCCTGGCCTGTGGGGATGAGTAGTGGTCCCGCAGGGGTCTCGGAAGTCTCCAGCACCGGGGCAGGAAAAGGTGGTCTGGAGAGAGGGACTGGGGGGCGCTTACACGGCGAGGCCTGATGGCAGCCACCCCCAGCTGCGCCTGGGGCTCCGGCATGTCAGGCTGTGCAGGGAGGCAAGGGGGGCCTGTGGCTTTGAACGCCAGGGCGGGCGTGAGGGGGTCAGGCGAGGCAGCCGGCTGAAGGCTTCTCTCTGGTCTTGGCAGCGATGGCCTTCATCACCTACGTGCTGCTGGCCGGGATGGCACTGGGCATCCAGAAAAGGTCAGTGCTCAGCCCACCTCATGCCCCGGAGCGCCCCTTCCGGCTCCTGTCCTCACCGCCCCAGGGGACAGTCGGAGCCGCCCCCTGCCGCGGACGGCGGTGAGCTCCCCATCTGTGGCCGCAGGTTCTCTCCAGAGGTGCTGGGCCTGTGCGCCAGCACAGCGCTGGTGTGGGTCGTGATGGAGGTGCTGGCGCTGCTCCTGGGTGTCTACCTGGCCGCCGCGCGCAGCGACCTGAGCACCTTGCACCTGCTGGCCTACAGCGGCTACAAATACGTGGGGTGAGTGACCTCGGCCCGGTGGGAGGCGGGCCCTGGGCTCCTGGGCTGACCCTGGCCCCACCCCCCTCTCAGCCCCTAGTTCTCCTCTGCCCGGTACCTCAGGGTCCCCAGGCAGCGTCTGCCAGGAGGGTGTCGGGCGTCCCCTGGGAGCAGGGGCAGGAGAGCCTGAGTCACTTGGCCATGTGGGGCGGGTGGCCGGCGGGGCTGGGCCGTGAGCCCCGGTGGGTGGGGCCGTCAGACCTGACAGTTGGAGGGTCTCCAGCCTTCACTGCACCCCCAGCATGATCCTCAGCGTGCTCACGGGGCTGCTCTTCGGCAGCGACGGCTACTACGTGGCGCTGGCCTGGACGTCGTCCGCGCTCATGTACTTCATCGTGAGTCTGGCTCCCCGCCCTCTCCACCTGGGCGGGGCTGGGGCGCCGGGCCCCTCCCACCCGCCTCAGTGCGCCTCTCTTCCAGGTGCGCTCTTTGCGGACAGCAGCCCCGGTTCCCGACAGCCTGGGGGGCCCAGCCCCCCGGCAGCATCTCCAGCTCTACATGACGCTAGGGGCTGCGGCCTTCCAGCCCCTCATCATCTACTGGCTGACCTCCCACCTGGTGCGGTGACCCCTGGCCTCCTTACATTGAAGAGCTGGTTTCCTTGATCTCGTGTGACCCTTGTTTCTGCGGCCTGCGGGACGCCGCTGACGCCTCTGGCCGGGGTCTCGCTGGGGCTAGGCTTGGGCTGTCTAGGAGGGCCCGGGACAGCTGTCGTGAGGCTGGGTGCGAGCACGAAAGGGACAGCTGCCGAGGAGACCTGAAGGCTCTGGTCTGCGAGACCCAGGGCTCTGCGGAGCGTGCACGAGCCTCCCGGGCCGGGGAGTTAGCTCAAGGCCACCCTCGAGGGCCCCCTGGCCCCCACTTCCTCTTCAAGTCTCAGGAGCAGAGCTGGGGCCCGTGTTCGCAGTAGTTTATTCATATTTTGTCACAAATGGCCGGGGAGGGGGTGCCGGACTCCTCCAGGCGACATAGAAAATAGGTCCAAGAGACAGGGTGGGTGGGTGGGGGGTCTGGGCAAGTGGGGGTGGGGCGGGGTCTGGAGAGAGCCTGGGGGAGGGAGAGGGCAGAGTAGGGGTGGGGCTGCCCCCTGCTGAGCCTGCTCATTCCCGGTGTGGGTACCCCCCCACCTGCAGGGGGAGCCTCAGGGTGGGGGTGGAGGGGGGCGGCCCAGAACTTCCAGGGCCAGCCCTGCCCCTTGGCAGGGCCCAAGTTACCCAGAAGTGGACAAGGCCAGAGGTCCCGCCCTTCCCAGGCCTGGCTGCCATGCCCGCAGGGTGGCAGAGGAGCCCCGGCCCCTGTTTAGAGCTCTGCCCGCCCCTAGTCCGAGGGGGGGCTCTGAAGGCGGGAGGTCCCCGCAGCAGCAGTTTGGGGGGTGGAGAGGAGGCTGGGGGCACCAGTGCCCCTCCCTCCCCAGGGCTGAGGCCTCTGCGGCCAGGGGCAGGGCTGGGGGTGCACAGGCGTCCGGTCCGTTCTGGGCTCGCTCCCTGGCCGGCTTCCCCCTTAGAAACTCACCAACGTATAAACCATACTGTGGGGAGACGAGGCAGTGAGCCAGGCCCCGAGCAGACCCAGCCAATGGCCGCTGCCCCTCACCCCGGTGGCTGTGGCCTCAGTCCTCAGGGGCAAAGGGCAGGGACTCGTGACAAAGGCGTGTTGCCTGGAGCCTCCCCGCCCCGACTCTGGGCCTCACCTGTACAGGTAATAGAAGAAGGAGAGCAGGTAGAAGGCGAGTTTGCACCAGGACTCCTTCTGGCAGTAGCTGAGGATGTCGGCGTTCATGATGGAGACGGCGTCGTACATGACCTCGGAGCCGTCCGCAGGGCGGTGGAAGTACCTGAGCCCGAGAGCCAGTCAGGCTCCAGCCTGAGAGCCGCCCGGCGCCCCCTTCCCCCACAGCAGCTCTCACCTCCAGAGGTGGTAGAAGAGGAGGGGGATGTTGAGGCCCAGGGTCACCCACTCTGCCGCGCACAGAAACATCAGGCAGAAGAGCCCGTGGATGGAGTACTCCGGGACCACCAGCTGGGGAGTGGGGGGGGTCAGGGGCGCCGGACGGACAGCCGCCTCGGCCTCCTGCTACGGGGCCTGGAGCGGCCCACGCCCTTCCCGGGGCAGGAAGGAAAGCAGGTCCCAGAGGAGAAGGCGGCACCGGGCCAGTGTGGCCGAGCTGGGCTGGGAGCCTGCAGCCCCCCGGCCCTGACACTGACCTTCCTTAGGAGGCAGCAGATGCGTTCGATGTTTTTTAAACGCTCGCGCTGTAGGGGGAGAAATAGGCCACGACTGGGGGTGCGGAGCGGAGCAGTGGACTTTGGGGGAACCCCGCTGCCCTCCCGCGCCCCCACCGCTCTGCACGTGGCCACCAGAGGGCGCCAGAGCAACCTCTGCGGTAGCGCGGCAGGAAAAGCAGCCGCGCCGTCCCCATGGCGACCGTCACCATGGAGGGACCTTCACCCGCATCTCCACAGCAACGGCCCGGAACCTGGCAACGGCCGCCCCGCCAGGAGAAACCCGAGCCCCGAGCCCGAGCCAGGTGTTTGCTGGAGGCGGGGACAGGCAGGAAGGGGCAAGGCCGCCGCCCCTCCCGCACCCGGTCTTCCCGTCCCCCGTCCCCACCCCGGCCCGCGACAGATGGAAAGACAGACGGACGGACACACCTCGGCACAGCACATGTATCACTTACTGCCCGCGCTGGGTTCCCCTGGTCGATGGGGTTCTTGAAGTCGGTCCGCAGCTCGTCAAAGGCTATGATCTGGGGGAGGGGCGTGTGCCCGTCAGGGTTGGGCAGCAACTTTCTTTCGCCCCCCCCCCAGCCTATCCTGCTGTGGAACAGGAATTCACGCTGAGGGAGCCGGCAGCATAGGGGGTGGGGGGGGCAAGGCCGGACCCCAGTCCCACCAGACTGGAATGGAGCCCTGGGCCAGTCTGCTAGTCTCCATCCCAAACTCTGACCTGGGCCCTGTACCAAGCCCGGCATGAGGCGGGACGCCCTGACTGGGGAGATGAATTGTGAACGACATTCCAGGGCCATCAGGACAGAGAGCCTGACCCGGCATGCAGGGGGTGCCGGGGGCGCCACTGGGCTCAGGTGGGGGCGGCAGGGGGGCCTGAGCAGCGGGAACAGCAGGCACAAAGGCAGAGGGTTGAAAGAATACGGAACATTCGGGAAGCCGCAGGTTCCAGGCCAGAGCCAAAGTGTACGCAAGTGCAAGACAGGCGCAGAGGGTGGCGCGCGGGACACCACGTGCGTGTCCAGCCACCGAGGGGCGCAGAGCGAGAGTGGGGTGGTCGGGTCGTTTTCCGGCAGCAGTAAGAACCGGCTCCCGGTCCCAGCCGAGACATACATGATGCTCAGTCTGTTTACTAGCTCATCTGCTGCCGTGAGAACCTGCGGTGCGGGTGCTGCTGTTTCCGCTTTACAGATGAGAAAGAGGCGAAGGACTGTCGAGGCGCACAGCCGGCTGGGGCAGCCAGGGTTCAGAGCCAGTGTGGCTGAGCCAGCCCCCGTCACATGTGGGCCAGGCCAGTGGGGCTGCTGGAATGTGTCGGGAAGGGTTGAGGCACGGAGTGGCAGGATGAGGAAGCGGCAGTGGGGTGGAGAGGTGTGGATGGTTCCAGAACAGTTTCAGGGCCAGATTCCAGAGGGCTTGAGTGGCAGGGCAAGGCAGGCAGAGGGGCCGCGTGCCTGCCGGTGGGGGCATCAGTGGATGGGGGAGCCCTCACTGGGATGGGGAACTCAAGGGAGCAGGTGTTTGAACAACTGGGTGGGAGAGGACATGGGAGGGTCTGGTGGAGGCGCCTTCTGGGGTCCCCTCGCCTCAGCACCAGCCCTAGAATGAGGCCATGGGTCCCCACCCCCAAACCTCCCAGACCGCAGACGGCTCAGAGGGAGAGAACACGGGCTTCCCGGAGGGAGCTAGGGCCATCTGGAGCAGCCCCCCCACTCCCCACTGCCTTGGGCAGCCCCTTGCTTGCCAGGCACGGCAACAGGGTCCAGCAGGGAGCGGAAGGGTGCCGTCTGTCTGCCCCGGAGCTGGCACCACCCGCAGGCAGCGGGTGTCGCGCCTCCCACCCCCCAGGCTGCCTGGCGCTGACTCAGCCCCCTGGAACAAACAATCCCCCACGGTGACAGCTGACACACGTCACTCACCACCAGGTTGCCTAGCGACCAGCGGGGCCCTGGGTGCAGGGTCTGGGGTCCCAACTGGCTCTAATTCCCACCAGCCCTGGGCTGAGGACCACACCTCCTCCGTCCCGCCCCCTCCCCTTGGCAGGCCCCTCGTCTGATGGGCACAGGCCCGGCTCACTACCAGGCTCCTGACCAGGCCTGCTGAGAGCAGCCCACTCTGTGGCTGAGCACATGCTGTGCTGCACGCAGTAGGTGCTCAACAAACACCGGCTGGGCAGACACGGGCCCTTCTCCCACCCCAGGAGCCAGCAGGGGTCAAGCCTGAGCCTTCACCTCGACTCCAAGAGCTGCCCAGAGCCTGGTCCTCAGGAATAGGGATACAGGTGCCCCAGGGGCTGTGGGAGGCCTGGGGTGTGCAGAGGGCTGGAAAGGGGTCTCCTGAATTCCAGCTCCCTCCCCACAGGATTGTCCTAGGTCTAGGGATGAGATAGGAGACTGGGGAGAGATCAAGATGGACCGGGGGAATGAGGGAATGAGAAACAGAAGCAGCTCTGAGGCCACAGGGAGAGGGGCAAAGCTGGGGGGTTGGAGGTGCCTACAGGGCTCTTTCCGGGGGGACAGTCTAAGACCCTAAGGCAGAAGAGATGGGCAGTGAGGGGCTGCACGGACGGGAAGGGGTGACTGTCAAGGCCAGGGAGGAGCAGGCAGCGTTGGGGAAAGAGAGGAGAGGAAGTGGGGAGGCCAGGACTGAAGCAGGTGAGCCATGGGGAGGAAGTGAGAGGCATGGGGGTGCAGGGGAGAGACTGGAAGGGTAACACCTCCCCCCCCCCCCCAGCGGGATGAAGACCCAGAGGTGTAGGGGCCGGTAGTGCAGGGGCAGGAGCAGGAAGCTCGGGCAGAGGGTCTCCACACAGGAGCTGGAGGCTGCTGGGTCGTCCCCAGCGAGGCAGGCAGGCAGATGGGCGTGAGCAGAGGGCCCCAGGAGGAGCCAGGGAGGGGCCCCTTACTGGGATAAGGAATGAGGAATGGACATTCTGAAGGTGGGAGGCCAGGCCAGAGGGAAAAGACCAAGGAGAAATTGGGGGCAGGAAGGGAGGGAAGCTGAAAAGTGGGGAGGAAGCTGTTGGGGGGGGGGCCAAGATGAGCTGGGGGAAGGGA
>JAGFMF010011432.1:2560868-2671160 GCA_019455555.1 Galemys pyrenaicus
CCATAAAGGGTGGAGGGGCAAGCAGACAGACAAACTGCCCGGTGGACAAACGGGGGCGACCGGATGGGGGGAGCAGGAGGAGGGGAAGGTGAAAGAATCCCGATATCCCGCCCCACACCTCAAGGCTGCAAGGGGCCAGGAAGGGGGTCAGGGGCGACTGACACCCCCACAGACAGGCGGGGGCGGCGGAGGAAGGGGGGCGCCCGGCAAGGCAGCCGACGACGGGGGTTAACGGGGGCGAAGGTATGCCGACCGGAGGCGGACAGCGGAGAGGGGACTCCAGGTTTCCCCGGGCTCCGAGACCCTGTGCCGGGGCCCCTCCCGCCCCATGCGCCCCCTGCCCCCCACCCCGCCCCCAGCCCCAGCCCCAGCCCCAGCCCCAGCCCCAGCCCGGCCTTACGTGCCAGATGACAAAGAAGATGAGGGAGGCGCACAGCACCAGGGTGAGCATGTAGCAGAACGCGGCGAAGGTGAACGCCATGGCCCCCGCGCCCGGCGGCGGCCCGGGGGGCGCCAGCGCGGGGCCCGGGCGCAAGGGGACGCCCCCCGGCCCGCGCTTAGGGCCGGCCGGGCATGGCCCGCAGGGTTCCGGTGCCGGCTCGGGGGACGCGGACGACGCGGCCGGGGCCGGGGCCGCGGGGACGCGGGGGGCGCGGGGCGCGGGTCTGGGGGCTCGGGGGGCGCGTCCGCTGCCGGCTGCCCGGGCCCCGATCGCTCATCCTGCGATCCCTCGCCCGCGGCTCCCTCGCTCTCCAGCCCGCGAAGCCGGCGGGGCGGAGCCGGGGGCGGGGCCGCGCGAGCGGCCTCGGGCGGGGCTGGGTCTCCGCGCGCCCCTCCGTCGGGCGCCACCCCACCCCCACCCGGCCCGCGGGCCCCGGGGGCGTGGACTCACCTGCCCCGCCGACCCCGGCCCGCAGCCCACCCCGCCGCGCTCCGTCCCCCGATGGGCGCACACCCCTGGTCTCGCACGCCGCGCCCCACCCACGGCCCGAGCCCGGCCGAGGTCCTGGCGCCGCGCACCGTCCCAGGGCAGACGCACCTGTCCCGGGCCTGGCGCAGGCGGGAGGGGTCGGAGCCCGGGCCGGAGCGGTCGCGGCCGGCGCGAGGCGGGCGTGTGGGGCAGCTAAGTCCACATCCCCGCCGCGCCCGAGCGGGTTTCGCGCGGCTCGCCAGGTATGCGCCGCCGGCCGCCAGCGCCTTCCCTGCCGGCACCGTCCTGGGCCCGTGGAGCAGGCAGCTCTCCGGCTTCCGGAAGTGGGTCAAGGGCTTCGACAGCAGCCCCAGGACAGAGCCCAGGCGGACCCGCGCCCCACCGCGCCCAGGGCTTGGCTCCGCGGCCCGGCCCGTCCCGCCCCCGGGCTCAGACCACAGACCACACTCAGCCACCGCAACTTCCTTGCAAAAACCCTCCGCTCACCGGAGGGCCAGTGGAAATTTATTGGGTTTTTTTTGTCCTTTTCCGTCTTTCCCCAAGTGGCTTTTCCTTGCAAAATGCCTGACATGACACCAGAGGGGAACCTGGGAGTGGGGCACCCCAGGGACTTAAATACAAGCTGGAGGGCAGGGCATAGGTGGGGCAGGCGGAGACAGCACAAGGTTCTGGGGTGGATACCTCAGGTTTGGTTTCCTGCAGGAAGAAGCCTTGCCAGAGGGCAGGGGCTAGGTCCTGGCTGGGAGGGAGTGGCCCCCAACCCCGGCCCGTACCCACATTCCCCAGAGAAATGGTGACAGGGGACAAGGACCCACCCTCACAGGCTCCAAGGGACCTAGGAGAAGCCACACATGCCGCCTGGGAAAGGGAGGTGCTGGCAGAGTGAGGGTTAAGGCTAGTGCCGGCCTCTGGCTCGGTGGGCCTTCCGCCTCCGCCTGCCTGGGACAAAGGGGCACGGTGGGCAGGCAGCACTTGGGCCTGGCTCTGGCAGGGCAGGGGGTGGCAGGCGCAGGCGCCCTCTGGGCTCAACACACAGGCCCAGTGCAGCTGCCCGCCCACCCACCCTGGATGTGCTCAGGCCCTGCGCGGCTGGACGGCTGAGCTGTGACAGGTGTGGGAGGGAGGAGGCACGAAGAGGGGGAGGGTGGGCTGCCGGTCCCTGTGGCCCCTGGGCCTGTCCTGGGCCTGGTCCTGCATCCAGGTCTTGGTTCCCCAGCCCCATTCCTGGCCCTGGGCACGGACAGTGGCCAGAGGCAGCAGAGGCAGGGGTCCTCGGCTTTCGGGGAAGGGTTGGAGGAAAGGAGGGTGGGTGAGGAGAGAACCCGCTGCAGCATACGTGGGGGCAGGGGAGGGCGGCAGGGGAGGGCGGCTGACGGAGGAGCCCTCATCCCAGAAGAAGGTGCGCGCTAGGGTCTCGTCGTTGCCCAGAGGCAGCAGCAGAGCGAGCCCCCGCCCCCAGCCCAGCCCTAGGTCCCAGGTCCCCCTCTCAAAGGGGCCCTGACAGAACTGGGGCTCAGGGCAGCAGGCAGATGGGCCAGAGGGAGATGGGGAGCTTAGGACACCCCAAAGCCACAGACTCAAATGCCCCAGGAAAGGGAGGCACCTCCTGCCCCCTCCAGGGGCATCATCTGGAGAAGGTGCCCCCGTCCTGTCCCAGCCCGCACACCCCTCCTAGCAACAGCCCCCACCAGCCGGCTTCACGGGGGTGCTGTCAATCTTGAGGTTGGGCCGCTCACCCCCGGAGGCAGCCCCAGGCCCCATCCGCTTTTTGATCTCGGCGGCCATGGTCATGAACGCCTGCTCCACGTTGGTGGCGTTCTTGGCACTCGTCTCCAGGAAGGGGATGCCCAGCGAGTCTGCGAACTCCTGCGGAGAGAGGGGCAGTGGAGGGCGTGGGTGTGAGGCGGTGGCAGCCCAGCCTCTGCGGGGGCCCCTGGGCCGCTCACCTTGGCCGTGGTGTTGTCCACCACCTTCTTGGTAGTGAGGTCGCTCTTGTTGCCCACCAGCAGCTTGTTGACGTTCTCGCTGGCATAACGGTCTATCTCCTGCAGCCACTGCTTCACGTTGGCGTAGGATTCCTAGAGCAGCCAGGTCCAAAGTTACACGGCTCCCCAACTCCTGCCCACCCTAGGCCTGGAAAACGGGCTTTTCTGGGGAAAGAGGTTGGTCTTGAGAGACACCGTGAGCTCAGGGACCAGCGGAAGTCCCCCTACACAGGCTCAGCTGTTCTCCCTGCCCTCCTCCATCTAGACACCGCCGAAGTCAGGCCAGCCCAGCCCCAACGGCCCGCCAGCCTCGCTTCCTGCAGCTGCTCGGCTTTCCCGGAGAACGGAATAGGCCAGCGCGGCTCAGGTGGGGACCAGACACACCTGGCATCAGGAAAGACAAGCCAGGAAGAGACAGAAGCGGAGAGGTTAACAGGTTGGCAGGAACCGCGAGCTCTGTGGTGGCGCTCAAATTCCTTCGGGCGTGACGCCCTGTGGAGGTGGAGGGTCCTCCCACAGGGGACCCAGGCCAATGAGGGGGGCAGGTGCCATGGAACAGCCTCACGTTCGTCCTGCTTCTGGCGGCAGCAGCCTCCACATTCAGCCTGGCTCTCCAGTCCAGCCAGTGCCACCCCCATACGTGGACAAAGGAGAGAACTTTCAGGAAAGGGCTTGAGCCACTTTCCTTCCTGGGAGTGTGACATCATGCTGGGCTCACACTTACACCTCCTGCCACGTCTCAGGCTGGGCCCCGAGCGAGGCATGGGGGACAAGGGTGGGAGTCATACCCGGTTCTCCGAGACACCGGGGACAGAGGAGCACCGCACCACAGCAGGGCAGCCTCAGCCCACACTGAAGCCCTCGTGCGTGGGAGCAAGGTCAGAGACGGGCTGCGCAGGGCATGAGATCGCGGAGCCAGGGAGAGGACGGCTGGGGCTGGGCGCTGGCCGTGGCGGGGTGGAGGGCGGGCAGGCCGGAACACGGAGGGGGTCAGCCTGGCTACCTCAGACCACCGGCGGCCAGCGGGTCCTCAGGAGGAGTGACAGGAGCAAAGCCGCGTCCTGGGAGGAACTGAGCCCAACCAGATCAGCAAGAAGGGAGACCCACTGCGAGGTGCCAGAGTGATGCAGCACGCAGGTCCTGGCCGGGCAGAGCAGAGGGCTCAGGGGCAGACGGCCGGGACGGGCCTTGCTCTGCCGCACCGTGCGGCCCCAGATACGGTGCCTGAGCTCTCTAGCCTCAGTTTCCCCATTTCACAAAACAGCATGTCCGGAAGGAGCTCTTGTGAGCACAAGATAATGAACGCGGCCTGTCTCATGACGAGCTTAATCAGCAGGCGCTGCTACTATCCTCATCACTGCTGTTATTTCGAGGGGACGGCTCTGAGGGGTGAGGGAAACAGAAGAGCCCTGACTGACTGGAGGGGGAGGGGAGCATTGCGGTCAGGCGGCAGGACTCTGCTACAGAGCCAGGAGGAGGACAATGGTGTGGGGAGAGCTGGTGCTCTGCAGACGGTGGCGCTCAGGAGCGGCTGTCCAGGGGCAGGAGAGGGGGCGCCAGGGAGCTCCAAACCCAAGTTCAGGTGCCAGCTTTGCATTTCCTGACTGTGAGGCCAGGTGCAAGCTACTTCACGCCTTGCCAAGGGTGTCTCCTCGTTTGGAAACAGGATCCGTCGCTTAGTGCACCGGCAACACAGTGAAAATCAGGTCCAACAGACACCAAGTGCTAGCGGGATGGAGGGAGGGATGCCAGCCATGCCACACAGGTGCGCTGGAGCGCGTGGGAGCAGCCGGGCCACGGGGCAGCCAGAGGGTGCAGCAGAGTCCGGGGGAGGTAGGGGTTGGAGTTCTCAGCTCGCCACGCCTCGGGGGCTCCAACAAGAAGCACTTCAGGGGACGTGGGCCCGGCGAGGACAGCTCAGCAAGAAGCCCCCGGAAGAGGGCCTCCCTGGTGGCGCAGTGGGTTAAGCAGCGCACCATGAAGCAAACCGCAGCCACTGCAGCACGAGTTCAATCCCTACCGCTGGCCAGGGAGGGGACCCACATGGTGCAGCAGACCTCTCCTGCTGTGCCCGCTGCTCCCCTCAGCAGCTCTCTGTGGTGAATCCTCTCACCCCCACCCCACACCTCTGGCCTGTACCCCAGTGCTTGTATGCATAAATAAATAAATCTTTAAAAAAAAAAAAAAAAAAGAAGCCCCCGGAAGAAGGGCACTGCAAAGAGGGAGGGAGCCACTGCAAAGAGCAAGTTTTCCGTGGAGGGGAAAAGAGCGGAGCTGAAAGCCACGAGGAGTCAGCTGGGGCGGGAACTGAAATAAGGTCAGAGATCTGGCAGCAGGAGTCCGAGGTGACCTCTGTCCGAGTGGCGCACAGCTCACTCACAGCTGGCTGTCCGGGGCCACACCGACCCCGGGAGCCAAGAGCCTCAGGGTGGGGCCACCTCCTGGTTCCGGGGGCTGCCCCTGCAAGCTTTGAGGCTGGGCGCAAAGCAGAGGTCCCGCCCAGCCCCAAGGAGCCTGCTCGCCACACTGACCCATTTCCTCTCCGTCACTTGGGACACAGACACGAGGCGGACCTCTGTGGGGTGCCACGGGCAGAGAACAGGTTCTGCAAACGCTAAGTCGGGGGGCTGTGGCGGTCAACAGCTCTGCTGCCAGTGACAAAGACCAGACCCTGATGTGGGCTCATGCCGGGCGCAGGCCCCAGGCTGCCCTGGTGAGGCCGCCAAGTGCTCTGAAGTGCAGCCAGTCGGTTGACGACACCCCCACAAGCACCAGGCCTGGGTGGTCCCTCTTTGGGTGGCAGTGAACTGTGAGGCCCGGTTCTGCCAGGACCCTGCAGTGGGGCCTCGGGAGGACCCACTCCTCAGCTGCTTCCCCTCCAACAAGACGAGCTGCACAGTCTCCTTCCCAAGCAGCATCAGAGGGAGGGGCACGGCCTCCCTGATGGCCTAGGGGTCAAGCCATCACCTCCACAGCCTGAGTTCGATCCCCGGCCAGGGAGGGGGACACACCTGGCGCAGCAGACCTCTCCTGCCTCGCCCGCTGCTCCCCTCAGCGGTGTGTTTCAGTCAGTCTGCCTGCTCTGCTCCCCACTCTGTCTCTGGTGGATCCTCTCATCACCCCCCACCTCTTGCCTGCACCCCAGTTCTTCTATGCAAAAATAAAAAAAGAGAGAGTGGGAAGAGAAAAAAGAAACAAGAGCCAAAGTCTTGCGGTCAAAGAGGTCATGCGGGGGCAGGGGGCGCAGGAGTACCTGATCAGTGACGTCATACACCACGATGATGCCGTGGGCCCCCCGGTAGTAGCTGGAAGTGATGGTTCGGAACCGCTCCTGACCAGCTGTGTCCCACTACCAGACAGGACAGGGGCAGGTCAGCCCTGGCCCGAGCCACAGCCCACCCCCCGAGACGGATGGGCGCGCACGGCCGGCTCTGGGGAGCCACACTCACGATCTGAAGTTTGATGGTTTTGCCATCCAGCTCGATGGTTCGGATCTTGAAGTCCACCCCGATGGTGCTGATGTAGCTCTCGGTATACGTGTCATCCTGGATGGCCGGGAACCCGTGGACTGGCCTGAGCGAATAGGCCCGAGACCCACCGGGAAAAGCTCCCGCAAGGTCCACGCCCCAGCCTCCTCCTAACCACTAGTCCTGGGCCTCAGCACCCACCCGCCAGCCCTGTGCCCTCGCTTCAGCCGGTGCAGTGCTGCAGGTCGTGCGACTTCTTCTGTGCTCCCTGGGCCGCCCCTCCTCCCTCCCGCCCCACCAGCACCCAGGGGTGGTAGCTCCTTACTCACAGCAAACCGCAGGAGCAGGCATGACTTGCCCACACCAGAGTCACCAATCAAAAGCAGCTTAAACAGGTAATCACTAGAGAGAAAGGAGGGGAAGGCGTGAAGGCAGGCCGGGGGCGCACCTGCCGCCGCCACCCCAGGCACAGCTGCAGCACGCCTGCACTGAGGCGGCCCTCAGCCCAGGGTTCAGGTGCTCACAGGATCCTCCCACCAGCCCCCGGAGTCGGGGCTGACCATGCCCTAACACAGCGAGCCCAGAAATGAGTCTGAAGTCCCGCTTCACAGAGAAAGAGGCCAAGGCCCAGGGACGTGACTGGCCAAGGACCACGATCAGTTAGCGACCAGAGCCGGGTATCCTACCACCCTGACTCTGGAGACTCAGGTCCACCGGGCTACTGAGGGGACCCCACCGCACACCCCCTGAATGCCTGGCTTGACAGGGAGGCAAAGCCACGCCAAACAGTGAGTGTCGACGCAAAGAGCCCTGTAGGAAGCCACCGAAGTGGCAGTGACAAGGGCAGTTCGGACGGGTGGCACGCGCCGGCCTGTGCTGGCCCCACGTTAAGTACTTCTGTGCTAAGTACACCTGGCCCAAGCCTCACACCAGTCCAACAAAGTGGGTGTCCTTATCCCCAGCTGTTGTGAAAGCTACAGGTAGGAGGAAGCTGTCCCAAGCTGTGTCAGGGTCAACTTAAGAGCGGCAAAAAGGTTCAAATCCAAAGTCTCTGCGGGAGCCCGTCGGCTGCCTACTCTGTTGCTCTTTCTAACCCAGCTCAGGACTAGCCTTCTCCAAGGAAATCTGAGGCCGGATCCAGAGGAGAAAAAGGAAGTGGCAGAAGAGGAAGACGATAACCGCACTCGGGGAAAACTGTCAGTGACCAGTCTGGGGCTGAGACGCGGGCCACCCACTCGTAGGGGGAGTGACCAAGTTGCGGAGAGCAGGAGAGACAGTCCCACTGGAAGGGGAGAAGCAAATGCCACGTTCCTCTGAACTCCATCGCAGGGCGGCAGCCGGGAAAGGGGTGTGCCGGCAGTCCTGGGGGCCTCGCAAAGGTGAGGTGAGGGCAGAAGACCGACCTCCGAGCCACCAGCCGTGGCCGGGCCGCCCGGGGAAGGGCAGAGCGGCTGTTCTGGAGGGGAGGATCTGCAGGTCAGCGAGTGGCCGAGCGCGGCGCCTCGGGGCCTTCCGCGCCTGACCGGTCCCTAGGTCAGCCCCGGGAGCCGGATTCCGGGAGAACGGGAAGGGCAGAAGTGTTTACGGTCCGACCTGCGGGGTCCGAGATCAGAAACTATCTGGCGACCGGCTCCGAAACGTCGGGACAGTCGTCAGGGCTCAGACCGCCACTCTCCAGCAGCAGGTGGGGAAACTGAGGCCTGAGACCAGGGCTGCGGGGTCACCTGACCGATGAGGGCCAGCAGGGTCGGTGCCGCGGACTCCCGGCACTGCCCCTCGGGGTCGCAGTCACTGGACCACTGCAGCAAGAACTTGGGGTGTCGAGCCCGGGTCCTGGGGCCCCGAGGGGAGGAGCAGGACCCGGATGTGAGGGGAGGGGGTCAGCGGAAGAGGGACCCGGATGTGGGGGCGCCGCGCTGTCTTGACCCAGGCCGGACAACCCCGGTAAGCGTACAGCCCCGTATTCTGGATCGAGGCTGCGCCGGACGGCGCGGGCGGGGCTCACTCACTATTCGGGGTTCATGGCGGCGGCGGCGGCCCGCTCGGTCGCTCCCAGTCGGCTCTGCTCCGCCTCCCGTTCCAAGATGGTGGCCGCTCCGCCCCAAAGGCCCCGCCCGCCACGCGCAGGCGCAAATGTTCCCTCCTGGGGCCTGACCGCATTGCTTCTCGGAACTTGTAGTCTTATTTTACAATGACCGACTGGTCCCCGCTGCGCAGGCGTAACCGGAGACCCGCGCGTCCTCGCCGACACCCGCCTCTTCGTCGCCGCGCATCGCCTTCTGGGGCTTGTAGTTCGCCGCCCGGACGTACCTGGGCCCGCGTTCGGGAGCCCGAGGGCGTCCCTGCCTTGGAAGCGCAACCTGAAGTTGACACGTTTCACATCTGTCTGACAGAGGCAGCCCTCCCCCCCGAAGTTGTGAGCATCAATTGATGCAAGGTTCTCCGTGTGCCAGTGCTCCTGTCAGCCCCGGGGCGGTGTCATCTCCCACGTTTCAAAGATGAAAGAGCCGAGTCGCGACAACCCCTCAAGGTCAAGCCGCCTAGTCAGGGGCCGAGCTCTCTGCCGGCCCGCGGCCACAGCCTCGGAGGGCAGAATTGTTAGGAAAAAGTTTTCAACCCGCGGGGCCCCCAACCATTCCGGGAAGGGCAGACGGCGGGGCTCCAGCGGCGCGGCCCGGGCGCACCCCACTCGCGAACCCGCCCCGCCCCCGTCTGGAGACGCCGGAGTCCTCGGCCTCCGCCCCCAAACAAGCCCGGCTCAGATTCAAACCGTCTTTATTTCTACAGCAACATTTGAAAATAGAGAGCGACCGCCTGACACCCCCCAGAAGTGGGGCGGCCCTCAGGCACGGGCCACCCCGGCCCTCGCGTGAAGCAGCAGGCGTGGGAGAGGCGCGGCGGCCCAGAGGCGCGGCCCAGATGCGGGGCGGGGCGCCCCTCTGAGGCCCGAGCAACAGAGGAGGCCCGGGGACCCTTGGGCGAGGCGCGCCCGGGAGGTGGAGCCAGGGAGATACCACCGCGCGAAATGGGGGTGATTTAAGGCCTGGGCGGTACCACTAGAGAAGGGCGGGTGAGGGGAGGTACACTCGAACTGGGGGCGGGCACGGCCAATAACTTATTCTCTATGTACAGAAGCGACGGCCGAGGGCAGGGGTGCTGGAGGACTGCGGTGCTTCGAGTTCCTGGCCCCGGGCGGGGCGGGGGCCCGGGCGGCGGCTAAGGAATCTCTGCCTTGGAGACCAGGGCTAGCCTCTCCCCCTGGCCCTGAACCTGGGGAGGAGGGGGCCCTGCTGGAAGGAATAAATAAGGGGTAGAGCTGAACAAGCAGGCCCAGCCTCCAGGGCTCAGGCAGAAATGACAAGGGGGGGAGGTTACCCTGAGATTGAACAGAAAAGACGGGCTCCTGGGAGAGACAGGCGGACAAGCAGCAGGCCCAAGCGCAGGGCTGGGGGTGGGGAGAGTGGCGGGAGGAGGCTTTGGCAGCCCCTTCAGGATTAGCCCACCAGGGAGCTTCGCCGGGACAGGTCCATGGAGCTGGAGCTCAGGGTGCGGCTGTCAGAGAGGCCTGTCCCTCCAGCCTGCGGGCAGAAGGCTCAGCCTCAGTGCTGCGGACCGCGGAGCCGCGTGCCAGGCCCAGAGCCAGCCGGTGCTGACGCTCGCGCCCAGCCTCACAGGTCCGCACCATACTGGCTGCTAACTCGTCCACCCCTCCGGTCTCCCCAGCGTCCATCCCAAAGCCAGGCCTCGGGCAGGGGCAGGCGCTGTTGCCAGAGGAAGACATGCTGGAGGACCAGTGGGGCGACGCTGGCCGTGCAGGCCTGGGGTCTGAGGCTGGCCCTGACCCGCCCACCCATACCTGGACTGGCTCTTCCACGCTCTTGTTGAGGAAGTTGAGGGAACTGGCCCGTTTCATCCTAAGGGGGAAGATGGGCGGGACTGATTTGCTCATTCCAGCATGGGGACTGGGGCGAGGCAGCACAGCTGGTGGGGCGTGGTACTGAGAGATGAAGTTCACCCGTGTCAGGGGCTCCTGTGCTCTTGGGGTGAATCTTGAAAGGCTTACCCTGGGTGGGGGTTCGCTGGGAGTAGGGGTTCACCTGGGGTTAGGGGGCTCCTGCGGGCCACCACCCTGCAGCTTCTTCACCAGCATCTCGCTGCTGCGCCTCAAGGCGTCCCGGAGCTTCCCAAAGGAGCCGCTGCGCCGCAGGGAGCCGCTGCCGTCCTGCAGGGGCGGGCAGGTTTGCCTCGAAGTCCTGCTGGCTGGAAGCCTCCTGGCTCCCCCGCAGCCCCCCAGACTCACCCCGCTCCACTCGGCGGCAGGCCCTGTTTCCTCCAGGTCGGACTCAGACCGTGGCCCGGCCCCGTCCCGGCTGCCGCGGCGGTCTCCCCGCCCAGCACTGCCATCTTTTAGCAACTCCACCACCTTGGTCTGGCTGGCAGGGTCCAGGCCCTGCGGGGGGCAGGAGTATGAGGCACAGCCTGGGTCCAGGCGGACACGCGGACACACACGCGCCCCTGTGTGCCCCCGCCCCCGCCCGCCACCACCTGCTTGCGGCTGCGGCTGGCACAGTCCTCCAGCGTGTGCGCGGCCTCCAGCTTGCCCTGGCGCCGGTACAGGGCCCCCAGGCTGCGCAGGGTGGTGTTGACTGTGGGGCTGTGGGCGGGACACGGGCAGCATCAAACTCCGTGTTCCGCAGGGCTCAGGGCCCACCCTGTATCCAGCCCACGCGCAGCCCCAGGCGCCATGTGGTCAGTCGGAGCCCGGCCCCAACTCGAGTCAAGCGCTGTGCTAGGCTGCCCGGCTCTCCTGGCCTGGGGAGTGGCCCGGGGCGGTGGGTCCGACCCAGTGCCCAGGTGGGTTGGTGCCACCGGATGACAACCAGGTTGTCCCAGCGCAGGAATCTGCCTCAGGACAGGCAGCCTGGCTCAGGCCCTGCAGGGGGAGCTTAGGGGGGCGGGGGTAAGCGGTATGGAGCGCCGAGCCCGGCGGCAACCCACAGTCCTCACCTGTCTACTTTACAGGCCTTGTACCAGCTGCCATATTCCCCATAGGGGGTGCTGTCCCGGTGCTTGTCCTGGGGGGAGAGCGGTCAGGGCAGGTGGGAGAAGCCCCTCGGTCCCCACGCCCCGGCAGTGGCCCAGCCCCACCGCACTACCTTGCTCTCCTCCCGCTCCTCCGCGTGCATCCAGATGGGCTTGTTGTCCCCTGGGGAGGAACGAGGCTGTCACCAGCCAACCACACGGGCCTCTCACTCGGGCCCGCGCACAGGGCTGGCGTCTGGGGCAGGGCTCTGGGGCGCCAGGGAGGGCCAGGGTGGGGCTTTGTTGAGGGAGTGAGCAGACGAGAACCAGACCTTGGAGACATCACTGCTGACCCTCCCCTGGGCCAGGCTCCACGGCACGGGGCAGCCGCTCACGCGCCCACACCCACACAGACGAGGCCGGGAACGGCAGCACCAGGGCCCGGACGCAGCTGCCCAGAGGCGCTATCTGGAGGCGGCTCCAGGTGAGCGGGCGTCCAGTGGAGGAGGGGAAGAGGCCCAGGCCGCGCGTGGGATGTCCGAGGGCGTGGGCGGGCCCCGTGGCTGTGCAGTAGATGCGTGTGCGCACGTGTGCACCCAAAGGTGAGGCTGGGCTGCCCGCCGGTCCCCACTCCGAGGACCTGGCGGGCAGAGCATCCTGGCCCCCCTGAGAGTGGGTGGGCCGTGCGGGGCGAGCTGGGCGGCCGGCGGCCACGACTCACCGTTCACAGAGCCAAACTCCTTCTCGTGGGCGCGCGTGAGGATCTCCTTGTACAGGATCTCTGCGTCCTGGTACTTGCCCTGCTTCAGGTAGCAGGAGGCCTGAGAGGCGGGTCCGGGGTGAGCAGAGCTGCTCTCCTTGCTCCCCTGCCTCCGCCCCCCGCCCCTCCTGCCACGGCACCAGGTTGTTCTTGGTCTTGGCCACGTTGGGGTCGTCGGGCCCGAGGCGTGTGGCGTAGATCTCCAGGGCCCGCCGGTAGTAGTACTCCACTTCCTCGGCCTTGCCCTGGTTCTGGCACAGCAGGGCCAGGTTGCTCAGCTGCTTGGCCACGTCTGGATGAAACTTGCCCAGGACCTGGGTGGCGTCAAGGCCAGGGGTTGGGCTCGGAGCCAGCTTGGGCCCTGCCCGCCCTGCCCCGTCTGCCCGGCCTCACCTTCTCCCGGATCTCCAGCGCCCGCTTGCACAGGGGCTCGGCCTCCTTGTACTTGCCCCGCTTGCCGTACAGAACCGCCAGGTTGTTCAGTGTGGCAGCCACCTGCGGGGCGGGGGGAGGATGGGGCTCCGCGTCGGGACCTGCTGGCCGGGGCTGAAGAAATGGGGGCTGACCCGGGCGGCCCTGCCCCCACCCGCTCACTCACGGCCGGGTGGTCCTTGCCCAGCGTCTTCTCGCGGATGGCCAGCGCGTCATTGAGCAGGTGCGCCGCCTCCTTGTACTTGTTCTGGTCCCTGGGGACAGGAGGCTGGTCAGGAGGCCCAAGCCCAGCTCTCCACGGGACGTCCCTCAAGCCTTGTGCCAGCTCCTGGGGCACTGGAGCCCTCGTGTGCTGCCCACACCAGACTGAGGCTGCTTCGTGTCCAGCCCCAGCCCACACCACCCGGGCGCGTGTGGACTCGGACCCCTCTGGGCACGGGCTCCTCCCTCCCCCGTGCAGCCGAGCCCTGGCAGGCCAGGGCACCGAGGGCGCGTGACTGGGGCACCGAGGGCGCGTGGCTGGGGCTCCGAGGGCGCGTGGCCGGGGCGGGGCTCCCGGAGCTCGCGGGCCGAGGGTCGGAGGAGCCCTCACCGGTAGACCAGCGCCAGGATGTTCAGCATGGTGGCCACGTCGGGGTGGTCGTGGCCCGACGTCTTCTCCAGGTCCTCCAGGGCCTGCTTGCACAGGGGCACGGCCACCTCGTAGCGGCCCTGCGAGGCGTACTGGATGACCAGGTTGTGCAGGGTGCGGAGCCGGGCCGGGATCTCGTAGCCCCCGTGCTGGGCAGCTACATCCGCCCCTCCAGGGCTGGGGGCTGCAAGGCCAAGGCAGGAGGTCAGACGGACCGATGCTGCCAGGGTTGGCTGTGCCCTCCTGACAGGGAGCCCGAGTGACCACTGGCTACCACAGCCGCCTCCCGCTGCAGAGTCCCGGAAACGCTTCCAGCTGTGTCCTGCAGCGGTCGCCCACCTCTGAGCCTCAGCCTCCCCACACAGAACGAGGCTCGGGGGCCCCACAAGGCCGAGCAGGTCCAGCACTGCCCGTGGCACCCCCTCTCTCCCTCAGAGGCTGGGGGCTGGGGAGGGAACGTCGCTCGTGCGCCCAGAGCAGCCACGGGCCAGGCGGACGTGAGCCTAGACGAGACTGCTCCAGCGTGGTGGCGCTTGCCCCCCCAGAGCCGGGGGGCCGAGGGCAGAGGCACCGTGTAAAACCAGCCTTCTAGGTTAAGCTCTAGTGTGCTGGGATAGCACGGTTGGAACTGAGACGGGGCAGGAAGGGCAGCTGCTCGGCCGTTTCCTGGAGCAAGATCACTCAGCCCTCCCCGCCCGCGCCACCAGCTGCCCCTCCACACCTGGGCTCTGCTCCTCCTCGTTGGGGAACAGGTCATCCAGAGAGTCTTTGGGGACATCTCCCTTCTCCTCCTGGGGGAGACAGGACGAAGCATCAGGAAAGGACGAGCGCGTAGCCCGGGCCCATACCTGCCCCCAGGAGCCCCGGGTGGGGGGAGGTGGGTCTCACGCTGGGGGACGTGTCCTCATCCAGCTTGCGGATCTGGCTCATGAACAGCAAGTGCTGCTTCTCCTCCTCGAGCTGGGCCACCGCCTGCTCGCTGCGCTGCAGCTTCTGCTGCGTCCCCGCCAGCTCCTCCCGCAGCCACTGGTTCTCCTGCACCAGGCGCCGCACCTGAGCCCGCAGCTTCTGCTTCTCCGACTCGACGGCACCCAGGTGGCTTGACAATGCCAGGATCACCTGTGGCAGGCGGCCGGGATGAGGGACAGAGCCCCGTCCGCCCCTCAGCCTGGGGCCCCCTGAGGAGCTGGGCCTGTCTGCCTGAGGCACCCAGGGCTGAGGGCCTCGAGGTCAAGGGAGTAGCCCGCAAGGGCCGCAGAGACCACAGACCGAGACCCAAACCCAAGAGGCTTGAGGAGCCCCCAAACGTCCTTCCAGGGTCAGCGCTCACACCCTGCTCTGCGGGACTCAGGACGTCAGCCCCTTCCTGGCCAGCAGCAAGTCCTCCTCGTTCACAGGATGGTTCCCGCCTTGCTGGGCTGCTGCAACTGTGGGGTGCTGTGAGCTCCCTGAGCTGGGCCTTCTCTTCCTTTCCCTCTGGGCGGTCACACCCCGCAGTCACGCCCTCTAACATTGCCCCTGCAGAGAGACTGCTTTCCCCAGGAGCCCACACCACACAGATGAGGGCCCCAGAGAACTGCCAAGGGCCCAGGGCAGCCCCTGCCCTTCTGCAGCTCCTGGGGAAGGAAGGGGTGTGTCCCTCAGGTGATCAGGGGAGCCACAGAAACAGGAAGGAGACTCAGAGGCCTTAGGCCCGCACCCTCCCTCCATTCCCGAGCTCTCTCTCTCCCTGGGACCTCGAATGGGCTCTGACCTTTCTCCGCCCTCATGGTCAGGGTCATGAGGTCACTTCACTAAGCGTCTTCCCTCGTGTGTCTCGGCCCCTGGGAAACAGGTACTTTCCCCTGCCCCCTCCAGATCACCCCGTTCCCCATCTGAGTGGCTGTGCACACCAGAAGGGGGACCCCTGCATGTTCACGTCCACACCAGGCAGCAGTGGAGCGAGTGACCACAGTCGTGCTGCGGGAGGCCTGGGGACCTGGGGCCTTGTGCTGCGGTTCCCAGTGGGTCAGTAAATGCTTAAGTGACAGATGTTTTCACAACACTATCCTTGAAAAACAGCCTGGAAGATGCAGCAGATGGCACGGCCCCTATTTTAAAGACAAGGAACCAAGATGATGCCACGGGCCTGGGACTCAGCCAGTCAGTGTCTCAGTCAAGACTGGAAGGGCCAAGACTCTCCCCCACAGCCCCCCAGCCCAACTCCTTCTCTGCCCCACTAGCCCCCGGGCATGTCCATCTGCATATCCCCCCGGACTCCCCAGCTTGGGAGAGCCAAAACAGAATGCCCAATCCATCTGATTCCTTCCTCTCCCAAACATGCTGGAACCCCAAATCTGGGTGGGCCCGTCCCCTCGGCCTCCGGAGCACCACCTGCTGGACCGACCTCTGGTTCTCACAGGTCTCCTCTCCACCCCATGGCCGCCCCTTCCAGCCAAGACATCACTGACCACTTGAACTCCAGCAGTGGCTTCCTAACCGCCTGCTTCCACCCTTGCCTGACACACTACGGCTCCTTAGTCATAGGAAAGTTTAAAAACCCAAGTCAGCCTCGAAAGGCTGCGCATTCTCCTGAGACTTAGTCCACACTGATGGGCACATGACCTAGCCTGGCCTTCTGCGCAGGTCTCTGTTCTGCTCTCCTTCCCCATGACGCTGGTCACACAGTTTTCTCCATTGTCCCACCACGACCAGATCTTCCTACCGCAGGACATTTGCACATGCCACCTCTCAAACCCTGCTCTGGAGGCAGGTTCATGCCTTCCTTCAGCCCTTGATTTAAATGTCATCAGCTCATGAGTCTTGTCTAACAACAGATAAGACCTCCCGGAAGAAGCTGTCACAAGAGTTGATTCTCTCTTTAGAGAACTTAAGTCCACTGTAATGAGTGAGTGTGTGTTTCTTTCTCTCTTCCTACTGGACTAGGGCAGGGATCTTGTCTGCCTTGATGGAGGATGTCCCTGGCATCTAATGCATTGTCTAGCACAGAGTAGGCACTTGGTAACTCACCTGCTAATGAATGAACGAATTTGGAGGAAAAGACATTGATGGGGGGGGGTTGTCTCTATGACATTTGCAGTGTGCTACCTAGCAGAGAAGGGCTGAATTCAGGTAGGATGACCAGGCTCCACCCAGGGAGGCAATGGCACGCTGGGCCTCCAAAGCCCATTTATTTCCTCAGCAGGTATTTACCAGGGTCCTACCAGGGGAATTCGGGGGACCACTAGTTGCCGGCTCCGATTCCTACATTGCCAGGATCCCTCTGGAAGCGCCATTCCTCCGGTTACCTCCCACTTCAGCAGCCCAGACCGGCCTACCTGGGCCTCCCCCAGCCCCAGCTCGATGGCCTCCAGGGAGCGGCGCAGCAGGACACAGCGCTCCTGTGAGCCGGGTTCAGCTTCGCTGGCTTCGTGAGTGACCAGGGGAGCGAGCAGGGCACGGTGCTCCCCGCGCAGGGTCTCCAGCCCTTGGATGACAGCTTTGGTGCCCAGCACGATGTCATCTTGGCTCAGCTTCTCCTCCCGGGGAAGCACCATCGTGGCCATGGCCGTGCTGCCTGTGAGGGTGAGGGGGCGGGCAGGGGATGCCGGGCCTGGGGCCACACCGCGCCCGCCCCGGATTAGGTAAACACCTCCGATCCTCGGGCACCCGGGTCCCCCGGGTGCCCGGGTCCCCCAGCGGCTGTCCGCACCGTGCCTGCGCTTCGGCCTACAGGGGGCGCGCCCGCCCCATCTCGCCGGGGAGACGCAATGCGGTGCAGCGGGTGAGGCTGGACTCGGACTCGGCCCAGACCACCGGCTAGGCCGGCTAAGGCGGCCCAGTCTCGGAGGCTCCCGGGGGACTCCTTCAGACAGGCCAGGGCGCGCCGGAGGACGGCCCCGCGGAGAGGGTGGAGGCTCGCTCCCGCACTGGAGATGCTGGAGACCGGGCCCTGCAGGAGGGGCGCCCCACACCCCTGCAGCAGCCCCCTCCCCAGCAAGCTGGCCGAGCCTCGAGCCCCTCCCCCTGGGCAGGCTGACCCCGTGGAGACCCTCCCCTTCGAGGAGCTGCTTTCCCTCCCCTCGGGCCGCGCCCGCGACGACCCTTCCCCAGAGAGCGGAGCGAAGCCCACAGACGCCCCCCCGAAGAGGCCGCGCCCCCTCCCCGCAGGTCGGCGGGTCCTGCACAGGCCGCGCCCACGACGACCCCTCCCCTATGCCGATCCAGAGCCTCCGCCCCTTCGGGGGCAGACCAGCCTCTCCCGGCCCGACTAGCCCGCGCGGACCTGCGCCTCCCGTTCGGGCCCGGCTCCCGCTCCGCGCCGGCTCCCGCCCCGCTTCACCCAGACCCGCAGCCGGGAGCTGGTCCCGCCGCCTCCATCCCGCCGGCCTTCCCAGCAGTCCCCGCGCTGCCTTAAAGGTAAAGCCGCACCTCGGCGGCGTCGGAGGGGGCGAAACGCGCTCCTCGCGGCCCTCTCGCCGTCTTAAAGGAGCTCAGCCTCGGGCCTCCCTCCAGGCTCGGGAGCCGAGGGCGTGGCCGCCCGTGGGCGTGGCCTTGCGGGGCGGCGCCGGGGTCGCGCGGCTCAGGTTCCCAGCCCCCGCCTCCCACGCACCTGCGCCGGGCCGCGGGGGTGTGGGCAGGCTCGCGAGATGGTGGACCCCGGCGCTCCGCCCCGCCGCAGAGGCGGCCCCCAGCTGGACGCTGGACGTTTATCGAGATCGGCGTCACTGTTTGGGCACCGTGTCCGGCACTTGGTGCCTGTGAAATCTGACGCTCAGAAAACCCCAGGGAAGCGGGCGCTGCTGCAGTCAGCCTCGCCGGGCTCTCTCCGGCCCGGCCCGTTAGTCCCCAGAGACTGTTCTGCTCCCACCCCACTCCCCTTCGGGGCTGCCCGTGGCCCTGTAGGCGAGTCACAGGTCTTAGGGCCCTTCTCGGTGAGGGACGGGAAGCTTCTGGCTTAGAGGAGGACGGGGTGGCCTGGGGGTGGCGGGCATCTGCTGGAACAGACTGCCTTGCGGATGAATGCTGGGGACCGTGATGGCGCCCAGGCTGTGTCTTTGGTCTGTGGTGATGCGCTCGCCGATGATGGGTCCTCAGCCCTTCGGCCATTCCCAGCCCCTCCTGTAGATCGTTCCATCTCCTGCACCCATTTAATTCTCACCATGACATTTATCTTTTGTAACGCTTTCCAGGTGGTCTCTGCAGCTCTCAGGCCAAACCCACTTGTCTCCTCCACTCCTAGGGTACTCCTGGCCAGCCACAGGGCAGCACCCACTAAATGTCGGTTTTCGAAAAGGGCAGAAGGGTGAGCCACCCTGAGGGGCACACCTGCACAGCAAGGCCTATGGGGTATCCAGGAATCTGGGGCGTCCGGCATGAGTCAGGTTGGCTTCAGGTTCCTGGTGGGTGCAATTACCCCTCAGCGCCATCTTTGAAGGAAATGGAGCCCTTAGCTCCAGTGCGTCCTGTGCTGAGACAGAAGGTTCTCCTGAGCCCCAAAATGTCCTCCTGCAGAGCTCCCCGCACCAAGCTGAAGCTCTGTCCACAGGAAGAACAGTCGGCTCCAGGTCCCTTTGTCAGTGAAGCATGTGGGAGACCACAGAGGACGCACCCTGTCTTCTCCCTGTTGGGGTGTCCGTCCAGGCCCTTCACTCAGTCCTGCCGTGTTTCTGGCTCTCCCCACCCTGACCTCACTTCTGCGGGTGCAGCTTAGCCCAGACTCTGTTCGGAATGTGGTGCACAGTCCAGGGCCTCGGGACCCTGACAGGAGTGGCCTACACAGATGGCTGAGTGACAGTGCCCCTGAAGGTGATGAGAATCAGTCAGGCTGACGTCGGGCACCTCAGTGGTACCCAGCCTGGTTCTTCTCCTTGACCTGTGCTTTTGCCAGGGTCTTTTTCTCCAGTGAGTCTTAAGGGCAGCTAACATGGTCACACGATGCAAAATTCAGATGGCATATTCCCGTTACAACGGAATGAAGTTCTTTCTCTGAGCATTGTCCTCCGGTCATGCGTCTCCCTCCCCAGAGGCACCTGCTGTTACAGTGTCATGTGTTCATCTCTGCAGGGAGGAAACGGGGCTGGGACTATGAGGCTGTGAAGAGACTGGGCTGCATCGGTGCCAGCTTGAGTCCTGGGCAGCTCTTATTTTAAAATTTCAGCGGCTCATGCTGTGCATTCTGGGTTGAAAGCCACCGCTGAGCTGTCTTTGTTTTATAGGTAAAGAAAGTGCAGCCCAGAGCTGGGGAGGTGGCTATGCCTGCTGTTCCCAGGAGCTCAGGCTTCCAGGTAAGTGTCCTTTGTTCATGGAGAGCCCCCGCCCCTCCCCAAGGGCATTTTGTCCCCACAGGTAAGGGAGACTGACCATGTGGAAGTCAGGAGAGGCTTCAGGAGAGGCCGGAGCACTCTGCTTGTTCACACTCACACGCCCCCTTCACACACAGCTGCAGGCAGGTGCCTATCACCTGTGGTACACACTTCCGTGCATGCGTGTGTGTGCGTGCGTGTGTATTTACAGGCCTGGGTCTGTGCCTTCCATGGCTACCTGAGAGCCAATGCACAAACCCTCCTCCTCCCCGTGCTTTCTCTATCATCAACAAGTAAGCACCTTTTCTTATTATCTGTTTTTCCCAGGCACGTGGAAAGAAGGCTTTTCTGTATCCCTTTGCTTTCTCCCGTTTCTTGCTCGGCCTTCTGTGGTGTCTGCGATTTTCTTTCCGCCTCTGGCCTTGCTCCTCAAGGGCAGGGTCGAGGAAGGCTGGGCCCTTCCTGGCAGTTCTTGTGCTCTTATCTTGCTTTCCATGCTGCATGTGTCCAACATTTTCAGCCCCTCTGCTTTTTATCTTGTCTCTGAGGATTATACTGTGCCTCGCCCAAGGGAAGGGACTGTTACTCCATCCCACTTGTTCTGCACTCCCCCTGCAGCTGCTGGTCTCCTGCCAGGCGGCTGATGGGTGCTGTTAGTGGGGAAGAAAGGAAGGAGTCTGTGCCAGCTGTGATTCAGCTCCTTATGCCGTTTTCCCGCAGAGCTCCTGAGCTGCCCCCTCCTGTCGCAGGCCTGGGAAGCTGTTCCCGCTACTTTCGGTATTGTTTCTCCCTACAGGTTGCCCCCACTGCTCCTGCCCATTCTCGTGGGTCCTTTGCATTTCTTATCCCACTGAAAGCTGCTTTCAGAACCTTTATTTTTCCTTTTCTTTAAAACAGTCAGGGGCACTTTGACCAAGCATACCAACCCCTTGAAAAGTCAGAAGGTTCACCCACAAGTCGGGCTGGAGGCGCCTTGGAGATCACGCCTTCCCGACTGGGCACAGCGCACCCCTTCCAGAGGGCCCTGTTCTGGCCGTAAGTTCTCCCGCCCCTGAGCCAGATCTGCTGTCTTCCCCGTGGCCTCCCAGTCCAGGGCTCTGCCCCACCCTGCTGGAGGGTGCACAGGCTCCGGGGCCAGGCTCACACGAGGCCAAAGCTGTGTCTCCGCTTGCCAGCTGTGGGGCTTCAGTCAGACTCTTCACCTATTTTCTTGTCTGTAAAATCCAAGTCAGACCTCCCCATTAGGTCCCCGAGAGCAGAAACAGCGGAGCATGGCCTTTTGTCTCTCGCATGCGGCACTGTCCTAGTACTTTATTTTTTATTTTTTTAAAGATTTATTTATGCATACAAGCACTGGGGTACAGGCCAGAGGTGTAGGGGGGTGAGAGGATTCACCACAGAGAGCGGGGAGCAGAACAGGCAGATCAACAGAAGTACACTGCTGAGGGGAGCAGCGGGCACAGCAGGAGAGGTCTGCTGCGCCATGTGGGTCCCCTCCCTGGCCGGGAGCAGGGATTGAACTCGTGCTGCAGTGGCTGCGGTCTGCTTCATAGCGCGGTGCCCAGCCCATTGTGCCACCAGGGGAGGCCGTGTACTTTATTTTTTAAAAAAGATTTATTTATGCACACAAGAGCTGGGTGGGGTACAGGCCAGAGGTGTATGTGGTGGGGTGAAAGGATTCACCACAGACAGAGCGGGGAGCAGAACAGGCAGATCAACGGAAGTACACTGCTGAGGGGAGCAGCGGCGAGGCAGGAGGGGTCTGCTCCGCCCTGTGGGCCCCCTCCCTGGGCGGCAGGGGTTGAACTCGTGCTGCAGGGGTTGCGGTTTGCTTCACAGTGCGTTGCTTAACCCACTGCGCCACCAGGGAGGTCCTGTCCAAGCACTTTATTGTGATGCCGTCGCCATGAAGCGTCCCCTTGCAGATGCTGGGCTGGTGAGTGGAGAGTGAGGGGAAAAAGATGAAGTGTGTGCAGTCTCTGCACGTGGTGTTGCGGCGAAGACACCAGAGTGAAAGTGGGCAACATGGGAACCCCAAGGGGAGGGCAAGTCTGAAGAGGACAGGACAGGCGGCTGCGGTCAGCTTGTGCACCCCTCCCATCAGCTCTCCAGCGCCAAGGAAGGCCGAGCCCCCCCCAAAACAAGGTTGCCCTCTAAGCCCCACCAACACCCGTGTTCCCTACCCACATGCAGGGGGCACGCAGCTCTGAAGAGCGCCCCTGCCCTTAGACCCCCACTGCCACCTGGTCTCCTCCGGGGCGTTACGCCATCGGCTGTTTTCCCCGGGGCAGAAGGCCAGCCCTGGCCCCGCCGTGCTCCCTTAGGAACCAACCTCCTACACCTGTTGATTCGACTTCTTGCCAGGGACTCAAGTCTCCACTTGAGTCCTTTTTCTCCACCTCCTCACCCGCTACCCGTCTTTGTCTTCTCACATCTCCATTCTCTGTCATGCAGGCCCTTCCCATCCTCTGGCCTCCAGCCTGTCTTCTCGCGCCAGGGGAGTGTCCTTCTGGACGCCTAGCCCGGCCGGCTTCCCTGGTCTCAGGGTACACGCAGGCTCCCCGGTGCCTGCCTGCAGCGCCTCTCTCCTGCCCCGCCACTCACCGTTGCGTTTGAGCCACACAGAACCACGTGTGGCTCCCAGAACAGGCCACTCTCTTGTGTCTCGAGTTTGCTGTTTCCCAAACATCCACTGTGCCACGCGGTGTCGTGACGCCCCTCCCCCAGGTGGACCAGCTGCCCCCACACGCTCTTGTGCCATGGCCCTGCTGAGTGTCTCCATGATCCTTTGAGGTCCTGTGCAGGTGAGGACCCGGCCTTGGGCTCGCCCTGACATCAGGCCCAGGATGGGGACTGGCTGTTCCTTGCAGGTGCACGTGTGGATGGCGGGGAGTAGGGCCTGGGCAGGCACTGAGAGGGTGGAGTCAGGTGACTTGGATTAGAAATCTGGCTTCTGGGCCTCCCTGGTGGTGCAGCGGGTTGAGCACCACACTATGAAGCATCCTTGGTACAGCAGCGTGAGCTCGATCCCCGGCCAGGGAGGGGACCCACAGGGCGCAGCAGACCTCTCCTGTCTCCCCGTTGCTCCTCTCAGCAGTGTACTTCTGTCAGTCTGCCTGTTCTGCTTCCCACTCTGTCTCTGGATACTCCACTTACCCCCCACACCTCTGGCCTGTACCCCAGTTCTTGTATGCTGTAGAGCCCAAGCTGTAAAATGTGTGGAAGAAAACACAGGCCACGTGGACCAGTGACAGAGATGGCCTTAGGGACTCGACTCCAATAGTAGGGGGTGGAAATAAGTCACTGGGATGGCAGCAAACTAAAAAGATTTTGTATAGCAAGAGAAACCATCGGGTGGTGGTGGGTATGTAACTGCACATCTGTAGCTGTGTGGACCCCTACCCAAAAACATGCACTCGCTGTAAACCAACGTTACAGAAGAACAACAATCGGAATGAATCAGCAGGGCCTCCCTGGTGGCGCAGTGGGTTGAGCACCACACTGTGAAGCATCCGCAGCAGCGCAAGTTTGATCCCCGGCCAGGGAGGGGACCCACGAGGTGCAGCAGACCTCTCCTGCCTCGCCAGCTGCTCCCCTCAGCCGTGTGGTTCAGTCAATCTGCCTGTTCTGTCCCCTACTCTGTCTCTGGTGAATCCTCTCACCTCCTGTGACTCTGGCCTGAACCCCAGCTCTTGCATGCATAAATCAATCTTTGAAAAAAAAAAAAAAAAAAGAAAAAATCAGGTTAAAAAGACAGATGACTGATTGGGAGAAGACACTTGCACCTGACATGTGACAAGGGACTACTGTCCAAGGTATGAAACTTAAAAAACCCAATTAAAAAACGGGCAGGTCTGAAGGGGCACTGTTCCAAACAAACTATCCAGCTGCCAACGGGCATGGAATAACGCTCACCATCACTTACCAGGCACAAGCAAGTCAAGCCTTGAGGAGGCAGCACCTCACACCTGAGAACAGCGGCTGCCAGGGACTGCTGACTGGTGTGGCGAGATTGTGGGGAAAGGAGCCCCAGTGCCCGGCCGGGGGTGGGGATCGGTGAAGTCATTTTTGGAAGTGGCCCGGACCTTCTTGAAAAACTTAAAACTAGGGGCCTTCCTGGTGGCACAAGGGGTTAAGGCGCAGAACATGAAGCTACCCACAGCCACTGCAGCATGAGTTCGATCCCCGACCAGGAAGGGGACCCACAGGGCGCAGCAGACCTCTCCTGTCTCTCCACTGCTCCCCTCAGCAGTGGATTTCAATCTGCCTGTTCTATTCCCCACTCTGTCCCTGGTGAATCCTCTCACCCTTCTAACCCCACACCTCTGGCCTGTACCCCAGTTCTTTTGTATGCATAAATAAATCTTAAAAAAAAAACGACTTAAAAGCATGATCTCTAGTCACCCCACTCCTTGACCCCACTCCTCGGCATCAAGTAAGAGCACACGAGGGCAGAGCTGGGCGTGTCACATGCACCAGGGCGTCTGCTGTAGTGTTGTTCATGGATGCCAAGCCATGGATGGCACCCCGGGCCGCTGGAAGGTGACTGGAGGGCTGTGGTGCTCACACACAGCAGAATACTATACCACACTCTGACGAAAGAAGGAATGCTCCCCTTCACAGCCAAATGAAAGGGACTCAGGATTATGTGAAGCAAAATCAAAAAAATAAAGTTAAATAGTGGATGACTTACTTATACGTGTAACATAAGGAAATAAAGCTGAAGGACAAACAAACTAATGGACACTGATGACTGAACTGGGGTGGGGGCGGAGGCAAGGGTGCAGGGGCCTCCTGGGAGGTACCAGGTGTTTGGTTTTGTGTTTAAAAATTTAGAAAGCTGGGCCTCCCTGGTGGTGCAGTGGGTTAAGCAACGCACATGAAGCAGACCGCAGCCACTGCAGCACGAGTTTGATCCCTGCTGCCAGCCAGGGAGGGGACCACATGGCGCAGCAGACCTCTCCTGCTGTGCCTGCTGCTCCCCTCAGCAGTGTGTTTCAGTGGATCCGCCTGTTCTGCTCCCCACTCTCTGTGGTGGATCCTTTCACCCCCCACACCTCTGCCTGTACCCCAGTGCTTGTATGCATAAATAAACCTTTAAAAAAAATAAAAATTTAGAAAGAAAATCCAATCCTCCCACCCCCCAACCTGTGCCTCCCCTCTGCCTTGAGAATGTTCTGGCTGTCTCTGGTGGGTTCTGCTCTGGTCATGCTCGACCTCCCAGAGTGACTGGGAAGCCCACGCACCAGGCACACCTGGTGCTGACTGGGGGTCTGCATATGGCCCCGATACACAGGCTACCGCCTCTCGGCTCCGGGTGGGTCTGTCTTGCTCGGGGGCCTCTGAGGAGATGCAGGGAGCTGTGGGCTGAGGTGTCAGGCTGAGAAGTACACCTGGCCAGGGAGCTGCCTGAGTAGTGTTCTCACTGTACTGCGTACCTGTGATGAGCCAGGCAGCTCCCTGGGTGCTGGGGTATGACAGGGAGTGAGAAGGCTCCTGCTTCCTCAGCTCTAACAGTCTGGGGGCCGGGAGACACACACAAGCGAGCATGTGCCAATGAAAAGAGGGGTGAGAGGAACACCACATTAGGCAGGGTCAGAGAAGGGCTCTGAGGTGACATTTAAGTCAAAATAGGCACGTGGGGACAGGCCACATGGGTCTAGGGGCAGGAGCAGCATGGGCAGGGGAGGGCTTGTGCAAAGGCCCCGGGGCAGCTGTGCCCAGCCCGGGTCCAGCGAGCGGGGAAGGAGGGGGAGACGTGATCAAGCAACACCTGGTCAGGCAGATCGGGCAGGCCCGGCGGGCTGTGAGGGGTTTGGGTTACGCTCCCAGCGAGAAAGACGGGAGCACCGCAGTCGGGTCAGTGGCTTCACGGATCTGAGTGACACTGTAGAAGGCTTTCTGGCTCTCGTGTGCAGAACAGGCCACGGGAAGAGTAGGCGGAAGCAGAGATGATCGGAAGCACTCACACAGCCCAGACAAAGTGACAGCAGCCTGGAAGGGGCGAGGCGCGTCGGCTCTGGCCTCTCGGGGACGCTCGAGGCCTGCTGCGGACGGCCTGCTGGGTGTGAGCAGCGTCCAGGAGGACTCCAGCGTTTGGTCTCAGAGGCCGGGGGATGGTGAGGAGCTTCTAAGGCACGGGCAGGCGTGGGGAGAGGCCGCTGGGGGCCCCCATGCTAACCTCCCAGCGCCCTGAGCCAGGCAGATGCAGTAGGGGAGGCCGAGAGTGGGCAGGCAGTGAGCGGATGCAAGTGCTGGCCACAGGCCAGGTGCAGACGGGTGTCGGGCAGGATACAGGCACCCAGGGCTGCTGATGGTCAACGAGAACTGAGCTTGGACCTGCCCCAGGCCCTGGTGACCTTGGTAAGGGAACTTGTGATGGCGTCTTGTGAGGACAAAAGCCTGAAGGAGGGGGGAACTCCTCCAAGAACTCTGCGGCAGGAAGCGGAGGTGGGTGTGGCAGGTGGAGGGCTGGGGTCCAGGGGGCTCCCAGTGTTCACCAGGGGAGGGGCCGGGTGGTAGAGGGGGTGCGGCAGGGTGAGGCCAGGAGGATACTGGAAGGGCCTGTGGACGGGAGGTGCTGGCCCGCGGGGGTGAGCCGTGGCAGCAGAGGTGGTGGGGGGTCTGCGCCTCCTCCCCCTCCACGCCCACGGTCGCAGCCAGCTCCAGGCCCCCACAGCAGGCCCCAGGGAGGCCCCTCCTGGCTGCCCACTCCCCCAGGCTTCCCCAGGCCTTCGTGGCTCTGTCCCTGCCTGACAGCACTCACTTCCTGTCTAGTTACCTGGCACCCTCTGACTCGGCCTGGTGATTCTTTTCACCGGCCAGATTGTCCGCCTTGTTCAGGAACTAGTGTGCAGATGGCCTTTCTGGGCCACTTTCGCAGACCTCGCTGCCTCCTCCCGGGCTGGGCAGGCCCAGTTATTCCCACTTTCCAGTCTCAGCGTCTGCACAGCACTGCGTGCTGGGTCCTAGGGCCTCCCTCCGTGCGCTCCCTGAGGCGCTGGAGAACCAGGCTGGCTGAAAGGGCAGGAAAGAAAACCCCAAGATGGACTCTGCTCCACCCTCTCCGCCTGAGAGACAAATCCCCTGTCCTCAGACACCCATTTCGAGAAATGACGGTGAAGCAAGCCTGGTCTCCAGTCACGACAGCGGAACTGCCCAGGAGGTGGGCTGGGGCGGTGGGCCCTGGAGGAAAGGCTTGCAGCGGGAGTTTCCCTTCTGCTCCCGACCTCTGCGCAGCCCTCACCGCTTTGAGTAGGAACAGGCAAGTGTTTCTTTCTGGCCTGCCCCTGTTGTTGTGAGCTGCGCTGGCTGTTTTGTTAAGGGGCTGCTCACAGGGAGAGGCACAGATGCCCGAGGCCTGCTAGGCGGTAAGAAATCACCGGTTTATTGAATGAAAAACCCGACATCACTCAGTCCCTCCCACCCCCCATCTCCAGCCGAGAGCAGTCCAGCCCAGGAGAAACTTTGGACAGCAGGGCTGAGCCTGGGGTAAAGGCTGGAGGAGTTTGGGGGAGTATGGAGAATGAGAAAAATACTTTTCAAAATGAAGTTCTGTGCAAAAACCTCCAGAAGGGGTGAGAGGGCCACACGGAGCCCTGGCGGTGCTGGCGGGGGCGGGAGGGCTGAGGCAGGGCCTGGCCTGTGAGCTCAGCCTCTCCTGAGAACTCTGGTGTTCGAGGGGCCCAGACCCCAATTCTGCGGAGAGAGCGAGGGATGGAGCCTGCCACAGACCTGGCCAGATGGGTCTCAGCCCAGGCCAGGGGCCAGGGGCCAGGAGGGAGGAACAGACCAGGAAGAGACAGCGGGACCTGGGAACGGGCTGCACACATGTGTCGGTGGGGTCTGCCTCCGTCTCCCGAGTGCAGTACAGCAAGAGACAGAGGTATGTTGGGTGGAGGAGTGGGAGGCAGAGGGAGGGGTCACTAACAAGGAATCACAAGGACAGGGACCTGTGTCCAGGCCAGTCACATGGCCACCGAGAGCGGGTGTGCAGAGAACTGAGGGAAAACCCAGGATCCATGCGCCACCCCCAGGGCCAGCGTGGGGGGGACCAGGGAGGCCCCTCCCTCCCAGAAATGTATGGCGCTGCCATAGAAACAGTGTTCTAGGGCTGGGGGCATGGTCCCTGGGACTGTGGAGGGTGGGGAGTCGCCCCTTTCGCTGTGAGGACCCCACAGCAGTGGAAATTGGTCCACCTGCCTGGTCCCCACTTGAGGGGGCAGGCTTAGCAGGATCTGGCAGCTGGGTTTTAGGAAAACAACAAAAACAAGAGGGACCCCAGGGGCAGGGCCAAGATTCCAGGCTTCCTCGTCCAGGAAGAGAAGTGGCATCACCCGTGGGAATGGCTGGACAGCAGGTGAAGGCGGCCCCAGGGGCCCAGTCCAGGCAGGCCCGGAAGGCAGAGTCGACTTGCCGCCTGGAGTGGGAGGGTGGGGCGGGCCAGGGGCCGGGGAGCAGCCCCAGTGGCAGTGTCCTTCAGGGCTGGGCAGGGGAGGCAGGCCGCAGGGCCAGGAAAGGGGACGCTGGGCCCGGGCCTGCCGGCCTCCCCCTGCCCGCAGGCGGCGAGGCTGGTGGCAGTGCCGGGCGGAGTGTGGCCAGAGGACAGCACCCTCAGGTGGCCTTACTGCCACTGAACAGTCCCACTGGAAAGTGCTTGACATGGGTGGGCCACTGGGCTGCCAGCTGGAAGAACTTGATGTCGCTCCACTCGACTCCGTCGATGGACACTGGGGTGGCGAGACGAGGGGTGACCAGGGCTGCTATGGCACCTCCCAGCGCCTCGGGGCACGCTGTCCCTCCCCGCCCAGCCCGCCGCCCGCTGGCACCTCTCAGCATGGTCTGCTGCTGCTTGGCGGAGCAGATGAGGCGGCTGATGCCTCCGATGACCTGGCTCTTGGAGTCCACCTCCTTTTCTCGAGGCTTCTTGCTCAGGAAGATGGTGGGGACTCAGGAGCAAGAGGAAAGCCTTAGCCGCAGCCCTGGCAAGTGGCCACCCTTCCCCACCGGGGTCCCTCTCCTGGCAGGGGAGGGGCTCTGCAGAAGCTCATCCCTTGCCTGCTCACGGCCCACCCACCCGCTGGCCGCCACGCCCCGGCCTCGGCCTCGAGGGCTTCATCTGTGGGGCGGAGGGCTTGAGAGTCCCTTCGGGCCAGACCTCCAGCTGGGGTCCGACCTGCTCTGAGCCTCTGCAGCAAGCTGCGCGGTGCGGCCTGCTTCCTCCCCGCGCGCAAGACCCAGGGCTACCTCGCTCGCCCGGAAGGGGCAGACTCTCCTCAAATTCTTCAGAAACAACTGCCTTGTGCTCAGACGGCATGACGGGAGCATGCGGCGCCGGGGCAGTGACGGGCTATGGCATGGGATCGTCCTCTGCCACGCAGCCCCGCCTGGGCGGCCCCCTCCCGGTGGCGAGGCTGGGGGCAGGGGGAATGGCAGGCCCCAGGCTTCATGTTGCACCAGTGGCGCGGGGGCAGTTCGCCCTCACCCAGGGTCTCCCAGAAGCGGATTCTGCCCCAGGTGCCGAGCGCCCGGGGAGGCTGAGATGTTGCTCACCTTTCTTGTTCTTCTCTTTGGTGACCACGGTCATGGCCATAGTGCCCGAAGGCGGGGCCTCCCCACCATGGGGCAGGCGGGAGACCTGCACCGAGCGGAACACGCTCTTGAGGGTGTTCTTGGAGCTGGCGTCCCTCTTGTCGCCTTCCCGCCGCCGGTCTCCGGGGTGGCCCAGCCAGTAGTCCACCTGGAGCCCGATCACATCCCCGTAGGGGCTGTTGGGGCTCCTGCAGGAGGAACAGTCGGGGCTGACTTTGCTTCCCCACAAGACCAGACGGGGTGGGGGACGCGGGTGGCGAGAGGAGGCAGTGCGGGGTCCCCTGCAGTCACGGAATCGGTTCGTGGGAGTGGACAGTCAGCCTGCGCGGAGGCCTAAGCTAGGGGCGGGCGAGGCACTAGGGGGCCCAACGGGCACAGAGCACGAGGGAGCGGAGAGGAAGCCAGCACGTGTACACACGTGCACATGCGCACTCAGCTGCAGCGGGTGTGGGTGCCGGCAGGCCGTCTGGGCTGGGCCCGGCCAGGGGCCACCAACATGGAGGGCAGGTGGGAGGCCCCGGCCCCAGAGCAGCCCCGAGCCGGGGTGGCCGACGCGCTGTCTCTGGCTTATGGCACTTCTAGCTCAGGGATAATTTTAGCTCGCAGGGGAAAAAGGGCTGATGTCTCTCGAAAGGAGGCGTCAGACACAGTAAGTACACAGGCTACGAAACGCAGCTGACATTTCTTTCTGCCTGGTTTCAGTGGTTCCGTGAAAAAATAAGCTTAAGCAGCATGGAAAAGGAGGCCGAGGGAGGGCTGAGCCCCAGGTCTCCCTAGAAGGCGGAAGCTGCGGGACCCTGGGCCTCTGTGACTGTCCACAGCCTCCTCCTTTCCCACCCGCCCCCTCCAGGTGAGCCGGCGGGAGGCCACGAAGGAGGGGGCAGAGCCGGCTGCGGCTACCTGCCAGGCTACCCAGTCCAGGGCCCCGGCTGCCCCGCCCCTCTCTGAAGCAGCTGGTCACGCCAGACAACACCGGGCTGAGGAAGGCAGAGCAGTTCCTCAGGCCCCGAGGGAGGGGCGGAAAGACAGACAGGACAAAGCCTTACCCCACCATGGCAAGGGCGCTGCTCATGGACGGGGAGGACGGAGGGGTAGCGGCGGCGTCTCGGCCCAGGCCTGAGCTGGAGGGCGGTGACGTGGAGGGCACGGTAAGGCTGACCACAGGCGACTCGTCCCCGTCCCCTGCGGGAGGGCGGCACAGCCGGTCGGGAAGCCATTCTGCCCCACTGGCAGCAGAAAGCCAGCGGGCTCTTCTCTGCTCCCGCGGGCCCCTTCCTCGGGCCCCAGGCCCCGAGCCCACCCTACCCGGCCACAGCCGGCATCACTGAGGACACTCAAAGCCTCCGCCCGAGTCTGCTGGACTCAAGGGCAGGCTGAAGCCCGCACCCCAAAACGAAGGGCCCAGGCTCACCTGTAGTGGACGGAGAGTCTTCCACCAGACCCACCTTTACCACCTGCGAGGAGGAGGCTCTGCGTTAGGGCCGCCCCCAGGCCGACGGGCGAAGCAGCTGGGGGCAGAGGGCCGCGGTCCAAGAGCTTCGCGAGTTACTCGTCACAGGCTCTGAGGACCCTGGCAGACCCGGAGCAGCCCAGGGGGGTGAAAGAGCCTCTGCGCAGTTCGAGGGGTCAGAGCCACCTCGGGCGAAGGCGGGCGCATGCCACCCCGGCCTCACACCTGTGCGCGCGGCGGGCGCCCGGGAGGCCCTCTCCGCGTGTGCATCACGGCAGGAGCGCGGCACGGCGGGAGCTCGGCGCGGCTGCCTGCGGCACGTGAGCACTGCGCCCCGCCGCTGCCCCTCGGCCGCCTGCCCCTCGGCCGGCCACCTGCAGTCCGGAGGAGCAGCGCTGGGCCGCGCCTGCGGACTGGCAGCAGTGTCAGTTTCAGTCAGCACGGAGAGTTCTGAGAGGGAGCCAGGGAGCCCTCCAGCGGCCACAAACGGCGCAGCCAGCGGCAGGCTGGCCTAGCTCCAGCGGCAGAGACCACCGACCAGCTGCTGGGCCCTCGCCTGGAGCGGAGACTGGCAAGGCCGGGAGACTGCCCGGCGGTGCCCTCAGGCGCCCAGGCGCACTGCGGCCCTGCAGCACCGTCCGGCCAGGTCCTCCAGGTCCTTAACTCCATTTTGGGAAAGCGACATGGGCACTGGCTTCCCGGACAGCCCTTGTCTGGCTCCCCTGGCATCAAGGAAGCCACCAACTTCTTGGTTTGAATTCTTGATTTTTAAACATGTAACTCGGCCGCATGTGAGTGAAGCTGCCAGCCCACACCACAGGGCTGGGCGAGGACCCCCGAAGTGGCCGTGGGGCAGCCCCGGTGGCGAACAGGCACCGACGGCGCGGCCAGACGGAGGCAGGGCGAGGTGTGAGCAGGGGCTCGTGAGTTTCCGGGTCCAGGCCCCTCCCCAAATCACTCAAGACACTGGGCTGAGCGGAGAAGAGGGCCGGGGGCTTGAGCCCCTCTCTTCCCCACGCCCTTGTCCCTGGCAGCCAGGAGGGACCCCAAGAGGCTACAGGAACAGACAGGCACGGGAACTCAGAGCCTGGTGAGTGGAGGCTGCGTGTCTGCAGCGCTCCGGCTCTGCCGCTCCAGCTCGGTCTGGGCTCTGTGGCCTGGCCATTGCCAGAGGCCAGGGCCACCTACGCCAAAGACCCAGAAGTCTTCCCTGGAAAGGTCTCTCCTGCTTAGAAGAAGACAGACCTCACCGCAGGGGCCTTTAGGGCCTGACTGGTCTCTCAGACATCTCTCAGGATGCCAGCACTGCCAGTATTTGAGGCTGCTCGGGCCCCGACACCAGGCTTTGCCCACGTGCCCAGGCCAGGGCACAGGTTCTCACACGTGTGACATGTGAGGCACTAAGGCGACCCGGGGAAAACAGGCCCTGGGGGACAGCGCAGGACCAGGCCCTCTCCACCTCTGCACAGCCGAGACCTGGGGCCGGATGGTCCTCTGCTGGGGGGCCATCCTGTGCAGCGGGGCGCCAGGCACGCCTCTGACCTGCCCACCAGCACCTGAAAGGCCCACACCCCCAGCTCTGACCACCCGGAGGTCTCCAGACAATGCCAGACGGACCTGGGCAGGTCACCGCTGGATGAGAACCGCCTTGGAGGAGTCTAATTTGTGCGTATCTGCAGGGGGAGCCGGGGCGTGGGTGGGGTTCAGCACTGAGGGGAGCTGTACTCACGCCAATGAAGGGGATGAACTTCTGATGGGAGTCTTCGTCCGGGCTGTTGGGAGAGACAGGACGGCTTTATGGTTAGCGGGGAGACGGTGTGGTGCGCGGGGGCAGTGGGGTTTTCTGTCCTGTTGTAGCTTCGGGAGACACTGGACACCACGTGTCTCTCTCCCTATCTTGGGGCGGGGCCAGGAGCCACAAGAACAGCTTCGCACACTGTCCCCTGCTTCTAGGTCTGGATTCAGCCCTGAGGGCGGGTTTCTCTGTGTGAGGGGCACCCACCTGAGTGGGGAGGCCCAGGGTGAGGAAGGATGGATGGAGGCCTTAAAGAATACTGTCTGTTTCTCACATTCTCTGGGCCCCCTGAAGGGAAATGGCGTAGGGTGGGGGGATGTGAAAAAGCAGAGAGCTCAGGAGTCACCTAACCCGCCCGCCTGCTTTCAAGCAAGCCCAAGCAGACTCACAACTTGTGCCTGCAGGTCAGCATGGCCTCGGCCACGGGCAGCTGGTGGGTGACGGCCGCCCCACTGACGTACTGCATCACCCGCCCCACCACGTCCAGTTGCTCTGCGGAGAAGCCGAGAGAACTGCCTGTTGGCTTCGGCAGGCAGACCCAAAACCCTGCTGGAGACGCGGTGGCAGGCCGGAGGGAAGAGTTTCTGGAGCTCCGGCTGGCATCTAAGGAGCCGTGAACCAAACTGCATCCTCGCCCTCCCGACGCTGCCGGGCTGTGTTTGAGGCCGACACTCCTGCCGTCACGCCGCCGTGCACAGCTGGAGGACGCCTCTGCCCACCGCGCCCCGCGCCTGTCGCAGCGGCTGGCAGCCCTGTGGCTCTTGGGCCACTGGCCGCCACCGCCGTCTTTGCTCCGCACCTCGGAGAGGGCGCGGGTGTACCGTGCTAGCCAGCCGCCAAGCAGCCGTCCTCTGCCCCTCACATTCCTTCTGTTGACGGGGTGTCCCCTCCGTGCCCTGGCCCCCTTGTGCAGGGATGTACGGGGCAGAGCAGACACGCCCCTCCTCTGCGGGCACCTTCCGAAGGAGCCAGTGGTCAGGAGGGCGGAGTCACAGAGCAGCAGCGAGGTGCCCCGGCCCGGCTGCTCGCCACCCCCAGGGCACTGGGCCTCGGTCCCTGCAAGGGGCCGTTACCTGAGACTGGGGGCTCCGAGCGACTGAACAGGTCTCTCCAGCCAGGATCAAGGAAGGTGCTGCTGTACCTACTGTCAACGGAGCCCAGGTACTTGGCCACAGGGTGGGAACCTGGTGGGCGGGAGGGCAGAGAAGGTGCGTGGTGAGGGGAGGGAGGACGATGTGGCATCGGGCTCCCTGCCTGGCCCTCCCAGGACCCGACCCCCACCCTGCGCCCGGCCCCTACCGAGGGGAATGATGAGGAAGCGCATGTAGCTGAGCCAGTCGGAGGTCTTGCTGGCCAGGGACTTGACGAAGAACCGGAGGATGGAGCTCAGGTAGCTCTGGCCGCCCACCGCCGCCACCTTCACTGGCCTGGGCATGGAGGAGTTGCAGTTGCAGCTGGGGAGCAAGGGAGAGTCAAGCCACACTCAGGAGGGGCGCCGGGCCCCGGCCTGAATTCCGACTTCACTTCATTTCAGCAGCCACAGGGGAAGAACAAAGCAGTGAACAGAACACAAGTGCGGGGCGCCGCGCCGCGGTGCTCTGCAGCCGAGACAAGGCCGGTGGGGAAGGAGGCTACTGCCCAGACGGAGAGGTGGGCGGAGGCTGAGGGGAGGTGACCCGCGGTGCCGTGGGGCAGTGGTGGGCACGGGTGCCGACGCCCAAAGGCCTGAAGTTTTCTCCCCGTGGGCAGGGGCTCTGGGCCCCTCCGGAAGGGTCCTGGAAGGCAAAGCGCTGATTCCGGCCAGCATGGTCCAGTTCAGGAGACGTGAGGAGAGGCGCAGTGAGACCCCAGGCTCTCTCCGTGACTCGTTCGCAGGTTGAAGAAGACGGTGGGGTCCAGGCAGGGAGAGACGGGCGGGAAGGGGCACGTCCATGCCCCCGCACTGTGGGCCCAGCACTGCGTTGCCCGACCATGCTCTGACCATGGGTCCTCTCGCCACTTGGAAGCCAGGGTGGGGAGACGAGGTCAGAGCACCCCAGGGAGAGCCGAGTCCTTACTAGCGCTGGATGCGGGTGAGCAGGGCGGAGAGCACGGCCTGGACCTCCACGGTGGAGCAGGTGCACACGACGGGCTTCCGCTGGTCCTGGAGCAGCTCTGCCACGTACTGGGGGCGGGAGGGGCGCAGCTGAGGCCGCACGGCAAGGCGCTGCTCCCATAGGCACTCAGCGGGCCGGCGAGGCCCAGACTGGGCCGCGGGCCCGTCCTCTTCAGGTAAAGGTGGGCAGAGGTCAGGTCTCTGGCTATGAGAGGAGGGAGGGCCAGGCCCCGCAGATGTCCTAACTGGGAAGCGCAGGAAGGCTTAGGAAGCTTTAGATCCGAGTATCTGCTCTGCACAACCTTTAGGTTGCAATGCTGGGGTCACCAGGGATGAAGGGGAGTTCTGGCACCAGATCTAAGTGCGTGGGCGGGGGGTGGAGACTGCTCTGCCCCTTCTCAGCTGCTGCCTCGGAAACGGGCTGACCTCTGGCATTTTACGGCACCTGGCACTTCTCAAGGTGCCTTTATTCTGTTACGCTGCCTGACACGCAGCCCCCAGGAAGGAAGCACGCAGGGCAGTACTCTCGCTGCTCTCCAAGGTGAGCAAGTGGGGAAAAGGAAGCTAGTGACTTAGTGTCCCTTAGGGTGGGAAACAACAGCCGGGACTAGAGTCCAGAGCTCAGAGGGGGAAAGGACTCAGGACAAGGGGCTGGGCGCTTGATTCCCTGGGCCCCACCTTCCACAGCACACACCTGGGGTGCCTCCTGTTCCCAGGCGCACCCCAGCATTTCTCCCGGCGCCGTGATTCCCACCTGGCCCTGCCAGTCAGTGGTGTTCACGAGGATAACGTTCTCCGGGAGGGCCGCGTCTGACACCAGGATCTGGTTCAGCTGGTCGTACACCACCTTTCTTGGGATCTGCAAGGACGGCGTTCGTCAGCAGACGGCCGGAGAACAGAACCCAGGGGTTTCTCAGGGGAGAGACCGGCAGCCCACCGGCCAGCCCAAAATGGCATGGAGGAGGCTCGAGAAAAAGCGTCGGGTCCTCAGAGAACATCCACACACCAGGAACAAAGCCACGCGGCTGTCCTGGTGGAGGGAGGGCAGCGTGGAGGGGCCGGGAGAAGCGGAGGAGATGCACAGAGAGGAAAATGAGGGCGATGGAGAGAGAAACAATGAGAGTGGCAGTGAGGGCTGCGGGGAGCCCAGGTTCAAAGGGAACTGAAGGTGCTTCAGGAACAGTGATTAACAAGGGGACAATGCCCTGCCCCAGGCACCAGGCTATTCTCGTCTCTGGCTCACTGCAGCTCTGTAACCACAGTGTCTAATGCAGAACCACACGTACGCAAACTTCTCTCAATGTTTGTTTTTTCTTTCAGGTAATGAGCAAACTTGCTGTGGACTGGAGAACAGCCGTGTATGAGGATGGGAGAAATCCCTTCGCTGGCCGAGGCTGCTGGCCTTCGACTAGAACACTCCCTGCCCGAGACCCCACGCCTGCGTTTCTACTCCCAGCCCATGCTCAGGCCCTCGGAACACGGCACCACCGCGGGCCCGCCAACACGTGCTCGAGTGCCCACACGGGGCTGGAGGCCCGGCACCCTCTCGCGGGGCACTCCCCAGACCCGGGCTGGGGCGGCGGCGGGGGACAAGCCAGGGGTGGAGCTGTCAGGGGGCGGCGGCAGGCCAGGGTATGCCGCCGCCTCCTGCCGCCTCCCCAGGTCAGCCCCACGCTGATACTCAGTAACAACAGGCTGGCTTCTCTGGCTTAGGTCTGTCTTCAGGGCTTTTATTCAGAGCACTGCGAAGTACCCTGTTCTCCTCTCCACCTACTGGCCCGAAGGAGGTGGCCAAATGGAAGGCGAGGTCCAGGGACGGTCAGGCCAGCCTGGCGGGGACAGGGTACCTGAGTGCCGTGGCCCAGGTCAGGGGACCGCTCGCTGTCGGAGCTGTTGGTCCTCTCACTCAGGGGCTTGGACAGCTGCCGCTCCTTCAGGGCTGTGCTCCTCTTCTGCCGGGGGGTGTGCACTGCGTCCACCTTGCTGCCAGAGAGGTGAGGGGCGGTGAGCAGCCCGCAACCCCAGGCCACGGCCAGCCGCTCTCCCCCCGCCAGGAGCCCTCGTGCCAGTGGCTCAGCCCGGAGCGCCGCCCCGTCTCAGGAGGCGCTTTGGTGCCCAGTACCTGGGTGAGGCAGAGCCGGGGAGATCCGTCTTGCTGGACTTTAGAGGAGTTTTGACTTTCTCTGGCACAACCAGACTTGTGCTCACATCTCCGAACACGTCCTGGTCAGTCATCTCCTGTCAGGAGGAAAGAAGCCACGAGGTTGCTTCTTATGCAGCAATCGGCCAGGAGCTCCGCAGAGGCCCTCCGGGCCCTGCACCACCACGAGGAGCCGCGGGTCATTTGCTCTCGCTGGGAGCACGAGTTCCAGAACGCGCCCTCGCCCGCCCGCCCGCCCGCCCGCCCGCCCGCCCGCCCGGGAGACGGTGCCCCGCCGAGCGCCACGCTGCACGCCGCCGCTCCACTCCGTCTTCGACACTTACGAACTGTTTGCCAACGCACAAACCTGGCTGGTGACCTAGCTTTTCTGGGTGGGAAGGAGAGTTCTAACTGGGAAGTGACTTGACTGGCACTTCATTCCGAAACCAGCGCTGTGTAAGGAGTAAGTAAAGTGGGGCAAGAGTAGACGCTGCCGGGGAGCCCAAGGTGCGCTTCGGCACAGCGAGCTTTGAAGGAACCTCGAACCCAGCCTGACGCTGAGTCGTGCACTAGATCCTTCACGCAGCACTATCTGCTACAGGAAGCATCGGCCAAAAATAACTCTTGGACTGCGTCCAGCCACAGGAGGGCTCGGCATGAGGCTGGTGCGTGCACCCCCCGGACGGTGTCTGGCGAAGCTCCCTGCCCCCTCTCCCCACACGTCCAGCCTCCATTCCCACAGGGACGGGGAGCATGCTCCCGAGTCTGGCCCGAGGGCGCTGCACGCTGGCCTTCCTCTCCGAGGGCGGGTGGTGGCCGAGGCCACTCTCTTCCAGGCATTTTCAGGGCTCAGCTCACAAAACTTCCCAGTAAACGTGTGTGGAATTGGATGTTCACTGCACTGGGCCCCCAGTCGATCTGTTCCATTTCATTCGGGTTTGGTCAGCACCCCCGGCAGACAGGGCTCGGAGCAGGGGGTGACCGGTCCTCCCGTGGACACGTGTTGTGTGGGGCTGCCCGGCCAGGGCAAGAGCAACGGCAGGGCAGGGCTGGGGTCTGAAGGGAGGCACTGCCCTCACCTCTCGGTGTAGATGCGGGTGACAGAGCGAGAATGATCCGAGTTACCACTTGACCAGATCTAATTAAAGGGCAGAGTGGGGACATCTCTGGCTTGCTATTTTGGGGAACAACCTAGTCTCTGGGGTGGGCTGCATTCTAAGGGTAAGGACCCCAGGAGGAAAAGAACGCAGGCTCGGGCAGAATTTCCAGCCTGGTGCTCAGGGTCTCTGCCCCTTATTTCTACAGCACACACGCTACTCTAAACAGCGGAAACAGGGCTACCCACACATACCAGAGTGTCTGTCTCCGTCAAGCTGTCATCTTGATTTTTAATCCAAGCAGATTTGACTTTTTCCAGAGCAGCCAATTCCATCTGCAAAAATAATAATAATTAGTCATCCCAGCGCACAGAGCTGCCGCCCTCTTGTCTTCTAGGTGCCTCGGGAGCTGGAGAGGATTTGTCTCATCTGGGGTTCTCACATTGGAGGGAATATATTCTTCTGGAAAGTAAGCCACAGAGGTGTGGGTTATTTTGTGATCATTATTAAACCAGCGACTCAGTGACATGCAGGACCCAGAAGTTCTGACTCCCACAGAAAGGCCACTGGGCAGAGACGCTGCCGCGGGCTGTGTGGCCTGGCCAGGCCTTGGACACAGGTGCCTCTTCAGTTTGTCAGAAGCTGCTGAGAACAGGACCATGTTGTGCAAGTCTTTAATTCTGAGAGTAAAGGAATCCATGGCAGCCAAACGCTTTCTGCTTGGTACAAATATCTAGAACACTCTTAAAGCGAATACGCCAAGTAAAAAGATACCCAACGTCAAGTCCTTCAGGTATGAATTAATTCTCCCTTTGTCCCTAACTCTTATTAGCTTCTCTCATAAATATTGAAACGTTACTTTGTAAATACAGACACAGAGTGAAATTTTCCACGTCTGTGGATACTGCCTCCAGCTGTGTGGACACACGTCCCCAGGAGCAGGCCGGCGCGCCTCGGACGCAGGGAGGGGCCTGGGCCCAGTGAATTGCTTTGGTTCCTACGGAGCCAGGGAGTCACAGAAAGACCAAGGCTATTCCATTTCCTCCCAATTGCTCAAAGTCCTCTCTGAGTGGACGACACGGCACCGAGGAGAATCAGGCCAACTGGCTGCAAACTCGTGAACCAGGATTTCGAAAGTGGGCCCATGTCACACTCCAGATCGTCATGTGTCCACCGTGACACTAGTGGCATCCGGGCGGGTCACTCTCTGCTGGGCCCCACTTGGAGTGGGTGCCTAAAGGAGAGTCAGCAAAACCCACAGTCTACCCACCAGATGCCAGGGCCGCCTCCGGCCTCCCCCAACCCCCACCCTGAGGCAGCCAAGCCTGTCTCTAGGCGCTGCCCAACGTCCCTGAGGAGGCAAAGCCACCGCTGGCTGGGCACTAGCACTGGCGCCCTAGTCACTCGCAGACCAAACCAACACACGTCACTGACTCTAGCAGGCCCCGCGACCCCGCGCTTGGGACGGCCTGGTTTAGGCCGCAGCACAGGCCACCGCCAAACACAGCCAGCTTGCCCATGCCCGGTCTGGTGAGGAACCGGTGCGAACGCCGGGGCCACAGGAGCCGGTCGGGGGAGGCTCTCGCCTCGCGAGTCTAGAAGACAGCTGAGTTCGCATGTGTGCAGGGACTGGACTGGACAGGGCTGCTCTGCTGGGAGGTTTTCAGTCTGCACGTGATCCGTTCTCCAGCCCGCGGACGGCCACCACATTTTTGCAGTCAAGTTGCAACTTCTGATGAGATCTTCAGCTCGGACGAGGCTGTTTCTGACTCTTCTAGATGTTCCAGTCAAGCCCACTAGGGGCAAAAGCCCGCGTCTCCCATCCATGCCTGCTCCCGGAGACACGCAGGCTCTCCGCACCCCGTGTCCTGGAACACCAGGTGGGGCAGGGGCCGCGTCCGTCTGGTTGTGCGCCCAGAGCCCCGTGCCCCAGGGACACCCGCCGTGGGTGAGCCAGGCTGTTCCTGGCTGTTGCTTTACGGGCACAGCCTCTGACTGCTACTGGCAGAGCTGCGGCAACAGCGACCCGCCGCGCTTCCCGGCCGCCTGGCGCGCACGCGAGGCAGCCGTCCGCTCGCAGGGCCGGAGGGTGTCGCTGCTGCATGCACCAGTCCTGGGAAAGCGCAGCTCTGATAGTTTGTGCCAGCAGAGATTCCTTCTGGTTCTGGTGACAAACCGAATCCTCTGAATTCGCGGGAACAAAAAGGAAAAGGAAGACAAAGGAGCCCGGGGGGGGGGGGGGGGGGGGGGGGGGGGGGGGGGCTGAGCAGCAGGCACGCGCCCACATGGGCACCGTCTCGGCACCTCCCTGACGCGTTTGGAAGTTCTTTGTCTGAGAACACAGCTTCGCTCTGCAGTTCCCAAAGCATCTTCCACACTAGAGAGTCCAAAGTTGCACACCCACATCAAGACATATGGGGCTCTTCAAAATAGAAATATCACGGAGAACCAGCAAAGCGAGTTTGAAATCGGGCCAAGGGAACCAGAATTTGAAAGACTCACTAAAAGACACACTGAGTCTATCAATTTCTGGAGCCCCAAACTAGCTGGCTGTGGGAGACACGCTGAAGAGGACCCCTGGCTCGGCCCATGCCAGGCTCCCCGGCAGCAAGCCAGCCAGCGCCTCCCCCAGGCTGGAGGCTGTGTCTGCACCCCACGTGGCCTGGCAAGGGCGGTCGCAAGCCTCCAGGGAGCGGGAAGTCTGACTCCAGAGCACAGATCCCAGCCCAGGCCTTCCCTGTCCCAAAAGCGCACAGTCACCGTGTTGCAAGATGAGTTAACTGACTTTTGAGCTAAACGGGTTCTTATGCCAACGCCTTTACCTTAGAGACAAGGCACCCGAGACTCTGAGTGTCGTGATTTTTCTCTCTCGATGCTTTAAACCATATAAATAAGACTAAAATAGAACCTACAAATTCTAGTTACCTAGAAACACCTTCATAGTATAAAAGAGTCTCTCTTACTGATTGATAACGATTCTGAGTATCTACTGTGTCAGATGCTTAGTGCTTCTGGGGCGTGACTCAGTTATCATCCGACTGTACTCAGCTGCAGCACAGCCCGGTCCCACACTCCTAGACCACCGTGCGACCGTGCGCCCTCAGCCAGGTTTCTTTCTAGAAGAGTCATCACTTGTGTTTCTATCGATGATGGACTTTGTGGTTCTGCTGGTCATGGACGGTGATGGTTCGGCAGGGCCGGCAGCCCCGTGAGAAGGAGCAACTACCGGCCATAGCCCAACCTCTCAGATGTCACAAACTGGGCTGGAAAGTGGTAGAGGGGCAGGGCCTGCAGGCAGCAGGCCTGGGGCTTCTCTGGAGCATTTTTAGTGTGCACTAGGGATAAGGTGGAAAACAGCCCCACCTGGTGGCAGCAGGCTGTAAGGCAGCCTGAGTCCCTGCAGTCTGCAGACCCAGGACAAGGCAGCCCTTCCAGACACACGTAGCTTCTCAGGGGACAGAGCACCTGCTGTAATCATGTAACTACCAGAGCACGGCACATCTCACAGCCCGCCATGTCACTTCCTCGCAATACCTGTCTGCAGGAGAGTTTTGCATTCTCTCTGTTAAAGCAGCAAGAACAAGAAGATTCAGTTTCTTGGCAACTGCAGTGAAGCCACGTGGCTTCTGCACTTAGGTTCCCAGAGAGGGGCCCTGGTTCCTGCCTCTGGGAGAGCCTCCCCAGCAGCACACAGCAGCTCCGCAGGACGCTGGACAGCAGACAGCGAGGGAGTCTCCCTTGCTGCCCAGGTGAAATGGAGACCGGCGCACGGAACTCAGCCCTTCCAGGGCACTGCCCCCATGGCGCATAGAGCCACGGGCTGCCTCCTGAACACTCAGGGGGCCTCCTGGCCCTTAGACCTTCTCCCCACCAGCTGGGTGCACACTCACCCGCCAATCCTGGCCCTTAAACCTGTTCCCCCCAGCTGGGTGCACTCACCCGCCAGGCGGACACCACACCTGTCTGTGCACCGGGCGCGAAGGGGGGCTCTGCAGCACAGAGTCTTGGGAGGGAAGACCCTGCCCCGGCAGACCACCAGGAGCCCCCGGCATCCACGGCAGTGCCGTCAGAGAGCTCAACTCCCAGCTGGGACGAGATGCGGACCCCCAGGTGGAAGCAAGAGGGGACCAGCTCTCTGAGACACAAACGCGCCGAGAGCGGAGGGCCCACATGCTGCCCCAGGTGCCGCCCCTCCCACCCCACAGCGTGGGTCTTGCTCACAGGGCTCGTGGTGTCTTTGCCGAGGCTGCCCTTGCTGTTGAGGCTGCCAATCTCCGTCTGTGAGCTGGACTGCGACATCCCCTCAAAGAAGGGCCTGTGGGGAAGGAGCACAGCAGGGCCAGTGGCCACCAGGGCCCGAACAGCAGCTGGCAGAGAGCAGGGGGAGAGCTGGGGTTCAAGGACACCCGGAAAGGAAGGGCACGGCGGAGGCGCGAGAAGCAGGGTGCACCAGAGGACTCCTGGAGAGCCCTGCAGGGCCTGCTGAGGCGAGAACCACAGCCTCTGCCCAGACAAGGCTGTGGGCAGGCTGGACAAGGTGCAGAACCAGACCCCTGGCAATGGACGGGGGGGAGTTGGGAGGCTGCTGCGGCCTAAGGGGCGCGGTGTCGGGAGACGGTCTGACAGGGGCTCTGGGGCTCACTTGAGCTTGGGCTTTGGGGTGCTCAGGATGCTCTCCGTCTCCTCCATCTCAGGGCCACTGTCGCTGGGGTTGTACATCTCCAGGCTGTCGTACAGCTCGTCCAGGTCCTCTTCCACCTCGCGAATCTGCTCCCGGGACACGTGCTCCAGCCCAAAGCCCACCTGTAGGGGAAGAGAAATCTCTGAGCTTGCGGTTACTCCTGTTAACAATTCTAGGGGCGCGCTAGTCCTCCCTCCTGGACGGGTGTCACCTGTGTCCCTCACACATGCCTGGAGGGACAGGCACAGTGTCACACTCAGAGAACTTTCTGGGACCCAGTGCTGACCACGGGGCGGTGGGGCTGCTGCCCTCGGCGCCCGCTCACACTTGGCACTGCGGGCCCGGCCTCCAGGAGGGGAGCCAGCCCCAGCGGCCGCCCGGAGATCAGAGCGAGGAACCCGGAGGACCACGAGCCACGCCGGCCGGCTCAGCTGTCCCCTACCTCCCCGCAGGGGTGAGGAGACCTCTCCCAACCGCTTCCCTCGTTCAGTCTGAAGGAAAAGAAGCCTGTGAGACCCTCACAGGCCGGCAGAGCCAACGGCGGGTCTCAGTGCTCAAGGGCTCACGGCTGAGGACTGTCCTGCCTCATAGGCCCCTCGCAGGCTCGCGACGCCCCGTTCGAGTTAAGGGAAAGTGAAAGAGCAGCTGGCACCGATCCGGGCACCGCACGGAGAGCCTTTCTCTTCAAGCTCTTTAGCCACCCTTCTCCCTTGGGGTCCTGGGATCTTGAGCCCCAGCAGAAAGTCAGGAAATTCTACTCGCCACCAGCCTTGGGACTAAAGGCTCGTACCTCGTCTGAAACTTTAAACCGCTTCAGGAGGGCCACGAACTTCTGCTTGATGTTGGGTTGCTGCAGGGACAAGAGGCACAATTGTTCTCCGGGGACTCCCCACGTGGAAGGCCGTCAAGACAGCAGGGGGCACCTGCACCGCCCTGCGGGGGGCACAGATGGAAGGAAGGCTCTCCCAGCCCAGGGCCCTTCCCCACCTACATCCTGACGACCCCCACGTGGTGCCCCTCGCTCTCCCCTCTTGTCCTTTGCCCCTCAGGTCAGTGGGCGGCTTCTACCCGCACACACGGGCACCTCAGGCTCCGTGTTGCCAGAACAGAACTGCTCGCCTCCCCTGCATTCCCTACTCTGGTCACTGATTCCAGAAATCTCCCTGATGGCCGCACCTGCACCGGGCCTCTCCCTCTTCTGACCACGGCCCCTGCTCACTGGCTCCTGCCTTTTCTTTTCCACCCCGAATGCATGGTGCCGTCCAGGCCTTTCTCCTCACACACATCCTCGTTGGACCACTCTCCCGCTCCCAGTGAGTCTCTGGTTGTGCTCCCCCCAGAGGCAACAGCCCAGCCCAAAGGAAAAGGTGATGGTGCTGCCCTCAGGTCAGAGCTCCTGGCTGCACACAGCTGAGAGCGTGGAGCTTGAGTGCCAGCGTCTGTCTGTCGGGTCCACCCTGTGTCGAAGTGGCAAGGAGACTGAGCCAGGCCTTTAGGAAAGGGCGGGGCTTGCAAAGTGGAAAGGTCACTCACAGCAGAGGGAAAACCTGCGTCCCAGTGACCAAGAAGCATAAGCCGTGTTCAACGGACAGTGCAGGTCAGCGCATCCAGACCAAGAGCTCTCGGGGGAGGGGAGAACGCTTGTGTACGAGGACCCTAAGGCACAGTTACTAACTCTCTGGAAATCTAACTGGGAAGTGCTTGCAGCTAATAAAAGTTAGAACCTTTGGGGCGCAGCTTTTACAAGAGCACTGAGCTCTGGGGCAGGAGCCAGGGAGGAGGCCCCAGGTAGCGCCATATGGGATGAAGACAGAGCCTCTGTGCAAACAGAGCGGGAGGAGCACCCAGCCCTGCCCCCAAGGCAGAATGGTGGGGCAGGGTTTGAGGGTGGATGACATGCCTGCCCGGCTGCTCTGGAGTGCCAGCCCAGGTGGGGACCACAGGCCCGGGGGCGAAGGACACCTCGGGTGAGGAGAGATGACAGAGCGATGACAGAGTCTGCCAGCAGACTCTGGCTTCTACGTACGCCCACAGGACAGGACAGGGTCCTCTGCTTTCAGGGCCCCGGCTTGCTCTGCGCTAGCGAGAATTAGAACACCTCTGGGGAAAGTGAAGCTGACTTTCTTTCTAAAAAGCTCCTTGCACTTTTGACTGTCTCACACTTTAGCACGGGAACTCCTTTAACGGTCAGAGCTGGTCTAGATATCCAGCTAGCAGGCCCCTCAACCCAGGCCTCCAGTCCCCCCGAACAGCGACCCTCGAGGAGATCACACAGGAGGCCCACCCCGAGGCACTGTCTCTAACGTCACGGACCGCGAAGGCAGGGACTGCAGCTCTGATCGAACCGCACCAAACCCGCAGTTCCGAGCACTAGCCTATTACTTCTAAGTTTGACAAATGGCTACAAATGGTGACGTTCCTAGAGAACTTGCTTTCTCTTTGGGACGGGCGTGGAACGGGAGGCAGCCCCGGGAGGGGAGCCAGGCTGTGGGAGGTGTTTTGCCCTCGGGAAAGCACTGCCCGACCCAAGTCTTCTGCCGCCCCACGACAGCCTGAGGGTGCACACACTCCAGCCAGGGTCACGGTGGCCCTCGGTGGCAGTGGTAGAGACACAGAGTATCAGAGCCGTGAGCCCCAGGACCTGGAAGACACCTTTCTAAGATGTCCAGGATCCAAGACGTCCATCCTAACCGCCAACAGAAAATCCTGGCCAGCACGGTCCCCCATCTCTAAGGCTCACCCTCGTGATGGCGGAGGTTGAGGTCAGTTTCCTTCGGGTCTTCTTCACTTTCCGCAGATCCTCGTCTTCATAGAACAGGTCCTAAGTGGGCAGGGAGGCAGACTGAGCTCCGAAGCCCATCGGGGCCTGGACTTGTCTCACAGACATGCCACGCGAGAGGCTGTGGACACTCACCTGCCCGTGCAGTGGATCGTCACTGCCTTCCTGTTCCGATGAGAAACTTTCCTCTTCTTCCTCAGAATAATTGTCAATGTCAGGAGAACGATCTGGAAGCAGACACCTCGGTAAGACAGCCCCACAGGAGGAGATCCGGCCTAGAGACTGACGGCTGGACCCACGGCTCCTTCAGGCGGAACTCAGCTGGGCAGAGGAGCGGCCCCGCCAGGCCTGCCGTTTCTGACCAGGGGTCTCTAGACTCGTCTTTCTTAGGCGCCTTCCAGGCATGTCGTGTGTCGCTTTCCGAGGATGGAGAGGCCATCCTCAGAGGGGCAGGGCCTCCTCGACCCACAGGAGCTGACACTGCACCCGTCTTACCAGACAGCTTGGACTTGATGCCCTCGTGGTCGATGGGCTGGCTGGACAGGGAGTAGATCTTTATTTCTGCCACCGGCACAGAGACATCCTTCACGTTGCTGTGCAGGCCAAGCACCAGGGCGCCTTCGTTAGGGTGCTGCATCACCTGGGACCACAGAGTGCCAGTGAAGTGGCATGCAGCGGGGCCAGGCTGCTGCCTCTCCATGACCCAAGGGGCACACAGGCCAGTGGCAGCAGTGTTCTGCTCATGCATTTTCTTTCCCGCCCGCCTCCAGGTCCCTGCCTGCCTTCTCCCACTGCCTTCAAGGCCTCCCTTTGAAGCTAACTAATTCTGGAAGTGCTTAAGTCAGACCACACGTTCAAAGAACCGTCAAGGCTTGAGATCGAAATGACCACCAAGCTCTAGGACTGTGCTAGTGTTAAGTCCGTCATGGAGAAGCTAGTCTTGGTGGTGGCGGTGGGGAGAAGCCAGCCTGCTGGAGCTGGTCACCTGCACCTGGAAGTGATGAAAGGAACCTACAGTCCATGAGAAAATGGGGGGCTCGACACAGCCGGGCAGGGAATTCCCTCCCGTCAGTGCATCATACTGATATGACACCCAAGCAGGGCAGTCACAGAAGTGTTCCTATGTAACTTGCCCAGAAACGATGTTTTAAACTGCTTTGTGGCCCCCCTTCTCTTCCCCTTTGTCAGGGCTGCAGGACCTGCCCGGCTGCAACCTTGCAGACGAGCACGCGTTGTAAGGACAAGGGCACTGCTGTCCGTTCTGCTGCTGGAGGGAGTGAGAAACATGGACAGGACAGAGGGCAGAGCATGCAGCGCAGTGCTGGCCTGGAACTGACTGAGACGTGAGTGTGTGGACGAGGACCGGAAGCGTGTGCTACACTTGGCAGAGCACGCGCGTCTGTGCACCCGTCTGTCCTGGCTCTCTGCTGGAGCAGAAGCCACGGCACCCAGGTGAGGGAACGAGCACTTCAAGGACTCAGATCTTGGCTCCCAAAGGGCTCTCAGTGGCCAGACCTGAGACAGTTTCAGCATCAAAATAAATGATCACGGGAGCAGACTGAACCCCCAAAGAGTAAAACACAGGCTCCTGAGAGAGACAAACAAGCGAATCAGTCAATAAGGAGGAAGAAGGGAAAGCGCCATCTTGCAACATGAGGCCAGCGGGCACCGCAGGAATCGTGGGGCTAGAACTCCGTGAGGCGAGCACCAAGGCACGCAGTGGTGCAGGCCGCCGCTGTTACCAGATGCTGAGACTAGCCGTGAAGAGGTGAGGAAGGAAATGACTTTACATGGTCTCCAAACACCTCCCTATAAAACATTTTCTCACATGTAGGTATAAAGTATTTATTAATTAACTTTACAGTAAGAAACCTGGCAGACACTACCTTAACCCAGAGTGAAAGTGAACCAGCAGTGGGACAAATCGACAAGAAGCGCTGCTTCTGAGAGACCCTGCAAGATGCTGAACCCAGCCTCCAGAAAGAATCAGACAAACCTAACAGGGATATTCACAGAAGGAAGCAGCCTGCACTCACAAGCAAACAAACAAAAATCATGAAGGGCACGAGAGACAAAGGAAAAAGGAGGCCGGAGGGCAGTCGGGGCCTGGCGGCCAAATGCCCAGGCTCTGGCCCGTGAGTGGCCTGCCCCGGCTCAGGCTGGAGGGGAGGGGAGCTGAGCAGGCGTCTGCCCTGACCTGCGTGGAGGCTGGGCACTTACTGGCATCTCCTCGCCCGTACGGAATTCACAAAAAGCCACATTAAAGGAGGAATGGATGTCACGCCGGCCACTCAGCGACAACTCAGAAAAGAAGCTGGCTGGCGAAAAGGGAGATAACGGGACAGATGTGGGGACGCTCACACTGGAGACCTGGGTGAAGGGTGCATGGGAATTCTTTACACTACTCTTAGAATGCTTCCATGAGTTTGAAATTTTTTTGAGAACAGAAATGTTCTAGTGACTGTGAAAGTTCTTGGTAAAAGAAGTACAGCCTGAGTTCCCAACAGAAGGAAGAACTTGTAAGGAAAAGGAGACTCGGCCGGCGGGCTGGGCACCGCGGCCTGGGTCTCTGGGCCGTGCCTGCAGGACGTCTCACCTCTGCCATGTTGATGAGCCCCACGGCCAGGGTCTTGTAGCCCAGGATGGTCCGGTTCTTGTAACGCTTTCTCCTCTGCAGCATGATCTGCAGCTTGTTGGCGTCCCGCTTCAGGAAATGAGGGTACTACGAGCACACAGCAGCCAGGGGCAGTTATAAGCAAGGGGGCCTGGTGGGTTTTAGGCGTTTCTGGGTGTCAGTGTCCCCCACTGTGCAAGGGGGAGGGCAGAGGGAAACACAAGTGGCTGCTAAGGGTCTGAATCTCCTTGGTGCCACCTCATGTGGTCCACCATGCACAGAAGTGGCTTCTCTCTTTGCCATTTGATCAAGCATCTTCTCCATGTGCTTCAACAGGGGATATTGGGGGTATGATGAAAGAGCAGGAGGAGGAGGGGAAGGATGGCCATTACAACGTGGGCCATGAAGACCGAAGGAGGTACACTCTGCTGGGGTGTGCGTGTGGATGACGAAGGGGAGGTGAGGGGCTGAGCCTGGCAGAGAGGGCGGAGACTGGCACGTGGAGTACTTCCCAGCAGCCCCCGGTCTCGTACCCGTACTGTGGGTTTGGCCTTCTGGGCTAGCCCCAGAAGCCCCAGGCGACCTGAACTCATGCTTGCAGGGCTAACCCACTGGGCTGGACTCACGGGGGAGTGGGGGCTTTTATTCCCCGGGCCTCTGCTGCCCAGACTGGATGGCAGATCCATCCTCAGTGGCCTCTCACCTGGAGGGAGAAGGTTAATTGGAGCTCTGTTTCTACCAGTCCGCTGGCTGGAAGGATGATCTCGTTGGAGCGAAGAATCCTTTTTGAACCCTGAAACCGAAGAGAACCATGGCAGAGCTATGCCACCAAAATCCAGACCAAAAGAAATAAAAGGCTCGCAAGTAACTCTTGAACGCCACAGACATCCCAAGCAGCTCAAACAACTCCAGTCTGCGCCGTGCCCTCTGAAACAAGGCTGGACTGCATCCCATCGTGCTGGGCGTTCTAGTGGAGATGGTTTGCCTCTGCATTTGTGTTCTCCCCACAGGAAAACAGGTATGAGCACCCCTAAGTGTGGGCTGGACTCCCCACGCTCCCTTTCTCTTTCTAAGTGATGCCCTAGATGCGCAGTCTGGCCTCCTCCCCTCTTCCAGAGTGCTCTCTCCTGCTTCCAGACACACTAAGGACCTCCCTTTCAGGTCTCAGGTTAGATCGATCCCCCCGCCCCGCCCCTCCGAGTGTCCTTTTTAGCACCTCCCCTTCCAACCTACAGCTGGTTTGGACACCCCAGTGTTTTTAGCCCTAAAAAGTAAAGTTGGGCCAAACAATTATTTCTGAACTGTAAGAAGACCAGCAGGAGGGACTGAGAAAGGCCAGTGAATTTGTACAAACCACTGTTTTAAAAATCAAGGCTTGATTTAAAAACTGAAATGCCCAGACCTCCAGCACGCAGATCTGTGAGGGGACACGCTCACACCCGGGTGACCCACGTCTGCACCAGGGTGCAGGACACCGCTGCGGCTCCGGAAGCCCCTCGCGCTCCTTCCTAGCCAGTCCGGCCCCTCTGGGGCAGCACTGCTCTGACTTCTCATCGTGGACTGCCGCTCTGAGACGCCAGCTCAGGGAATGGAGCTCTGAGGTGCGTGCTGGCCTGAGCGGCTCCCCAGGCCGGACGTGACGTTGCGCTCACACCGGCCTGCTGTATTCCGGTCACTCACTGCTTCTATCACCGAGCAGAATTCCACGCTGTGAATAAACCACGCTGTTTTCCGTCCTCCCGTGGCTGAACACGCACGTCTGGCTTTGAGTTTTTGACTGCTGTGGCTAAAGCTGCTAGTCTGACACGGGCCTGTGGATCTGCATCTTGCTTTTTCTTGGAAATGCTGGGGCTGAGGGCAGGTGTATGTTTATGAGAAACCACCAGAGCAATTTCTGAAGTGGCGGCACAGCTCGCACACCCCAGCTGCTGTGTTGGGGAGCTCTGATCACGCCCCGTATTTACCAGCATTCGATGTAGTCAGTCCTGGACCTGCGGGGTGGCTTGGAGGGTATGTGGCGAATCAGTCTTGACTGCAATTTGCTCAAGGCTGGTGACTAATAACACCGGGCACTCTGTCACCTGCTCATCGGTCATCTGTAAATTTCCGCTTACCCAGGTGTTTATCTTGTTGAGCTGCGAGAGTTCTCTACTTATGCAAGTCATCGTCAGACAGGACTGTGAGTACAACTTCTTGCCTACTTATTTTCTTAATGTATCTTATGAGTGAGTAGTTCTGGTCAAGTCAATCTCATTGCTTTTTTGTCACACCTGAGCTCTCCCGGCCTACCCCAGGGGGAAGCCGCTGTGTTGATGCGGATATGCTGCTATGTCTTCCTTTAGAAATTTTCTAATTTTATTTTTTACATTTAGATTTCTTATCCATTTCTGTCCCTGTAATGTGGAATTCGTGCAATGCGGGAAGGAATATCTCCTGAACACACCTCACAGTTGTATTTTTTGGTAATTAGAACAGCGTATTACACCAGCTAAAACAATAAGGTGATTCTGATCATGTCACAGGATGCTTTTTTGTAGAGACTTCTTCCATAACAAGAACCTTGACAAAGTTTTCACCTCAGTTTATTTAGGTTCTCCTGATTGAAGAAATCTCTGAAATGCTGGTAGAATTCAAAATATGGTTCCTATAGCACAAGGATAGGAGACCTTTAGTAATATTTAGAGCTATTGGGTGTCCCTGGTGGCACAAGGGATTAAGTCCCAGTGCTATAAAGCTATCTCCAGCTGATAAATTTGGCATAAGTTTTCCAGAGCCATAAGTCTGATCCCCAGCCAGAAAGCTGACCCACATGGCACAGCAGACCTTTCCTGTCTCCCTGCCACTCCCCTCAGCAGTGTGTTTCAGAAGATCCACCTGTTCTACTCCCCACTCTGTCTCGTGAATCCTCTCACCTTTGCCCCCCTAACTCTGACCTGCACCCCAGTTCTTGTATGCATAATAATAAATCTTTAAAAAAAATAGAGCTATTTTGGGCTGATTTAGTTGCGTGTGTGTGTGAGAGTGACAGAGAGAGAGAGGAGGGAGAGGGAGGAAGATAGAGGAGAGTGGTGAGAGAAAGGACACGAAGCTGGAGGGCAGAGGCCAGGGCTGTTGCTGGCTGTCAAAAGAATGAGGGAACGATGCGGCTGAGATGCCAGTACCGCTGCTGTGAGATACCTGCCAGAACTGGAAGCTGACCCCCACACTGCCTCCGGGGCGCCCTTTCCAGCTGTTGCTTCTTTCCCACGACCACACAGCTGTGTCCTCTGTGTTCTTCCCCCATTCTCCTGAGCTCTGAAGCCAGGTCACCAGGTCATGTCTCCATCCCGCTGTCGCCGTCCCCTGTCACCGCGGTCCTCCCTGCTCAGGGCCGGGATGGGCGGTTGGCGCTCCCCTCCCCACCACCAGATCGCAGCTCCCCAGCACCCTGGCCTCCACCCCCGTGGTGCCTCTCCTGCGGTGACCTTGTGCTCCCCCTGCGTCAGTCACTCGCCCACATGATTTCACACTCTGAACATCATCATCACCAGTAATCACACCTGAACTCAGCCTTCCGCACCCCACTCTGATCACCACCTCCTCAAACCTTCCACGTCTTCTCTTCCATTTGTGAACATGATAATCCTGCAGAGCCGTCAGGGCCCACGGCGTGTGACTGACTCCCCATTTCATGCTTCCTCACGCCGTTGCCCCCTTCCTCTTCGCTCCGCTTTCGTGCCAGAGTCCATCTTCACAACGCGTGCCTGCACACGCCGTGCCCCTCTCCCGGCACGCTTCTCCACGCTCACTTGTGAACGACACCCCTGCTGACAGCCCCTGGACCTGCGACAGGCCCCGGAAGGAGGGTGGAGGAGCGAGGTGCAGGCCGCTGTCCGCGGGTCAGCCTGGGGCCCCAGTCGTAGCAGGTCCGCAGTGTCACCCCAAGTCCTCAGCTCTGGATGACGCTGCGGGTGGTGACGTCTTGCCTTCGCAATTCCCCTCCTTACCGTCTCCGCTCTAAGCTGGTAACCTGGACACACACACCCTCTCGCCAGGCTCCTGCGTCCCCCCCGCTCCTGTCCAGCAGCTTCGGCTGGCCACATCCTCCCCTCTGACCGTCCCAGGAGGCCGCCCTTCCCCTCACACCACCAGCTCGCCTCCAGCTGGGCTGTTTCCACTAGGAAACCTGCTGCTATTCTTCTCACCTGAAAGGAAAGTCCTTTCTCGTCTCCACAAGCCCTGGCGGCCACCACCCCAGATCTCACCTTCCCTTTATAGCAAACTCAAAGAGTTGTCTGTTTTGCATATTTGAGCATTGCTAAGAGATTAGATCTTAAAAACTCTCCTTACAAGAACTTTTGTAGCTTAGGTGTACGGTGACAGGTGCTTAGACTTACTGTGGGGGTTGTTTGCAGTACACCAAGCCATTGTAACACTGTCAGCAACACTTCAAGCTACCTGTTCGCTCTCTTCTCTTGCTTTCTCTTAAACGGTCCTAGTCAGCTTACCACCATCCTCCAAAACCTGCGACCACAGTGAGAACCTGGCGCTCCCATCTCCTGTCTACTCGCCCCTCCACTCCTGCTTCTGGCTTCCACAACACCACACTTTCTGCCTACTCTGGAAGCTTGCTCTCGGTCTGTTCAGGTCTGCAGGTAAATGGAATTAATCAGGCCTTTATGCCTTTAGCCTCTGTGGCCATCGCCTGTGGCCTTGATCGCGTTATGAGGAAGGCGCTGGAGGCGTGGGCCCGGAGGATGCGTGCCTGATTGTGACCTGGGGCATGGTGTGGGCACGCGTGAGTGCGCACCTGAGCTGAGAGGCCAGGCATATAAGCATGGCATCACTCAGAGATGGACGACAGCTCCGAGAGGATGAGCGGCGCAGCCACAGAAGAGGCGAGACCATCAGAGAACACCAGATAGCCCAGAGGAAAGAAAACCTCAAGATGCGCTGGGGGCTGGGAGGCTGGTGGCCCTCTGGCCTCTGGGCCCCTGCCCACCCTGCACCACCAGAGAGAGGGTCCTTCCTCTCTCCTCTGATTTCCTAATGTTGGGGCTTCTGGGGCTTCAGTCCTTAGCCCCGTTCTCCATAACCGCTCACCCCACTCGTGGGTCTCGCACACAGCGACGACTCTCCCAAGGAAGTTTGCCCTCCGAGGGCTCTCCTGACCTGGAAACTCCTGTATCCAGCATCGTCTGGCTGTTTAATGGGCATCTCAAACAGTGGTACGATTAACTGCATTCTGGAGCTTTCTCTCCAAACTCGCTTCCCCCATAACTTGGGGCAATTCCGCGTGAGCTCTGGCACCACCTATCTCTTGCTGCAGCCTCTGACTGGCCTCCTGATCCTCTTTCCTACCCACGTATTCACACGCCGACCAGGATCTCTGCTCAAGACCCTCCAACTCACAGACGGAGAGCCAAGGACCTCGCCGTGACCAGCACACACCCCGTCCCCACCACCTCTCATTCCTGGCCTTTTTCTCCTGCCTCAGGCCCTGCCCCGGCTTTTCCCTCTGCCTTAAATACGTCCGCTCTGTGACTCCCTTTCATGTTATGACTTACTCCCCTGCAGGACGCTTCACCTCTCAGTAATAGCAGCCCTCGTCATTTGAACTCCCACTATCCAAATATGCACTATAAATACCTGCAAAATTTCTATACCAAATACACGATCTGAACTGCAAACTTGTTAGATCCGCATGTGCAGGTAATGAGAGGGAGAAAGCGGTCACAGGACCAGTCTGTTCTGGTACTTTCAGAGTGCGGTGTATTACTGTCTTCACCTTGCCCTCTCCTCCAAAGACCAGCCCTTCAAGGGTCTTGGCATTTGCTTCTTCCAGGTGCCTGGGGCATTACCAACTTGCGCAGAGTTGCAAACTTATCTTTAGTGCATTTACACATCATTTTTAACCTACATAACAGTATGTCTCACTTGTAGTACAAAAGCAAAACAACTTATATCTCTTACTATAACATCATTACCTCTAATACATAAAAATATCCATTAATGAGAGCTAATGTATTAAAACTTAAATGTTTTTTTAAAATAAATTCATATGAACTGTACCAGTTAAGAGGATTGATGGGCCTCCCTGGTAGCGCAGCAGGTTGAGTGCCGTACTGTGAAGCATCGGCAGCATAGCAGCATGAGTTAGATCCCCGGCCAGGGAGGGAACCCCACAGGGCGCAGCAGACCTCTCCTGCCTCGCCCGCTGCTCCCCTCAGCAGTGTGTTTCAGTCAATCTGCCTGTTCTGCTCCCCACTCTGTCTCTGGTGAATCCTCTCACCTCCTGCGACTCTGGCCTGTACCCAAGCTCTTGTGTGCATAAATAAATCTTTTTTTTTTTTTTAAAAAGAGTATGGGTTCACACCTAAGGGAAGGGACAGGGTTGAGGCTCTGAGATATCTGAGAATGTGCTATTATTTTTTCCTCATTTAAATAAGGGAAGACAGGCTTCTGTCAGCCAACGTGTTTTCAAGAATGGATATGATTTCAAGGAAAGCCTGATTACAATTGTCTTATGTTTATTGTCTCGTTTCTTTTAATGTAATGATTTTTAAGCTTTTCAATCTCAGGACCTTTTAAGCTCTTAAAAAATATTGAGGATCTGAAATAGCTTTAGTTTATATAGGTAAAATGATCAATACTTACCACATTAGGGATTAAAACTGAGTTATTTACAGACATATATTGACTCATCTAAAAATAGCAATGATAAAAGCTACTACAAGATTATATTAAAACATTTTTTAGGAAAAATACCTTTCCTTAAAAAAAGCAATTTACTAAAAAGATGGCATAGTTATATTTATAACAGCTTTACAAGGATATAAGTCAAATACCACATAATTCACTCACTTACAGTATATGATTCAATGGCTTTTAGCATATTCAGAATTGTGCAAACTAATTTCACTATATTTTTGTCACCCCAAAAGAAACCCCATACAGCCTCTTACCACCTCCAGCCCAGCCCCAGCCCCTCCGTGCAGCCATTACTTTACCTGCAGGCTCAGAGGACACGCCTGTGGGCACCTGAGGTGAACAGTCAGACGGTGTGTGGACATGCTCTTAAGGCTTGCCCGCATCGGGGTGCAGGTGGGACCTTATTTCTTTTTATTGCCAAATAGTATCTTGTTATATGGATATAGCACATTTTATTTACCCGTCTTCAGTCAACTGGGTTCTTTCCACTAAACGCTGCCGTGAACATTAGTGTGCAAGGTTTGTACAGACATGTGTTTTCATTTCTCTTGTGTAGTATCTAGGAATGGAATCCGCAAGGCCCAAGGCAACTCTTTAGCCTTTTGGGGAAAACGGCCAAGTTGTTTTGCAAAGTGGCGGCACCATTTTACGTATCCAGCAGCGGTATATTTTACATTTCTGCAAATCTAGTTAATGCCTGGTTTAAGAGAAGACAGCTGGGGTCTCATACCTATTTCTGAACTCAATCTGTTATACAAGGTTGAGTATTTGAAAAAATTCATACTCCAAGAGAAATAAAGACTGAGAAAGGAGGAACATTTTAGCATTCAGCAGCCTTTTCAGATAATTGTGAAATATATTTCTTTGCTACCACACCAAAACTCTCCAAGTGGTAGCCTGTTAAGGGCTAGTAGAAACAAAAAATTCAAAACCACATCAATAAGGCTATATATTATATCAAAATTCAGTCAATGGACACAAAAAGCACATCATCAGAAAAACTGGAAAGTCTGTAATTTGATTAATAGTATCTGATAATGATAATTTCTTAGTTTTAATAAATGAAACATAGTTAAGAAAAAAGTTACCAAAGCTGAGTGACTAGCATATGGGAATTTATGTACTAACACTGCATCTCATCCATAAATTATAAATTATTTCAAAATAAAAAATAAAATAAAATCCAGTCTGTTTTGCTCCTTGAGTGAATTGTTTACCAGCATGATTTTCATGATTCTGTAACCTTATGTACAGGTCATTTGGAAAATACTGGTTCAATGAGTTATGATTTCAAAGTCAAAGCTTTCATGCTACAGTAATTTAAAAAAAAAGTCATGACTTACCATCACCACCAATCTCTAGAAAAGTCCTTAAAAATGGGGAAGCCGTTAAGTCTACAAGTGACGAGACAAGTTTTCTAAAATTCTAGTTTTCACTTGGAAGCTCAAATTTTATTTATAAAAGGCCAAAAATATTCCCAGCTGTTTTCCTTCAAGTGACAGATTTACTGTGTTCACTTTAAGAAAATACCTTCTAGGTACTGGGTCTAAATAGCCAGTTTGTCTGCAAGCCCTTCTTTTAAGTAAAAGTGATGTTCCACAAAGACAGCAATTACTTTATGAATCAAAATTTAGTCGCACAAGTGCCTGTCCTCAAAGCAACAGCACTCCCGGCTACGAAACAGAGGCGCTTTATGTGTATTTCCCATTTCTTCACACAGAATCTTAAAAAGATATGCACTGAAGGGTTGAGAGGTAATAGCAATTTCTACTGCCTCCTCAAGGACATTCTTAGGCAAAACTGGCTTTTCTCCCTCTTCCTTTGAGAGCGGGATACAGGTAACATGAGGACCGTTGCCACACCTGGAGCAATCGCCTTGGTTTGTGCCCAGGGCTGGCGCTTGGTCCACTGTTGTCTTGCACCTTTGGTGCCAATGTCACCCCGTGGAAAAGGCAAATAATGACACAGTAATATCATGAAAAGAGTTGTGACCTTGTGTACCCCTGAAAGACTCTTAGGGAACCCCAGGTCTGCAGATCTCACTTGAGAACTGCTGGTCCACTAGGGTATAAAGGAATTCACAGGCAGGAATCTCTGTCTTGTTCACTACTGTGTCCTCTGCTTGGCATGTTAGAGGTACTCGATAAATATTTATTAAATGAATGCATAAATGAATACATAAGTGATTAGATAAATTAATGTGATATAACATCTATAATTACTTTCAGCTGCTTCAAGTAAAGTAGCAAAAAAATTCACATTATTTATAGCTTTTTGGTATAATAAAATTTTACAAAATCTTAAATATTTAATCAGGAAATAAAAGACATTATTCTTTTGGCAAAGGAATTTAACTGTGGGCCTGGCAAAAGCAGCAGGGAACTTTGAAAGCCATATTAACAGTGTTTGCGTTGGAAAGCAACCACTTTTAAGTAAAGGAAACAGTTCCTGAAAACTGGAACACTGCCTGTGACCTAGAAATAGAGCAAAATCAGGAGAGGAGGAAGATACTGAGAGTCTCCACTCACCTATCACTGTCCCACACTTGTCTTTTCAGCCCACAGTGTCTGGGAACATGTCACAGACTTGGGGGGACTGTACACAGGAGTAATTAAAACGCTTTAAGTTTTGAAAACTAACTTAAGATAATAGATTTCTCTCAGAAAGAGATTTGAGAATCTCAATGTACGGCGGACACACTGTGAGTGCTCCATCTGTGGCTTTTATGAGACCAACATCAGCACAATAAATTGCTACAGAATAGGTGATCTAGTTAATAAAGTGTTCTGCTTAGTACGGAGCTACCATATAGGTCACTGTTTTCCAATAAATAAGGACTCTAAATGCATCGTTTTTCAGCTGAAGAATCCAATCACTATCTAATAACTCCAGAGGTGCTCCAGAATCTAGGAAGCTCTAGGGAGCTAGCACTAGGGAGGACTTATCTGGTAAGGGGGGCCTGGAAGTGGAGAGATACCCACAAAAGTCATCTGCTCTTCAGCTTCTAAACCCAGTTCTGCCTCTCGGTAATTAGTGGCAATAAGTAAACTCCTTAACCTTTTTCTAGTTCAATTTCTTCCCTTTCCCCTGAAACTCAGAAATGCTAGAATATAAAGGTTTGTGAAATATTTCAGATATCTTGAAGTTACTGAGCTAAGTATAATGAATTAAGTGTGGGGATTCCCTAGAACATAAAATGTTCCAGCAAATTTTAAACTGTCAAGTCTGAAATAATGATCTATGTTTCTTCCACCCTTCAGAAAATTTACTAAGTGGTTCCCTAGCCCATGTGTCTGCTCGGACCTAGAAATTCTGGGAATAAGACCAAAATGGACGCTAGCATCCTGGGATCGGATGAACAGCTTACAGAGCACCTCCGTGTCCAATCCTCAGCTGTCCTGCTATGCCGGTCGGACAGGCAGGGCAGGAGGAACTCTTCTTATTAGTCAAAGAACCTAAAGCTTAAAGAAACAAAGTGCACTAACTAAGAGGCGGAGCTGAGACTCAGTTGACCCCGAGCTCACTCATCTCGCCTCCACTGCACCTTGCGCTGCTGCCAGCAGTGTTCCTGAAGCCACAACAGCAGGCAGAAAACTAGCCAGCTTCCTCCGGCCCTGAACAAACAGCCCACTCAGCGCACCTGCAGCTTCACGGCAATGACCACGGAGTTGAGATCTTTGTCCATTTCCTTTAGCATGACGAGTTTCTTCAGGGTCAAGCTGAAGAGTCTACAAAAATAAAGAGAAAAACGATCTGGTCAAAGAAGGAACACAGGAGAGAAGCGACCACCTGTGGGGGAAACGCGGCTCTCTGTGAAGTAGGAATGCCGCTCTCAGTCCAGCCACGTCCTTCAGCAGAAGAGCATCCTCTTCTTTAAGTTTTTACTTGTCAAGTGTCAAAACGTTCATTACCCCGCGAACCGCTGTGGCTGCTCATTTATCTCAAGCCCAGGTTAGCACACCCTTCCCCATATCACGCAGGAGCGATTTCTGAGGGGGCAGGAGGAGGAGGCCCAGTTTTAGTCCACCTTCTATCTAATCACGCCCCAGACATGCACAGACCTAAACCTGTAGCAAGGGCTCCTACAGACCAAACAGATGCTGTCTGATGGGAAAGTGTAAAAGGCCACAGCTGGATTTCAGCTGGACTTGGCGTCAGGTATGCAGACACTCTGCTGTGCCACAGCGAGAATTTAACTGAGTGACAGAACTGTGCCTTACTCCGGAGTCAGGCAAAGACTTGGCCTTGGTCCTACCCTCCCACGGCAGGCTTCTAGCAGGAGTTCAGAGGGCAACTTGGGGTGCTGAATTTCTGCTTCTGGTGGGAGCGGTCCCCTCAAACACGCTTTTCCTTGGAGCAGTTCTGCAGAATGGGCACCCAGGAGGAAGGCCGCTGACCAGATGGCTGCAAGGCATGAGAACCAGACCTGTTGGGCCACCTTCTCAGTGCCGGAGGTCGCCTCACTCCTCCCTCAGATTCGGAGCTGCGGGGCACAGATTTCCTTGAGGCCCTCCGGGGCCACATAGCATCTCACCTCTGGGCCGTCTACCAAAAGGCTGGCCACAGTATAGTTGCTGGCCACAGTATATGATGCAATTATTTGTTAAGTGAGGATTAACAATTTCCTGAAGGCCTCTAAAACTTAAGAACATATAGTAAGAAAGTAATATAATTCATGAAAAAAGGGGGGCAAATTCAGATCAGTAGAACTGAGTCTCATTTAATATAAAAAAATTTATTTATGCGTACAAGAGCCAGAGTCATGGGAGGTGAGAGGATTCACCAGAGACAGAGTGGGGGGCAGAACAGGTGGATCAACTGAAATACACTGCTGAGGGGAGCAGCGGGCAAAGCAGGAGAGGTCTGCTGCGCCCTGTGGGTCCCCTCCCTGGCTGGGGATCGAACTCACGCTGCTGTGCCGCGGATGCTTCACAGTGTGGCGCTCAAACTGCTGAGCCACCAGGGAGGCTCTGATTCTCATTTTTAATTCACCGCCAACTCCCAAGTTCTTTGTAAGATCTGCTAACAAAAAGGAAAACAAATCTTTCTTTCCTTTTGCTTTGTCTCAATTCACAATCAAGTGTGAACGTTGGCCATGTGTTTCCACCTATATTATTTCTAGACCTCAGAACCAGGCCTGTGTTATCTATGTTTCACTGCTCTACCCATACAAGGAGAAACAGAATTTAAATTATCAACAGGAAACCCCCAAACAACGAGCAGCCCAGGTGAAGGCTCCAGAGTCAGACTTGGCCTGGCCTGGCCTGGCCCAAAGTGTCATAAGCTCTGTTCTCACCTCTCTCACTGCAATGAGCTGCAAAGTTTGTCACTTGTGGCGATTCAGTAAACAGAACAGACATGGAGTTTACCTCCGGCCCACACAGTAAACATAGTTATTAAGTGAATCATAAAGTGTGCCAGATCATGTTAACAGGACACTCGGGAAGGGGGCCTGTGAGGGCTGTGACTTCCAGCTGGGTGGGCAGGCAGGCGCCTCAGCAAGCTCCACGCTTCGGGGAGGAAAGGCAAAGGCAGACCTGGCCTGCTGAGAACATGACGAAGGTCTGTGGGGCTGGGGCAGAGGGAGGGGTGTGGGGGAAGAGGTCGGACGTGTACCAGACGGGGGAGAGCCACAGCAGCCGTGTGCGGCTTTCTCAGCCTTAGTGAGGGTTTGCTTTTGCTCTGCCAGAAATGGTGAACCACTGGCTTCAAATGACAGGGTCGTGGCGTTGAGCATCTTCCTAGGGCTCCTCTGGCTGATCTCTTAAGGTAGAATCAAGGCAAGCAAAGGAGGTAAGGGGGAGGCTGAGAAGCAGAAGGCACTGCAGCCAGAGGGCAGTGACAGAGTAGGTGAAAATGGTCTGGATTCTGACGAAATTATTGAAGATGTGGGTCAACTCCTGGTTTTTGGCCTGAAACACCTGGAGAGAGAGGGTCACCATTGACCACGATTGTAGGAAATTCTGGGGCAGACAGGTCGGCGGGAGTTGAAAACGGAGATTTCGACAAGGACACTAGATTTCTACATACAGCTGTCGAGTCAGGAATACTCTGTCTTGGGGCTGGAGCCGTCCATGCGGACGGGGGCTGTGGCATCATGAGCGGCAGGCGGCTCCTGGGGAGCAGGCACGCCAAAGGAGGGCAGACCGAGCCCAAGGACCCGCAGCCTAAGGACATGGGAGAGGAGGGTGAACTAGCAAAGGAGACCAAGGAGAGGAAGGCAGGGGACACTGAACGAACATCACATTCTAGAAGCCATGAGAGAAAGGCCAATGCTGTCAGCAGGTGAAGATGAAAGCTGAGAACTGATGGCTGGATTCAGCAACACGAAAGTCACCGAGGATCTTAGGAAGAGCAGTGTCACTGGAACAGTGAAGAAGAAAGCCTAATTGGAATAAACTTGAGTGAGGAAAGGAAGTGGAGGCGGCAAACACATAGCTATAAATCTGTTTCAACCCTAGATCATTGCTAGTATTCTGGGTAGTAAAATTTCTGTTCAACAGAAATACAGCACAACCTACTTGCGTGGTTTAAGTCTCCTGGCAGCCATATTCAGAAAAAGTAAAAAGGGGGCCTCCCTGGTAGCCTAGGGGTCAAGTCTCATCACTGTCACCACAACGGCCAGAGTTCAATCCCCCGGCCAGGGAGACCCACATATGGGCAGCAGACCTCTTGTCTTGCCGACTGCTCCCCTCAGCAGTGTATTTCAGTAGATCCACCTGTTCTGCACCCCACTCTGTCTCTGGTGAATCCTCTCACACACACACACACACCTCTCACACACACCCCCCCACACCTCTGGCCTGTACCCCAGTTCATCTATACATACATAAATAAAACTTTTAAAAAAATAAAAAGGTGAAATTATTTTTATCAATATATTTTATTTAACCAAACAAATCCAAAATATTAAAAAAATATATAAAAAGACTAATATACCTAGACCAAATAGGGTTTATCTCAGGAATGCAAGGTTAGTACGACATTAGAAAAATCAATCAATGCAATCATTATATTAGTATACCAAAAAGAAAAAAACCATGATTGTTGCAATGGCAGAGAAAATTGTCAGAAAAATTCAATATCCATTCCTGACTAAAAAACAAACAAACAATTTAGCGAACTAAGAACAGTAAAATAAATTCTCAATCTGATGAAGGGCATCTATGAAGAGCCTACAGGTATTTAGGTGTCAGGAGACCCCACGTCCGCGTGAGTGTGAGTCTTGCCCACAGCACTAAGCAATTCTTGGACACCGGCAGGATGTCCAAGAATTCAACTCAATGCAGCCCACTCTGACACCATCTACCCAGAGACAGCGTCAGATTCCACAAGTAAAGGACTCGGTGTCCCAAGACCACCCCTCACCCCGACGCCACTTCCAAGCCCGGGCTGTTACCTGTGCTTCTGTCCAACCAACTACATCATCCCCGCCTCAGACTTCAGGCGACAGCCACATGACCAGGTTGCTACTGTGCTTTTGACCAACTGGCTGTAGATCAGATTAACCTCCTTGGGTTCAATTAATTTGCCAGACTGGGTCACAGAACTCAGAAACCCATTTGTTCACTAGAGCACTGCTTTATTACAAAGTACAAAGTACAAAGGGGCCCAATCTCTAGCCCCTTTCCCCTCCCTGGAAATTAGGGGAAATGAGGTAAGTGGTTCTTCCTTCTTTGTCACTTTTTCTTGACTCTACCCATACTTTTCTTGTTGGGTAAATTTTGGTGACCTTTGTCACCGCACAAAACCAAGCTAACAGTAAGTTTTCTCATGCAAAACGGAGGTCACAATCGGCCCTACTAACAACACCGTGCTCTGCATGCAGTGAGAGAACGAAGGGCAGCCAGGCCTGGCGCAGGGAGAGGCAGTGATGCTCCACTTGGAACCACTGTCGTAATTACCTGCTCACTGTTTCAGCCTGAGTTTGGTTTGTTTGGGGCGGGTGGGGGGTGGGGGTAGGGACTGACTTCCATCGAGTTGAGAGTGGTCGGGCAACTGCTACACCCCAAGAGAGCGCGCGCTGGCCTCTGCCCTCATTTCCTGCACCAGAGCAATTCTCTGCTGAGCCACAGGCACCTGCTCCTTGCAGAGCCGCCCTGCCACCATCACTGGGACAGTCAAAGTCAGAGGACTGATCACGGCACCCACAGCTGGGCTAGGACTTCCTCTTTGCCTGGCAAGGTCTTCAACCATTCGCTGTATTTCTTCTCTGTAACTAGCTCTATGCTAGGAGCCCTGAGATAAACACACAAAGGAGGAAGAATCTCTGCTTTTGAGCAGTGCAAGTGTGTTGAACAATTTGCCAACAAATGTGACAGTGCTTATAATTAAATACTAAGTTACAGAAAAGGAGATCACGCATAACTGGACTGCAGCTTCAGTGAAGACCTATTATTTAGGTCTTGTAAGTTCTCTCAAGGAAGTGTTTTCTTTAGATACCATTAGACTAAATCTAAAAGAATCAGTCTGTCTGCTTGGTAACTGGGCAGAAAATTAAACAGAAATACAATAACAAGAACCTTTTGAAACCGTATCAATCATTCTGGTTTGTGTCCCTCTGTAAGGTGAAGGAGAGACGGCCTAAGTGCGCTCTAGAAATGACCCCACCCTGCACTTAACAGCTGCTTCAGACGTTATTCCATATAAATCAGAACCAGAGAGGTTCCCTGAAAGAAATTCGTATGCCTCCACCCCCATTTCTTTTCTAATAGGGTATCAACGAACAGTGAAGTGTCCATATTTTGGACACAAAAAGGGGGAGAAAGGAGAAACAAAGGTCTGGATGAAAGAAAAAACTGAATTTTCAGTCTGAATCAAACTGATGGTCCTTCTGGCATCAAAGACAAGTGACCTGGGCTATTCTTTTGTCTTACCAAGAAATGGTTGTCAGATGAGCAAGTCACAACAGCATTTATCCGCTCAAAGTGAAAACCAGGAGGGAAAAAGTATGGGAAAGTTTTTCCTTTGTGAGAATACAGGAAGTCACCACAATTGTTTGCATTTTAAAAGGGCACCTGTCACAGTCTGAATGAGCTTTGAAACACACACACACACACACACTTCTGAGCAGTGTATTTATGGCTTAAATTTATTTTACATCAAAGAGCATTATTTTGACTGCGAAACAAGAAACTAAGGCATTATTACTTTAAATAAGCACTATTATTATTTTAAAATAAGTAACTCCGAAGCAGACTGTCAAAATATAAAGCTACTAAATCACCATCCTGAAAGGCACAGCTTGGAGGAGATGGGCTGACGAGAAGCAGAGGAGAGTGGATTTCACAGTTAATGGACAAGAGAAAAACTACTTCCTGCCTATAGTTGTCTCACAAAAATGTCAGATGGAACCTGGCGTTGTTCAAATGGGAAACACCAGAAAGCGACAAAAAACTCAAGGCAACACTCGGAAACCAGGCCCACGCTCGGGGGCATTTTGTTCCCCAGCGAGGACGGGCCTTCCAGCAAGTAAAGGAACAGAGGTTGTGCACCACCCTCAGCTTGTTTATCTTTAGGATATAAATGCCAATTACTTGCAAATACCAACAATATTTATAACATTTCCTCCTTTCCTAGAAGCTCTTTAATGACAATTTTCTGGATGGGAAAACAGGCCTCAAATGTGGGTGAGGGGACATCAGGGCCTATTAAAATCAGACACTGACATTCTCAGGTCTGCAGCTCTGGAGGAGACGTAAACATCTCTCACTCTGAAACAGGTTCCCCTGCCCAGCTCGGGGCAGCCACGGCTTGTGGCCCCAGGTGCATCTGGTACCTGCAAGGGGTAACTAGAGGGCTAACCGGGAAGGTGGTCTTCGTAGGGGGCACGTCCTGGCTGGGGAATAAATCTCACCTGGCGTGGGCCTGGGTTCCACACGTTGTCTGACATTTGTTCTCACTTTCTAGTGTTTCCTATTTAAACGACGCCAGGTTGTGAGACAATTATAGACAGAAAATAGTTTTTCTCTGGCCCACAGCTGTGAAGTCCACGCTCCTCTGCTTCTCAGGGGTGCTAACCAGGGAAGACCACCCACAGAGACACCCTGGTTCTTGTGATGTGTCCGTGTGAAAGACTCCAAGGGCAGCAGCTTTGCCGCCTATCTCTCCCAACATTTTTGTTGCTGGGAGAGGCAACAAGCCATGGATCGCTCTTCCCCGAGGAGAAGTTACCTGCCTTGTTGCTGAAGACAAGAGACCAGAGACTGGCAGCCACACAGAGCAGTGGGCGAAATGCTTACAGGGTGACGCGGCTGCAGGAAGGATCTTGGTGCTTAAGTAAAGATAATACAGCATGATTTGAAAAAACAAAACCAGAATTGCTGTGTGGACCGTAAGTGTCTAGCATGTCAGGAGCACTGAACAAGGTTAACCTTTGCTCAGCAAAACCCTACATATCATCGGGATTGGATAAATCCTACTTCCTCATTTTTGACAATACCCTAACGTATGTGTTTCAATGACCGAGGTAGAAAGGGGTGTTCCAAGAAAAAGCAAGGGCAAAGGTGCAGTGCATCTGTGATCTGACCCTCATTTCTGCAACATCCTAACCCAGAGCAGCCCTGCTCATTGCTGGAGAATACCTAAGAGTGTGAATTGTCGGGGATGCCGTGGAGGCTGGTTCACACATTAGTGTACCTTCTTAAAAATAAGAAATGGGGAAAATAAGATATCAGGGGAAAAATGACAAACAAAATCATAAAACTGAAGACTGATGTAAACAAGCATTGCTAAAAACCGAACCGCGAACAACCAGGTCTAGTTTACACACTGGTGGCAAAGACCGGCTGAAGCCCATGCATTTTTTTTTACGATCCCTGAATTGCTTCAGAGGAAAATGGAAACTAATTTCAAATTCTTAAGTATTTACATTCGAAGTTTGAGAATAACCATTAAGAAATTAAAAGTTGGATGTCTAGCGCTAAAATCCAGTTTAAGTGGAATGTGAGAAAAACCCTCAGTGCAAAAGGAACTGAAGCAGGTTAAGAATCCCTCAGAAGCACACACACAAGACAATATAAAGCATAAGAAAGAAATTGCATCAATAACCTCGACAACTATATTAAACTCTTCAAGTAAAAATACACAGACTAGATATAAAGAGAATCCCAGCTTTAAGCTCTTTACAAGATACCACCTAAAATTAAAAACTATAAAGCTTTATCAGGCATACAGTTATCAAATGAAACTACGTTATATTAATCTCAGAAAAAATACATTACTTGAGCTAGAATCACCAATTGACCAGAAAGCTAATTCTAGACCTGTGTGCAGGCAACAAGAATAACTTAAACATACGAGCCGCCAAAACGAACATGACAAGGCCCACTGCCAGCGGAGCATGTTTCAACAACTCTCAGTAACTGATGAACATGAAAAGAATTGTAAGATTATAGACATTTGACCTAAAAGACACCCACGTCACTTAGCAATACTGCCTTTTTCTTATACCAGATCTTTATGTAATGGCGGGCTTTATCTCGGTATGATACTTTATTCCATTATCTTTTTCTCTGTTTTTCGCTAATGTCACCGCCTCACTTACTGTGGCTTTATGGTAAATATGGGTCTGGATAGGCTAATTTACCCACTTTCTCTTCTTTAGGGGTACCTTGGGGTTTTTTTTACCCTCTTCCTTATAAACCTTAGAAACTTTCAGTTTATAAACTGACATCAAATTATCATTTTATACCCACAAAATGAACCCCTCTGGAAAAACCTGTTGGAATTTTGATCAGAGTTAGTTTTATGTATCACCTTGGAGGACAGCAGAGCTGTAATGCTAGTTTCCCTTGTGCCCGGACATGGCGCTTCTGGGTTTCCCAGCAACATCTGCACACTGACGGCCTGGCTCTCAGCTCCACCGAGGCCTCTTCAGAGCCAGGCGGCATAGGGCGGCGGTGAAGAGTGAAGGCTCTAGAACCAGACTGCTGAGTTTAAAAGCTTGCTTAGCCGCTTGCTCACTGTGTGACTGAGGGTGAATCCACCTCTCTCTGCCACCATTTCCTCATCTGGAAACCATGGCTAGTAGAAGTTCTATTTCACACAAGTGTCACCAGGCAAAATGCACAAGGTCCCTCCTTCTCTCCCTGCGCCAGAGACCCCTCACTGGTTCTGGGTCCACGCACTTGCTGCCACAACTGTAAACAAAAAGAGCCTTGGTGCAGAAAAACGATTTATTTAACAGGGCGGAGGGAGAACTAGAGGGGAGGGAGAGGTCCAGTTACTAAATGGCGGCGAGTGATGTTGGGGCCTGGGCAGAGTCTAACCGGGTCTTGCGGCTGCAGGGCTGGCAGGCTGCCGCTGCCGATGGGAAATTCAGTAATATTAAGGTTAGGGCTTTCTGCTCACCGGGAGACCACCACCTAGCACTTCCCCTCCTGGAGAAACCCCTGCCCTTGTGTGTCAGGAGACGCACACAAAGCAACAGATGCACAAGTCTTGGAAAAAGACACTTTGGTGTGTGGGCATAATGACTTTCCCACTGATAACTTCAGATAAGCTTTATTTCCGTATCAAACTATATTAATTTCCTAGGGTTGCCACAAACTTGGTGGCTTACAGCAACAGAAATCTCTTCTCTCAGTTCTGGGACGGAAGACCCCAAAAGCAAGCGTCAGCAGAGCTCTGCTTCCTCTGAAGCTGCCTGACGAGGATCCTTGCTTTGGCAGGAATGCAGACAGCATCCCAATTTCCGCCTCTGCCTCCACAGAACCTTCTCCTCTGGGTCTTCCCTCTACTTCTAGGTCTCAGTTCTTCCTAGAGTCCAACCTGACTTGGGAAAAGCTACTATTCGTATGACACGAGTGGTGACCCCATGGTGCATGCGTGCTCACACCTTCACCCGTCTATCTTGTGAATGTGAGTGAGGGCTCCTCTGTGGAAAGGAAATGTAGTCAACTGGGTCTCTGCTTTCTGATCTGAAATTTCAAGTGAGAGTGTACTGAAATTTGGCCTAGTGGAACACTTCATTATTACTATTACTCACAATAAACATATTCCTGCTTCCTACTCGACTTTATTTATTTATCTACCTATTTATTTATTTTTAAAGCCTTATTTATTTATGCGTACAAGCACTGGGGTACAGGCCAGAGGTGTGGGGGGGTGAGAGGATTCACCACAGAGAGCGGGAGCAGAACAGGCAGATCAACGGAAGTACACTGCTGAGGGGAGCAGCGGGCGAGGCAGGAGAGGTCTGCTGCGCCCTGTGGGTCACCCCCCTGGCCGGCGGCAGGGACTGAACTTGTTCTGCAGTGGCCGTGGTTTGCTTCACAGTGCGTTGCTTAACCCACTGCGCCACCAGGCAGGCCCTCTACTTGATTTTAAAACCATAGACTTACTCACTTTTTTTCCAATTGCCCAGAAAGAAATTATTTTCCAGTAGGAAGAACTAAGCGTCCTTCATCAAATAATTTCTTCCTTAAGATTTGGCAAATTATAACTACCTTAATTCTCTTTCTTCACTGGAGTAACTTTAGGACTTTTTTCCCATTAGCAATTTTTAATGAATGTTGTATATAAGACTGCTTTGTTCCTGCACCTTCTCAACTGTTTCTTCTTTGTATTTGTCTATTTCCTTCCCACTTGGCATGATTTGGCTTTGCAACCCAGGGTCTTTTTGTGGTCTCTGCCTAGTTTGAGTCCATTGATGACCCTCGCTGGGGTGACACCCACGAGGACGGCTGGACCACTCACCTCCCACCACACTCGTCCAGTGTACTGTAGATGACATATTTCATCCTAGAAACCTGGCACTTGGCTAATTCGCTGTCCTTTATTATAGTGCCCTCAAACAACCTAAACTTCATCCTCCCACATGGGCATGGGTCAGACATTTCCTGCAACAATCGCGTATTAATGAGTGATCAGGAAAATATTCCTTTAAGTAGAAAAAGTATCAATTTGTGAGGATACAGCATAATAGCAAGTATATGAACACTGTAAGGCAGGCACTGTGACATGTGATTTGCATATACTAATTTAATCTTCAAGATAATTAGAACTTCTTTTCATAGATGTGAAAATGGAGGCACAGAAAACTTAAACAGCCCGCCCAGGGTCACACAGCTGGTGGGCGGCAGCTGAACTGGCTGGCTCGGGTCTGGGTTCTTAACCAGGTTATGCTGCCTGAATGCAAAATAAAACTTCAGTGTTCAGCAGCAGTCTGCCATTCTGGAGTGCGCTAATGCCAAGAGGATGCATGTTTCACAGCCTATGCCCGAACCACACAGAAAGACTATTTTAAAAGCCGTTCATCACCACTAATCTCTGGATTTACTGTGCTTATTGTGCCCGGTGTCCACCTCCTGTCCTGATCCCCACCACGGGAGACCTTGCTCCCCTCTCTGGGCCCCACATTGCTTACCTCTCAGGCATTCGTGATGTCCCTGAATTTCCAAAGTCCCACACTAAAGGTGTCTAAAGAATGGGGGTTCTGTTTTACATAGATCCCTGTGACTCCTGGCACAGTGGTTTGAAAGAAAAAAGGGAACGTTCTGTTTGTTTAATTAAACTGTACTCTTTACCATCCAGTGTAAATATTTTTTTTGAAGATTTATCTATTTATGCACACAAGAGCTGGGGCATGCGGGAGGTGAGAGGAGACAGAGCGGGGAGCAGAACAGGCAGACTGACCGAAACACACCGCTGGGGGGAGCAGCAGGCGAGGCAGCAGAGGTCCGCATGTGGGTCACCCCTTCGGCCAGTGGCAGGGATCGAACTCGTGCTGTGTGGCTGTAGTCTGCTTCACAGTGCGCTGCTCAACCCACTGCGCCACCAGGGAGGCCCCCCGTGTAAATAAATTTAAAGGGACGATCATAAGGGAAGGGGAAAAAACCCGCCTTGCCATACCAAGTATAAAAAAACCTGTGTTTCATTCTCACAGACTTCTTAATTGGACAATTCTAGCCCAGATTAGAGGGCATTTAAATCAGCCCTTTCTAAACAGTGTCACAAATGCAGAATATTTTCTCCCTGTGCCACTGGATGAGCTGGGCATGTTGCCAGATCTTTTTCTAATTAGGTCCTGTGGTTAATTCCTTAATCTGTTAGCATTTCCTTGCATCTCGTTAAGTGTATGGAGAGTTGGACTTTTTCCATTGTTTTGTGAAAGTGGGGTAATCTTCCTACCCCCAAGTGGTAGACATTTCAAACAACTGGCATCTCTACCCATCAGATTAGCAAATACCACTACCACCTCTGAAAAGCAGAGTAATTTGGTCAGACCTCCCCACAAGCAGATACATACACTCAGACTCAGCATTTCTACCCCAGTTTACTGCACAGACTGACGTTTCTAATAGCCACAGAGTGGAAAACTGCTACCATCTGTCAAGAGGGGACTTCAGCCAGACCCCCAGTTATGATGGTTTGACTTACAGTGATGCAAAAGCACATGCACTCAGCAGAAAACTGACTTTCAATCTGAGCTCTTCCCAGGCTAGTGGCAGAGTCTCTTGCGATGGGGTGGCAGGCAGTGGGTGGCGGGCAAAGCCCAGCCCCCCGTCAGCCATAGGATGAAGAAGATAAACTTCGGGTGCGTGCCCACACTGCCAGCATCTTTTGGACACCTTAGGTCTGAGGCAGTGGCTCACCTTCTGCCATCCTCAACTTACGCTGGGTTTAAGCTGGGTTTATACAGCCCTGCTGTAAGTCAGAGATCTGTGTAAATTCTGGCATCTCCAGAGGATGGAACAAGAAATTATTCCCTTGTGAAGACACATGAAACAGCAATCTTTGTACTGCTCCGAAAAGATCTCCGCGATAAATGACCGAGTGAAAGGGGCACTGAACAGGACACAGCACGCTGCTGTTATGCAAAGCAGGACGAGCCTGGAAACACACGTTACGTTTACTGGCACGTGCATGAGCGACGCTGGAAGAATTAACAACTAACAGTGGTTACCAGACGGGTAGTGAGGGAAGCTGGGAAAACACAGGGATGAGGACTCCAGAAATCTCAAGACAGTCAGATAGCAGGTGAGGAAGAAAGGGGACTTTAACAAAGAAATTTCTGGGTAAAAGGGGAACTCCATACAAAAAAATAGTATAAATGAGAGTTTAGAAAATCTTGAGGACATCATAAAGGCACATTGTTCTGCCAACAAGAAAAAAGGAAGTAATGGGAAATTCTGGAGATAAAGCCCAAAAATCCCTAAAGGAAATGACCCGAGACCACGAGGGAGGGAAAGTGTAGCAAGACTGTGGGGACGACGCTGGGACGAGCAGCCGGGGCCTCTCCCCCAGGAGCACTGCTCGGGCAGAGACAGTGCTCCCCTGCACTGCGACTGCCTGGGTCTGCTGGCAGCGCCAAAGGTGTTTACTGCTTTTCAACTTCTGGGCGGGAGGGAAGCCTTTACCATCCTGCAGGTAACTGCAGAAGCGGAACCAGAACCAGTCATCCAGTTAAAACAGTAAGAGTTGGTACACAGAATTAAAGATAAAGTTTCCAAACATGAGGGGCTAAGAGGAAGAAAATGAGGGGCTGCCTATTAAATGCTCTCCTTTCACACCATAAAGTCCACAGATCTTTTCTAATTTGACAAAAAGAAGCACAAACAAATGTGCAGTCATGCCCCTTCCCTGGCTCAGGCGTGACTCCTGCTTGTTCTGAGCCGAGGGTGCCGTCTTACTCCTGAAACAGAAGATGTGCTTGTATCGAGTGACCGCAGTGCTGTAACAACGTGCTATTATGCTAAGCTATTAATGTGTCGTGTTGAGGAATACACGCATGCTAATGTTACTTAAGTTTGTCAGCATGAAAGAAAAAATGTTAAATACCCTGAAAATATTAACTTCAATTACCTGTACAAAGTCATGATGGTTAAAAGAAAAATAAATGATAGTATCCCTAACCGCTGAAACGGTCTAGAAGCGATGACTAGAAGTAAGACTTCCTAATACCCAGAAGGTGATGTCTAAGTACCATTTCCCACTAAACAGAAATAACAGGTGCTAAGTCTGGGATGGAAAATGTTTAAGAAGCACCTAGAAAATCTTCTCATTCCAGAAAGCAAGGAAGGAAGGTATCAAAGACTATATGAATCCTACCAAGATGACACAGAAGCCACCTTGAAAGAGATCTTGATAGTCAGAGATGTGACAAATTGAAGAGCCACAAAAATAACAATTGGCAATAGATGAAAAACATTACATGAAAACCCATGAGTTCATAATACATACGACGTCAACTCGGACGCAGCTGGCTGGAGGGCTGACTCGTCACCCCGCAAACAGGGAAAGGACTGACAGCGCGCTCGCCAACTCGCCTCCCAGTGGGCGGAGCCGCTGCAGTCCTGCCACCACGCGCCCCTCATTCGGAAGCAAAGATCTGGGCTTTCCTCCTTAGGGCTCTCTCTTTTTTAAGTTTCATTTGTGCCAAAATGGCAGGTGCACATTATTTAAAGGACCAAGTGGCACTACCAGCTTCATCAACAGAGAACAGCTTTCTGCTCCACCTTCTGGCCCCTACTTCCCAGAAGTAAACCCTTCCAAGTCCTCTGCGTTTTGCCTTCTTGTTGCTAAGCGACCTAAAGATAGACATCCAAATGAAGTTTACATCAATCTATGTTTTTCAAGTTCAGATATTACCTGCGGAGTTTTTTACAAAAGACTTAGCTCTCAGAACACACACACGCACACATCCCCTCTCACCTCTCTCTCTTCCTTCTTCCTCCCAAGACCTACACAGCACTGTACTACTTATCACATCAGTATCCAGCACCGACGCAGCGACTACTACCCAGGTGTATGCACTGTCCGACCCAGTCACGTGGAAGTCTTACATCCTCTCCTTACACAACTTTAAAATTTAAGGGAAGATAGCATTTTTTAAAATATATATATTTGTTGCTTGAAAGTCTGAGATTTGGAGGAATCAGCACCCACACCCTGTTACACCCTTTCATGTTACTACCGCCACCCACTCCTGCCACAAATTGGAGATCAGCATCTGGAGAAGCGAACACACAGAGAATGTGTGTGTCAAAGTGTGGCCTGAGGAGCTCTGTGTCAGAGCTGAAGGTGGGGAGGACAGACTTCTCACCCAAAACAGCCAGGTGAAGAGTTCGCGCACTCAACCAGGAGAGCTTGCCCGCCGTCCTCCGTCTCAGCTCCTAGAACCCTGGCTGCGGGCGCCTCAGCACGACCGCCTCTCCTCGCCGGGACACCGAAGGACTTTCCTAGGCGAAACCAAGCCCACCTGGGCTCCTGAAGCACGCGAACATCTCCCAGCTGGGAGGGTATAATATACCTTCTGGGGAAGTGGACCAAGCTATAAAAAAGAGGTGACACTGATTATTGTAGGTTTAAATTAAGATGGTGTAGGCCTCTCTGGTGTGCAAGGGGTTGAGCACCGCACTGTGGAGTTTCCGCAGCCACCGCAGCGCCAGTTCGATCCCCAGACAGGGAGGGGACCCACATGGCACAGCAGACCTCTCCTGCCTCGCCCCACTGCTGCCCTCGGCAGTGTGTTTCAGTCAGTCTGCCTGTTCTGCTCCCTCCAGTGTCACTGGCGGACCCGCTCACCCCGTGCCTCTGGCCTGTACCCCAGCTCTTATATAAATAAATAAAACTTAAAAAAATTAAGAAGTTGTGGCAATTCTGGATTCTGCTGTGTCCTTCTGAAGACTGTTTTTTAAATTCTAACAGGCAGTTAAGTTGCACAGATTCAAAACACAGATTTGACTCTCCTGTGGTATGCAGCAGCTGACAGATCTGCTCAATTCCTGCAGCTTCCAGCAACCGCATTTTTAGCCTGGCTCAGCGGAGTCTCCCCTGCAGCTGTGTGATTTGGTAGACAGCCAAAGAGCTGGGCAGCTTGCACACAGATTTGAGGGTTCACACTCTGTGATTTTGTTTTGTAATTTCCCTCTCAGTCCCCAGCCACTCTGCCGTCTCGAGTCTGTCTACCGACACCACCAGCCAGTCTGGCTTCAGCTTCCCACTGCCTGAGCGGTGCGCTGTTTAGGGACGTGTTCGGATTGGGGGTGAAGGGGGGTGAGCATCTAACTTATGATCTCTAGTCTCACATGTGATTTTTCTCTTGCCTCTGCCTCTGGTATTTATGTTTGTTTAGTTGGCTATTTTTTTTTCATTTTGGGGTGCCATGAGGCAACCCCTGCGCATATGGAGGTTAATAGTTGTGATGGTTAATTTTATGTCAACTTGACCGGGCTAGGAAATGCTCACAAAACTGGTGAAACATGATTTCTGGGTCTGTCTGGGACAATGGTGTTTCTAGAAGAGATTATCCACAAATTGAATGGCAACTCGATGGGAGTGGGCTATATCCAAGCCATTGTGGGCCCCCAAAAAATGAGAAGGTGGAGGTACAGCAAATTTGTTCTCTCTCTGCTTGAGCTTAACCCTCTATTTCCTCCTGCCCTTGGACTTTGGGACTTGGCTCTCAGGCTTTCAGATCCAGACTGGGACCTGCACCTCCAGTCCCCAACTCCCCATCCTTCAGACTGGATTATGAGACCAGCTTCCCAGACCCTCCAACTTGCAGACAGCAGACCGTGGGCTCCTGGGACTCTGCAGCCACGTGGTCGGTCCCGTGATAAACCTCCTTGTGCGTATCTCCACACGTGTCCTCTTGTTTCTCCGGAGACCTGACTGGCACGACAGTCACCCAGGGACGGGGCAGAGCTCCCACTCAGCTGCCGGGCCTTGTGCTTTCTGTAGCCATCGCTTGCTTCTGGGACTTCCCCTTAAATTTTTTCCAGCTGCTCTCCCATTCATGACCTCTATCCTCTGTCACCTTTCACCTGAAAGGCTGATTTTCCACTGTCATTTCATTCCACTGTCGCCACCATAGGGCCTGGAAAATGCCTTTTGGCAAAAAAGTCCCAAGTCTTATTGCTTTCGATTACAATTTTATAAGAGTCAACTTTTTTTCTAGCTTCTACCTGCTTTTGGGTGGTTTTTAAGTTTCTTCATTTTTATCAGGATTTCCTACTGGTACCTGTGAGAGGGTTTTGAGCAACTACTTTCCTTCCTAAAGTAACTAAAGTAAGCTAAAGTTATTATTTTTTTAATAACATCTTGCCTTTAAAACACATGGCTATACACAAAACACTTGTAAGTAAAGAAGTTTAAAAAGAACAATTAACGCCTCAATGGTAAAGACCTGATTATCTTTGGATACATAACAGACTGAACAGACCAAGCACTGCATATAATAAAATAAAAGGTAGAAAAGACTTGGGACTACCTTTTCTCTTTCAATGAAAAAGGAAACATGAAACAATAAAAAAAAAAAAAAAAAAGCTCAGACCCCAAATTAAGGAAGCTAGAAACCAGAATTCTGATCCTAGAAAAATGACTCTTTTTCCTACCTAGAAATCACCACAACTCGGTCTACTTATACTCAGTGACTGGAGAAGACTGCAAAATGAAGTCACTCACTCACTCACCATTTGTTCTGCTAGTCTCAGTGGTTATTTTGGGGAGAAAAAAGAACATAAATTGTACTATAGATTATTGGACCCCAGCTGCTGTGGGGTCCAATTATTATTATTATTTTATTAATAATTATATTATTGACAATTAATTATAATTATATAATAATTATTATTTTATGTCTCTAACAATGTGTATATAAGTATTTACAGATGATCTGCTCTGCACACTGCACTATATGACAGGAACAGAGAAGAGTGACTAAAGACGAGTAAGATCAGTTTTTATCTGCTGTCATAATGCACTAAATAAACATGTAAAAAAAAACTGAAGAGGAAGAACACAGGAGGCGGCATGGAGGTAGAAAGTTAAGTACCGCTTATAGAGCGAGTACCTGACTTAGTAATCCTACCATTCCAAATCATAGTTAGTATGCTATGAATTGCTTTTTAAAAAGTTTTACTGGTAAACAGTAGGAAAAAATATCTACTTTATTTTGGAAATATCAATGTATAAAATGAAGCATACTTATAAACCTCAAGAAGATTATTATTAAAAGTCTGGGGGAGGGCCTCCCTGGTGGCACAGTTGGTTAAGCAACGCACTATGAGGCAAACTGCAGCCACTGCAGCACGAGTTCGATCCCTGCTGCCGGCCAGGGAAGGGACCCACTTGGCCTAACAGACCTCTCCTGCCTGACCCGCTGCTCCCCTCAGCAAGGTGCCTCAGTCAGCCTGCCTGTTCTGCTTCCCACTCTGTCTCTGGTGAATCCTCTCACCGCCCTGGACTCTGGCCTGTACCCCAGCTCCTGTATGTATAAATAAGTAAATCTTAAAAAAAAAAAAGTCTGGGGGGAAGGGCCTCCCTGGTGGCGCAGGGAGTTAAGCAATGCACCATGAAGCTATCAGCAGCCACAGCAGCACGAGTTCCATCCCTGGCCAGGGAGGTTACCCACATGGCGCAACAGACCTCTCCTGCCTCACCCACTGCTCCCCTCAGCAGTGTATTTCAATCTATCTGCCTGTTCTGCTTCCCACTCTGGTGAATCCTCTCACCCCCATACCTCTGGCCTGTACCTCAGTTCTTGTTTTTTTTTGGTTTCCAATGTTTGCTACTTTTTTTTTTACAGTGATGTGTTTTTATTAAAATATTTTAAAATTTACATATACTTGCCATTAATTGTAATCCCCATGTATTCCCCATCACCATCTCACCAGTGCACCATCACCCCAGTCCCCCGTGCTCCCATCTTCCCTCAACCCTCCCCCTCCCCTCCCCACCATGTGTCCCCAGTCCGTCCCTGTGTCCTCATTTTTGGTTTCCGTGTCTTTATTGCTGTCATTGTTATTATTAGTATTGTTCTTATTCCTTTCCTTGATCTTTATTTGGTTCCCTTATGTTCCTCCTAAGGGAGGAACCATCTGGTATTTTTCTTTTGCCTTCTGACTTGCTTCGCTAATCATAATCCCCTCCAGATCCATCCATGTTCCCATGAATGAGTCTAGTTTTTCATTTCTGATTGCTGAGTAGTATTCCATGTACCTCAGTTCTTGTATGCATAAATGGATAAATCTTTAAAAAAAAAGTTTTTGCGAAAGCACGTGTAAGTGCCCACCAACTTTTGAGTATATACTGCTGTTTCTCTTTTCAACCAAATGGATCACATTACACATACTTTACAGCTTATATTAAATGGAGGTCTTTCCATGTTAGAACACTAGACTGATTTCATCCTTTTTAACGTTCATTTAACTTTCTGACGTATATTTGACTCACTGTAGTGGTTCCATCATATAAATTCTGAGAAGCAAAAGGCTAAGTTTAAAGGGCTAAAAATTTAAATCTTTAATGGCTGCCGCCAAAGCTACCTTCGAAAGGATCCTATCAGTCACACTCAACAAACTGCCAGGGAGCCTCTCTCCCCAAGGGAAAGGCAGCTGCTTCAACAGTGTGTGTGAGGTGCGGCAGTGGTGGCGTCACCCCGGGACGGGCGTGGCAAAGCAGCAGGGTCCCTGGAGCAAACCTCCTGGCTGCCCAGTAACTTCCATCCGGCTGCCAGCTGCCGGCTGGGGCTGCCGGCTGGGGCTGCCAGCTGGGGTTGCTGGGTTGTTTGGTGGCTTTGGTGGGAGCTACGGGGCCTGGAGTTGTTCTGCTGGCTTCAGCGCTATTGTTAATACTCTTACATTTACTCACATATCTGACAACTTTGTTGCTCTTATTTTCTTCTTGTAGATTTGAATTACTGTCCACAGTAGTGCTTCCCTTTTAGTCAAAAGGCTTTTTGTTAGCATTTTCTGTATATCGTATCTGTCAGCAGCAAATTCATTATTTGTTTTTCTAGGAATGTCTTTATTTGACCTTCATTTTGAAGAACAGTTTTTGATATAAACATTTTGATTTTTTTCTGACAGCACTTTGAATCTGTCATTCCATTGCCTTCAAGCCTCCACTGCTGCTTCCAAGATTCTGGGCATGACAGTTGCACCAGTAAGCCTCTCAGCCATTGTCAACCCCACATAGTCCTTGACATCGTGGGCCATGTAACCCTTGGGTTGTCTGCAGACGAAATTCTGAAGACAGCAAAAAGTTCTGTGTTCTGAACACTGCAGAGAAAGGGTCTGGTCATGAAGGTGCTTGTGCTTCACAGAATTATGCCAGGGTGGTCGCTAAAAACAGCATGATGCACTGGCATCTTCTTGTCTGTGGCAAATGCTGGACCCAACACAGACGGTTCCTAGTTTGTCATCTGCAGTGACAAGATGGAGTGGTCTTTGGCAAGGGTACAGAGCACACGAATGTTGTGAGCAGGGAGAGTTTGGGTCCCAAAAATGGAAAGACCAGCAAGATCACCACTGCTGACTGAGGCCACATCTAATAAATGTAACTTGTGTTTTATCTTAACCATAGTGTGAACCAGAAGAGCACCCCTTTATCCCCAAGTGCTCAACCTTCATGTTCCCATGGCAGTTCCACGTTTTCCTTACCTGCCTCTAAGTCTGGATTACAGAGTTAAGACTGATTATAAGATAAAAAGTAACAAAAAGATTTTCTTTTTGTCCTTGTCTTTCAATAACCTGACAAAGGATGTAACTAGGTGTGGACCTCTTAGTATTTATTCTACTTGGGGTTCTTTTATATTTGTACATTGTTTTTCGACAAATTTGCAAGTTTTAGGCCATTATTATTTCAAATACTATTTTGTGCCTCTTTCTTCCTCCTCTGCATGTAATGTCAGTGTGTCACCAGGTATTTCCAGGTCTTGAGAGAGACATGGAATATAACTTTCTGGAAGATGGCCATACAACTCTACAGGATTTAAAAGTAACCCAAAGGCCTGTGTCCTTCCACTCTGCACCAGGAGCAGGCTTCGCCTTGATTCTTTTACAAAAGAAAGCATCATGGCTGTTTCTGTTGTTTTCCTTTCCTGTAAGTCATGCGTTCTCTCTGCAGGCTAGTGTCTTAAGTCACTAACGAGCTTCTGAAAGTTGGTTACCACTCTCTAAGGGAGGCAGATAGCTCTCACCACATTCTATGTTTATTTGTACAAATAAGAAACCCGAGATTTATTTTCCCTTGCGCTTATAAACCTAGCTCTTTCCCGACGCGGTGCAGTTTCTCTCTGTAGTATAAGGCTCAGACTTGTACCTTACCCCACTAACGCTGACAAATGTCACATGGCTTGCTCTGCTCATTCAGCAAACGGACATTATTGCTACTACTGGTCGGTCTGCCCATTCTTTGATAAGAACCCAACCCAAGGAAATGCTTAACACAGTTATCAATAAGAGGCAAACAGGAGTCAACGCTCAAGAATCTGTGACTCTAGTTCTAGGACTATGTACCTTCCAAAATAAACAGCATGTTCCATCTTGCTGCTATGTTGGCCCTATGAATCTGTGAAAAAATGTTTATTCTACACGACCAATCCTAAACTAACTGCAGGCTGCTTTAGAAACTTCTTTTAACCTTTTCTTTTTTTTTAATTTATTTATTTATACATCCAAGAGCTGGGATATCGGCCAGAGTCCAGGGCGGTGAGAGGATTCACCAGAGACAGAGCGGGGAGCAGAACAGGCAGAATGACCAAAACACACTGCTGAGGGGAACAGCAGGCGCGGCAGGAGAGGTCTGCAATGCCATGTGGGTCCCCTCCCTGGCCGGCGGCAGGAATCGAACTCGTGCTGCAGTCGTTGAGGTTTGCTTCATAGTGCACCGCTTAACCCACTGCGCCACCAGGGAGGCCCTAACCTTTTCTTTTTATTTCTGTGAAATACCACACACGACGGCATGCTGTCTACTTTAACACACAGCCCTCTAGCGGGGTAGACGACCCTGGTAGGACGATGTCTTACTACGCACTGTTCCCCAAGCCCTAACACAAGTAATGGTTAACTCCAGACACTCACCTAGCTCTGTCATCCAATTCCTACGTAATGAGTAAAGAACAGCCCTCTCCCTTTGGCCTGCTAGCGAGCCTGCGGGGACACGCAGAGGCCCCTTCGAGGATGGGTAAGCACAGGCCTATGACTAATGCCAGGGAGAATCTCAAGCCACATTGAGACCGCTTCTGAAACTTCTTAATGGTTCACTGCACGAAAGTATTCAACAGCGGATAGCTTCCCAAACTGAGTACCATACACCAGGGCAGAGTGAACTTTCATTCATTCTTCCGCTGGTTGGCGGTACAACGTGCTAGGCGTTCATGAGAGAGAAGAGAACGGCTGCTCGAGCAGGAACTCTGAGGCAACCCAACCCACATGAGCAGGGTACAGTTCATGAGCTGTGAAGTGCCCGGCGCTGCTCCAGAACGCCTTCCAGCACCAGCCAGCATGCCAGATCTCCAGTGAGGAAGGCATTGCCTGAAGGAGGTAGGAATGCCCTAGACAATGTTTCTTCCAGATTGCAATAAGTTTTAAATAAACCATAGCAAGCAAGGTTCTGGAAGCCAGAAGCAGTTCATTACAAGCAGAGTTAACTGATAAGACAGGATTGATTACAAGGAGGTAATTCAATTGTAAGATGCCTGGCAACACCATGATCTAATACTGCTTGGGAGGGAACTCACTCTTTTGCTTGGCATTTCATTTACAGGGCTGCCTGACTGCAGTTTAAAAGCTGCTTCAGGAAAGAGCCCGTCTTTACTAGATGGACTGACTAACGTGGCCTGTACGTAAAAGACAGTTTCAAGTCAAGCCTTCCCACTGGAGCTGACAGAGGCCATACTTTGGCGCGTGACTCACTGCTGCTCAATGCTGGCCTGTCAGACACAAGCACCGCATGGGCTGGTGTCTTCCAATGAAGGTGGCTGATGTGTAAGGAGATAGGAGATAAAATCCCGACCTCATTCAGATGAACGCAACATCTCAGGGCGTTTCTAAAGGGACAAGCCATTTTAGAGGCAGCTTGTTTGAAGTGCCCCCACTTTTGACAAGATTTCCATTCACATTTATTTAAACTAACAGCTTTGCATTATAGCAAGCATCAAGTTTACACAGCACAGAAATTACTTACTTCTTCCTTTTTGGAAGATGCTCATTCTGAAGAGGCAAATGCATACTCCCTGAGTTAGTGAAATAGTACCTCTACATCTCTATCCTATCTTTTCAGTGTTGATAACATTAGGGTTGAGAAAAAAATACTTTCCAAACCCACCAGTAGAACCTAAAGATTCTTCTATTATTATTATTATTATTATTATTATTATAGTTGTCTGCACCTATATTAAACAATTAAAAATAGAAATACCATATGACCCAGCAACCCCATTTTTGGGTAGGCATGCAACGAACCCAAATCATCAACTTGAAAACTGATATGCCTCACAACATTTACTGCAGTGCTAGTCACAACAGCTGGGATTTGGAAGCAATGAAGTGCTCACTGATGGAGGACTGGCTCAAGAAGATGTGGTCCATTCACAGCATGGAACACTAACCAGTTAAAAAGAAATGTCTGCACTGACATCATGGTTGTCTAAATATAAGAACAGATAGGCTTCCAAATCTGAAATGCTAGCATTTATAGCAAAATGGCAGAACTTGAGGGTATTAGGCAAAGCAAAGTTAGGAAGATAAAGACAAACATATGTTGAGTTATGTAAAGAAACACAGGGTAGGAACTAGCGAAGCAAAATAATCATAAACTTGAGGACACTGATAATCAAATGGAAGTCTCTAAGGTAAAAAGCGAGGAGGGAAGAAATGGCCAAAGGGATATTACATAGTACATCGTGGGTAGTTTCAAGTTTTAGGAAATCACACACACAGTACAGAAGAGAATGAAATACAGTATTTAAAAAGTTCTCAATAAGTTTTACAATGAAGTAATTTTATATAACTTCATATGGTGATTAACTTTCCCTATAAAGTAATACCAATTGTGTTATGTGTTTAATTTGTTACTGATTTAAATCTTATGCTAAAAGATTAAAGTCTCATTGAACTCACAAAGTCTTACTAGAGTTACTAATCTGGAGGCGGGATCGTTTGGTCAGGTTTTCCTTCTACATATAATTAACACACAGCACATATATAGCACAGGACACCTGTATGCTCTGGTATTTTCTGCACTAACATCACGGTTGTCTAAATATAAGAACAGACAGGCTTCCAAATTTGATGCCTCCTCATAGTTTCAGATCAAATTCAAGCAAGACAATAATAATAAAGCATTAAATAATCAAGATAAATCAAAAAGTTTAACAGAGCCACAAAACATGACAAAATGCGCAACATACATAAAGTATATGAATGGGATGAACTGATTCTTTGCAGCACTGTTTGTAAAAGTAAGAAACTGAAAATACTTATTCTTTAAAGAAAAATCCACGAAAAACTTCTCCAAAAATTCTGGCCAAATCTCTCATCCTTGAGGAAAAAGCTCTTAGAGATCAGTCCAAAATTCCCAAAAAATCTCTTTGTTTTGCTGCCTACAGGCACAGGTCAGAAACTTCAGCATCACTCAAGAGTTCGCTAAAAAAGCAGAGTTCCAGGCCTTTCCCCGACCTAACAGGACCAGAACCTGCATTGTAAGAAGACACCCTGGACACCTGACTGCATATTCGTTTGAGAAGCACTGGCCACAGGTAGTTCCAAGGAAGCTCTTGACCGCACAGAAGAGCTTGATTTTGATCACGCTCTTTTGATCATGTCACAGGAGTTGTTGACACATGGAGGAGAGGGTGGTCTTGTCAATTCCAAGAGGCCTTCATCTGTGGTTCAGCAGCACTTTAGGGACTGCCACGAGTATTCAGTTACTGCTCTCTCTAGCAAAGCATACAATCACAAGAGAGATGCTACCACGATGTTCGCAGGCTCTAGAGTTGTAGCAAAATTTACTTAGGAAATTGCTCCTAAAAGTTGGAACTTCTGGATCTCTTTTTCACAGCTTCTCAAACTCTGGTGTGCCTAAGAATCACCTGAGGAACTTGTTTAAAAATTCAGATAGCAAGGTTTCACCTCTGAAGAGTCCTGTATAATAGGCCTGTCAGTAAGCAATTTTAGCCATTTTAAGAAAAATGACACCATGGATTTAAGAGACAGCCAGGACACAGAATGTAAGGAAGCAGTCGCTCTCCTGCACAGGCGCGAGGAAGGCAGCTCCTCCTCCAGTGCTGCGTCCACGGCTCCTGCTTGACTTGCCCTAGGCAGCCTGTCTTGGTCCCGGATGGTGTTAGGCGGCCCATGACACCCGCACCGCAGTAACAGCTGGTGGGGGCTTAACAGAGACGCGGAATCTCGGTCCAACCCCAGACCTACTGAATCAGAGCCTGCGTTTTAACAAAAGTCTGATTATTCCTGGGCACGTTAAAGTTGAGAGTTCCTTCAATGAGTAGAACGGATGCCTAAATAAAGTCGTAGAACTGATCCTAAAAACCAACGCTCTTCATGTCATGCTGCATCTCTAACACAGGCAGAGGGCACACAGTGACTCTCCACTGACGTCCAAAGGCCAGCCCTCCATGGCCAACATTTCTGTCACTTGATGGCCTGGAGAGTGGCATGGAAGAGATGCTTTAACCTGCAGGTGGCACAAAGCAAGAGGCTGCTGACATAAGAAGTAACAGAGTCAGGCTATCTTACAAGGCAAGATGACAGCATGAACGTTTAACTATGGTAACTACATAAAAAGTTTTACATTTAGCCTAAAACTGTCAATAATGAAAGTGTAAGATATGTGATGGTTTGCATGGCAGCAAAACATATGAAAAATCCTGAGAAAAGACTCAAAAGTAAGTCATGAATTTAATAAAATCACATTCCAATGCAGTGGGAGAAAATGCATAATTTAATAAATGGTGTTCAAGTAACTGGGTAGCTAACTAGGAAAAAAGTAATTTGAACTCCTACCTCACAAGTTATATCAAAATTAACTTCAGAAGGGTCAAAGATTTAAACATAAAAACATATCTATTAGAAAGTACTAGAGGAAAATATATTTTTTAAATAACCTCGAAGTGGGACTCCCTGGTGGTGCAAGGGGTTAAGTCTCAGCATTATGAAGCTATCACCAGCCACAGCAGTATGAGTTCATCCCCGGCCAGGGAGCGGACCCACAGGGCAGACCCACAGGGCGCAGCAGACCTCTCCTGTCTCCCTACAACTCCCCTCAGCAGTGTAGTTCACTAGATCTGCCTGCTCTGCTCCTCCCTGTCTCTGGGGACTCCTCTCATGCCCCATTCCCCTGGCCTAGACCCCTGCTCTTGTATGCATAAATAAATAAAAATAAATCTTAAAAAAATAATCTAGAAGTAGGCAAGGCATTTACAAGCATGAACAAAATCCAAACATATAACATTCAGAGACCATTAAAAACATCGATAAAATTTTATAACATTAAAAAACACCTGCATGGCAAACACCACTGTAAACAAAGCCTGAAGACAAAGGCTAAAATGGGAAGGAAATTTTACAATGTGTCTTGGGGACTTAGGGCTATTTTCTTAACGTGTAAAAACTCCAATAAGTCGAGAGAGCAAAACCAGCCATTGCTGACAGCCATTCTCCAACAGCTGAAGAGCATTCTTGTGAAAAAGTAAGAACATTAACTCATTTGTTGCTACAAATGGCTAAATTAGGATTGATGGTAGAAATCCCAAGAGCTGAATGTCAGCTGAACATACAGAACTTTCTAAGAATTAGGAAAATCCAAGGGGGTTCAGGCCAAGGCTAACCAACCAATTTCTAGCAGTTTTTGGAAGGGAGGACTGCATTAGATAGAAAACTAAAGTAGGTGATCATTGAAGTTCCATGAAACTGAAATTATGCAATCCTATCTCACATGAAACACGAGTGGAGAGGGCTCTGAGACCAGAGAACCACCAAAAAGCCCCAAAGGGCCAAAAGGCCACAAACCACAACCAAGGACTATAGCAATACAACACCCACACAAGAGGGGCCTTTGGGCTCGAGCCTAGCAGGGGACAGTGCCCAGTAAGAGGACAGGCCACTGTCTGTGAGTCTCAGCGCGCACAACTGCAAGAGACCGCAGGCTCCAGGAACAACCACGGGGTTTATTTTACAAAGAGGGGAAACAAAGAGGTCACTGTATCCACAGCGGCCACCTAACTCACCCAGACAGCGTCAGTGATGGTCGCTACCGGCCACCAGGAGTGCTGGACCGTACTGGCTGGTAGTGATGGCCACTACTGGTCCCCCAGAGGCGGTGTCAGAGACACCCAGCATTAACAGCTCTTTGAGAGAAAAGCAGGAAAGAAGGCCCAGGAAGGACCTGGGCCCCACAGCCAGCCAGCAGTGCCCATCGGGTCCACAGTGTGGAGACACAGCACTTTCCAATGTAGAAATGCCACTGAAATTTTAGTAACTTATAAAGTAAAAGTGAAGAACTATTTTACTTACCTTGGGTTTGCCACTAAATAATTTTCATCTGTGATTGGTAAAAATTTTAGTTCAAAAATATAATGCAAAGAACCGAGTGGGGAAAATAAATAAGATAATTTTGAGGTAAGAAAGCAATAAGCAAAAATAATACAGCCAAGGAGGAGATCAGAGGGGCTGTCTGGAGTACAGTCACCTAAGATGCCAGGCAATGAAAATTCACAAGGTCTGCAGCAGGAGGGCGCCCCAGCACCCCAGTCTCTGCAGAGGCCATGAGGGGGCACCACAGCCCAGGTCACCGGGCTGTTGCCAGGTCAGGGAGAAAAATCTAAGTAAACTTCCATCATCTGTAGAACACTCCCAAGCTGGGGATACTGTGCTAAAACCGAAACTGTAAGGCGTGCTTTCATCCCCAGTGAAGGTGAACGAAGGGGGCCTGGGCGGGGCGAGCAAACGTTAAGAGCAAACAAACAAAATGAGTGCTGCGCGTGTCTGCACCTGCCTGTCTGTTCAGAAAGGCCCTGAGGAGTAACGTCACTTGGTCCCCAGAGGTGAGGAAAGCCGAAGGAATGTCCCCTGGCACTGTCCTCCTGTTCCTAGACTCCAGGGCGTCAGACTGGGCAGCATCAGGCCCAGACACCATTTTCACATCACAACCACTAAGCGCTCTCAGCACTTCACTGCGCAGCGCCCGCACTTCCCAGACCCGCTCGATTTTTCTTCATTGTGTTTGTCTAAATCAGTCACATATTAGCATCAGTTCGTTCATCTCTTAATTCCCTTTATCTTTAGGCTCCCTGTCTTCTTTTTAACTCCTTTGAAATTTATTCACTGAAGAAACTGGGTGTTTGTTCTACAAAGCACCTGCAATTTGGAACGTGCTGGTAGCCAAAGGAAAAACCACCACCAACAAAACCCCAGTTCTCTGTCCTATGTAATCCCTGTAAATCTGCAGGGGAGAATTAAAGGCTTGAACAAAGTCTGGCTCCATTTCGGTCAGCAAGGCTGCGCAGGGGAAGGGGGAAAGGGCCTTGCGGTCACCCACCAGGAGATCTACATAATGTTCCCTATTCACTTTGTTTCCTTTTCAGGAAAAACAGTCTTTCCTCAACTAAATGAAAACAAAAGCACATGTTACAGTGTCTCAGACTCAGGCGTGGAGAATGGCTTCCCCCCAGTTTAGGACTGTGTGTCGCTGCAAAGGCAGGGCACCCGCCTAGACACTTCCATCCCTCCCTGTGTGCATCTCTGTCTCCCCAGTGGGTCTTTGGCTCGAGGACAAGCCAGGCAGCCCCACACCTATACTCAAGCCCTAACAAGCACCGCAGAGACGCCGCTGCTCCTGGAGACCGAGGGCCTGCGGCTGTCTGGCCTCTCGTTAGCCTTCACAACCCAGGGGAAGGTTACGATTAGAACTCAAAAGTCTGCGCTGGGAAAGACCTGCCTCCTCCTTCCCTTCAGGGAGATACATGAGTCTGAGCAGTGATTCTCTGGGAGAAGGGACTGCGGACAATGCCTAGACGAGGGGCCAGAGGCCCAGGGAAGTGACCTTCCGCTCCCTTTGGCAGGACACGTACGTCCCTGCTGGACAAGAGCTAAGGAATCACGAAGAGTAAGAATCAGCTGAAGAGAGCTCACGGATGAAGTCTGGAATGGGGAAGAGAAGAGAGTCCTGCAGCCACTGACTGCCCAGCATGGCAGAGGAAGCTGGAGCCACCACAGGCCCGCCTTTCCTCCCACTCAGCTAAACCCTGGGCCAGCTGCAAGGCAGAGCTGCCGCGACAGCTACAGGGTGCTCATTACCAGTCACCTCCCACTCATCTCCGCTGGGCCACCTCCTGAAATGAAAGTTAGAACAGGTTACCTCATCTGTCCCCAGTCATCACCTGGGAGCCTGCTTCCAGAAGCACAGGGCCCTGCTTACAGACACAGTGAACAAATTACAAACGGCCTAACCTGCACTGCAGGAGAAGAGAGCTCTCCCTCGCCCCTGCCCCCACCCCTGGACAGGCACAGATTAAATTAAGAATTCTCAAAATTCCCAATGGTGTCAAAAGCATTTAAAGTTGCCAGGTCAAAGATTCTTTTTTTCAGCAGACAACCACAAAGGATTTCAGTGGGAATGATTGCAAGAAATTCTAAATATGGACAGACCAGTAATTTAAATTCCTTTTCTGATGGCAAATACTTTCTTTTCAGTTCAATATCTGACTCTAAGTCAGGCTCCAATTAAGGAAAGCGAGACCCAGTTCTCTGCTTCCACTGGGACTCATTTGTCCGGGGATTACCTGTCTGCCAGCTGTGAATCTGTTTCCAGTCAGTGCTTGCTTCTGAACAAGGGAACACCCTGATGACTGGGAGTCCAAGACAGAGCAAAGCCCCAGACAAGGAACTCACACCCTAGCTGGTGCTTCCCCAGCAGACCACGGCCACTGTCTCCAACCAGCTGTGCAGGGTTGACAAGTCAACCCACCAATTCTCGATTTCCAACTCTACAAAACCAGGAGGTTAGATTAGCTAGTCTTTAAGACATTTCTATCTTTGAGGCACAATCATTCTTTTAACAAATGTGTACATGCAAATAACATGCTAAGTACAGTAGTATATACACAATTAGCAACAGACTTCAAATAACTTCCAGCAGCAGACGTGCAAAACAGATAACACAAGGAAGAAAAGGCCTGTGACAGATATAGGTACAGTGTTCAGGGAACAAAGCAAGTCACAGAGCAAAATGTACAATAACAATCAAATTTTATGAAGGGAAAATGCATGCATATATGTAAGTTATACATGTGTTTTTATAAGGTATGGTGGGGGAATTAATGTAGTTTGTTGTTAATAAAAGTTGTTCCAAAGCAAAGAACTTCAAGGAACACCCGATTTCAATTTTTAAAGTTAGTATGCTTAATTTTATAATCAGGTTAAAAAAAATATTTTAAAAGGAAAAGAACAAAATAATAATAGTAGTAATAATAAAAGAGAGAAATTAGGACTGGCAATTTCCCAGGACATCCACACTGACAATACTACACTCATAATCTCACAATCTCCTCAATTCAGGTGGAAAGTTAATTCTACTTCATTATCTATTTACACACTGCAGATATTCCTGTATACAACTATGAAACCACTGTTGACAGAAATCAGAAAACAGAAGCAAAATACCACTACTATATATGGACACTAAACATAAAATGGACAACCGAGGCAAATATCTAAATAAAGTATTTAGGGTACCCAGATATCTCAAGCAAAGTGAGTAACTGTCTGTGGACGTTACCTGGAAACCTAAAACGGGCCAGCTTTCCACGTTATGTCCCCTACGTGGACAATGTCAGCGTGAGACCAGCGGCAAAGGCACCAGACAGACACCCCCCACCCCCTTCGTTTTGAATCGTCACTGGCAGCCTCTGCCCCTGGGGCCTCGCCTCTCTGCATCTAAATCCTCAGAGTAGAGGATGGAGTAAAGTTACTTCAGAGATCACTTTTAGTTATTTGTTCACATGTCCTTTAATATGGGATCGGATACCATTAAACATTAAACTAGTACCTCAAGATATTTTCAAATACTAGAATTTCATCACATCAAACTTCATTACATCAAACGGCACAACAAAAAACATGTATGACTATGGATCAGAAATTTCATTACATCAAATGATGCCCCAGGTAGAAATTTAATTGCTATAAGATTTTCTGTATTGATGAAAAGGTACTGCGCTTATAAAGATGTTACTGCACGTCAGAGTTCCCAGCAGCATTGCCACAGTCAAAAGGTGGAGCCAATCCAGTGTCCACCAATAGAAAGAAAGAGAAGAAAGCGACAGGCCCTCTTCCTGTGTCTCTCTGTGACCACTGAACCGTGAGACCACGGTTCGCCAGCAGAGACAAGCAGGTTGCTGAGGGAGGCAGAGCAGGAGGATGAAGCCCCCTAGGGCCTTTGGAGTATGTGCTGAGGGGCTGCAGCAGCCGGCACCAGTCACCCCACCTTCTGACTTCCTGTCATCCCAAGTAATGCATGCGCTTGTCAGCAAGTTGGCTTTCCTGCCTCTTGATGGTGAGAATACTTTAATGTTACCTATGAGACAGGCAGCAATGAAAGGCAGAGTTTGATCTCTAAAATTAAACAAGGCAAAGCAGACATCAAGTACCCACAGTGGTTTCAACTTCCTGTTCTAATCATTAAAACATGAGAAAGACTTCAGGACAGGTAAGAACTAGGTAACAAGGAAAAAGACAGTAAGTGGACCCACACACTCAGCAATTCAGCAAATAAGCCTGCCTGGCTTATTTGAAACTGGCCTAAACACACTCAGAAAATGGCCTGAGGCTCAGTCTTTAAGGTCACAACAACCCTGTGAGGGACTCTATTATTTCCCCTTTTAGAAGGAGAAAGTCGTAACTTTCCCCAACTCGCAGCATCTCTGCAGTTTTGGGACCTGGAACTCTTCCTTCTTTTCACTTAGCTAACTCCTACACATCTTTCAAGTTTCAGCTTAAACAAATAACACTTCCTTAGAAAAAAAGGCTTCTCTGATATCTCCAGACCAGGTCCAAGCTCCAGTTACGCTCCACCACATTGTGCTCTACCGAGGCCTGTCCCCCCACCGGGACACGCGTGCCCTGCGAAGAGCCGGTGTGTGCAGTACACCAGGGGTGTGTACAAAGCTACACAGAAGGCCTTGCCCTTCAGAAACACCACCTGAGGGCCTCCCTGGTGGCGCAGTGGGTTAAGCAACACACTATGAAGCAAACTGCAGCCACTGCAGCACCAGTTCAATCCCTGCTGCCGGCCAGGGAGGGGACCCACATGGTGCGGCAGACCTCTCCTGCTGTGCCCGCTGCTCCCATCAGCAGTTTACTTCTGTTGATCTGCCTGTTCTGCTCCCTGCTCTCTGTGGTGAATCCTCTCACCCCCCACACCTCTGGCCTGTACCCCAGTGCGTGTATGCATAAATAAATAAATCTTTTTTTAAAAAAAAAGAAACACCACCTGAGAGACAAGTCAGCACACAGTCCCTTCCAATGCTGCGTGGGAGGCAGAGTGAGGTACATACATGACCCTGAGAAGCACAGGACTGGGGAAGAGGGAAGGCTTGATGGAAGAGACGCCCCATGAACTGAATTCTGAAGGATAAGTAAGTTAGGCGCAAAAGAGGTGAGAAGAAAGGTATTCGAGGCAGGCAGCGCTTCAAGGTATAGGCGCAGAGGAGAAAGAGGCCATGAAGCTTTAGGGAAACCACCACTAGCTCAAGATGACTGGAGTTTGATTGCAGTAGCAACAAATGGAGCTTGAACATTAGGGAGATTCAGTTTTTATATTCAAAGACAGCATAGTGTTGCGCAGACATGTAAAATAATCTCCTAACAACAGGGAGAATGGAGGTGTTTACTGTGTGTGCATCAGGCACCAAGCTAAGCACTTCACATGCATGATTTCATCTCATCTTCAGCCACCCTGAGAATTACTGTTCCCACAAGGAAGTAAGATCACACACAGCCAGCGAGGAAATGACAAAGCCAGGCTTTGAATAGCAGCCACATTACGACTCCAAAGCCTAAGCTCTTAACCACAGTCTAATATATGTCTAGCTAACTGTGTGCATGGAGATCATCCTACACAGATGCATGTAATTTAAACAAGATGACCTTGATTCTACTAGGAAAGCTGGCTTTCTGCATCATTTTCATTAAGCAAATCACAAATACAAATATTTCATGCACTGAGCTTGCTTAAAATGGAGTATATATAATTAGTATTCCAGACCATTATAAATGTAGATCAAAAGAAAACTATTCAAAGACACAAAATGCAGTGTCCTTACCAACAACCCAATGCTGTCAAGAATCATGCTACTTATTTTTTTTTTAAAGATTTATTTATTTACGCATTCAAGAGCTGGGGCACAGGCCAGAGGTGCGGGCAGTGAGAGGCTTCACCAGAGGCAGAGTGGGAAACAGAACAGGCAGATCCAACTGAAACACACTGCTGAGGGAAGCAGCCAGAGAGACAGGAGAAGTCTGCTGCACCATGTGGGTCCCCTACCTGGCCGGCAGCAGGTATCAAACTCGTGCTATAGTGGCTGCAGTTTGCTTCATAGTGAGGCGCTTAACCCACTGCGCCACCAGGGAGTTCCAAGAATCATGCTACTTCTAAATGATCAAAAATTACTCTAAGCAAACACCAGAACTTCTTGATCTAAGACTTTTCTTATCAAAACTAACTGTTCTAAGGAGAATTATAATTATTCACTACAAAAAAGAAAGGGTGGAAAAGGAAAGAAAACAGTTCACACAGAAGAAAAAATGGCATGTCATACAAAATCTCTTCTCATCACTCTCATTTGCTATAAGCACAGTAACATGATTAAAATGCTCAAATGTGTCAACCACATAGGAATAACATTCTGAGCACCAACTAATATTAAAACACAAGCTAGAAAATTCAGGAGACTTTTAGAAAGTCAGTTAGCAGCAAAAACACAAATACACTGTCACAGCTGACTATTAATAAATCATTAAAACAAACTACTAGGAGATCATCTTTGCTTTTAAAAATGTCTCATAATACACGGTGAGAGTTTGCAGACTGATAATAACTATCACTAGATTAAACACTTGTTATTATTTAAACACAGCTAGCATTTTCAGATGAGCTAACTGAAGCACAGAATATAGATAAGCTGCTCCAGGTCACGTGGGTAGGAAATGACAGAGCCAGAATTCACACACGAGTCAGCTGATGCCACCGTGCATGTCCCTTCCTCTATGCAGCGACATCTCTCCTGTGCTGAAAGGAACACAGGGACCGATCAACCCTATCATTTAGAGAAAATTGCTGGGAGGTAAAAGGGTTCTGTTTAGTCCTTTGGCTGGCTTACAGCACAACTGGGAGTGAACCCCATAATTCCTGCTCTTTGGGGAAGCATGCTCTGCAGTCACTTTGACTCAAACCAGATACTCTCTTTTTGAGAAACAGTTTAAAATTCCCCTTAACTAAATTCAAAATAGACAAAGCAAAACTTATGTAAATGCCTGTTACAGGGCACTGAAGTGTGTATGCATTACATTTTATCAAGGCAGAAAAAGAGAAGTCACGCATTTCCTGTGCATTACTGGTAACCAGCTAACAGTGTAGAACAGGATTTCATGCATTGCTTTTTACTGCCATCATTTTTCAGCCCCTGCATTTTCAGCAGGACATTGAAAGCATGGAAACAGGTGCGGGCAAGCACTTTCTCTAAAGGGATGAGACTGAGGCCTTGTGGGACATACAGTCTCAGTGGCATACGTTCACCACTATCGCTTTGGAGAGAGAAAAAAGCAATCACAAACAAATGTATGAATGAAGTGCAATAAAGTTTAACTTATGAACACAGAAATCCGAATTTTATAATATTTTCATAGGACATATTACTCTTTTGATTTTCCCCCAACTATTTAAAAGGTATAGGTCATAGAAAAATAGGCAACGGGCTGAAGAGCACGTGTCCAACCCACATTAAATGTCTACTTGGAAGAGAGCAAGGAAGACAGCGAGCAACAAAGGCAGCTTCCACCTTGCTCTCGACTCAGCTCTGGTGCCAATGATTCAGGAACCCTTCCCACTGGCGTCGGGGGAAGCTGCCCACTTCATGTTCTCACTGAAACACGGGCACATCTGTCTCTGTCCTGGCACTTTCCAGAAGACACTGTGGTTGATCACTAGACCGTCTGTATTTCCCAATCACAGAGGCAAGCAATGTGTTTGGTTCTTAATCTGTAATCCGAGCTAATATGGATGTTCAAAGAAGCAGGGTAGGGTGAGGTGGGATGGGATAAGGGGAGCTGGTGAAAAGGAAAACAAAAGGAATAAGCTCAGAAACTCTTGTCGCTCTACAGACACTAGATATCAGCACTAGGTGCTGTGGTGGTTCAGAGACTCAGCCAGTGGCTCTTCCACTTTTTGCTTCTGTTAATCTCTGCTGTTTATGTGCCATAAAGATGCACCAAACTCAGTCTATTTTCTTTTTATACCTCTCTCAAGACCAGGTATCTGATGATTGATTAGACTAATCTGGATGAGAAAGTTCCAGGCATGAATTTAAAATGACCACTGAGTCTCCAGAAATGCTTCGCAATGCCCTGGGTCTGCGGAACACAACTACAAAACTACTGGCCCACCAACAGTCTTCAAAAATGAATGATGGAGTCGAGGAAAACCTGAGAAGCCACGATTATCAGCTACAACATGAGAAGCTACATGGGAAAGTGCCTTCTCATCATCACATCAAGCATAAAAGGAACAAACTTCTTCAATCACATGTGGTTCGGTGGGTGACCCTCAACTACAGGGCTTTTAGCCTCTTCCATGCATGGAGAAGCCAGAGGCCCTACTCAAAACAATGGTTTTCAATGGATAAAGTAACACGCACAGTTTAAAGAGGAAACCGGTTATAGCAACGATTAGCCCACACTACCTTCCCTAATACTTCCTGCCTTCTTCCCCGGTCTATTTTTTCTGCTTGGCGTTTATCACTATCTGACACACTATACGTTGTGTTTTACTTGTGTCCTCTTATCTCTTAGTGCTCTGCCCAACTAGAACCCAGTTTTTACGAGGGCAAGGAAGTTTATCTAGCCACAGACTGGTGTATAGTGGATGCCCACTAAATATTATTTTTCTTAAAATATTTATTTATTTATGCATACAAGCACTGGGGTACAGGCCAGAGGTGTGTGTGTGGAGGGGGGCGGGGGGTGAGAGGATTCACCACAGAGAGCAGGGAGCAGAACAGGCATATCAGCAGAAGTGCGCTGCTGAGGGGAGCAGCGGGCACAGCAGGAGAGGTCTGCTGCACCATGTGGGTCCCCCTCCTGGCCGGCGGCAGGGATCGAACTCATGCTGCAGCGGCTGCGGTTTGCTTCACAGTGCGTTGCTTAACCCACTGTGCCACCAGGGAGGCCCCCCACTAAATATTATTAACTAGACATCCTGCCTCCTATGAACTGTACTCTAAGATGAAATCAAAGGCAGTTCTACTAGGATCTGTCACCCTTAGGAAAGGTAATATACAATACTTCATGCTCACGAACGCCTTCTTGATAGTCACTAGAATCCTTTCAGCCGTAATGAACAACATCCAATAACCGAGGACAAAGAGAGGATATGAAGCACAGAAGCCAAATATCTCAAGAGTGATCTGTGAGCAAATCCGCGACCCAGGTCCCTGGCTCCATCTCTGCTCCTTCCCTTTACCCTTTGCCCTCTCAGGCTTTCGCTGCATGGCCTTAAAATGAGTCTCACAGGCTGCAGCTCTAGTTGCACAGAATGAACAAGAGGCATTTTCACAGGCCCAGCAGACTCATTCATAACAAAGAGCTACACGCTCCCTGCAACAAGATCCTAGGATTTCCAACTACTTGCCAAGGCAATTTGCAATAGAGGAAATGGTTTTCTTTTAAAGTCATCTTAATCGCAATAAATTAAAAGATCAACAAGAATCTAAGCCCTCAGAGATGACAGGTCGCCTGTGCTGTGGTTTCACAGTCCTAAGGAGGAAGGAAGCCTAAAGCCAAGACAACTACAATCACCAGAGAAACGTAATGATCTCCACCAGCGGCAATGCCTCACTCTGCAGTGAAACAAGTGGGAAGACAACCCAGAAACCAAAAAAAGAAAGGGGTGGGGTGGGAGCTGAGGTCAACTATGAGGTCAGTTAATACGAAAGAAAACAGTGGCCCCAACTGTTTCATAACTCAGCAAGCAGTCGGCACCTCACAGGAAGGCAGTGTGGCCCTCTGTGAGTGGCTGAAACAAATGCCGGCCTGCTCTACACCCCCACCATTCGCAATGAGCACAGCTGAGGAAATGTGCTTATATCATGAGGGTTTCTCAGTTACTCAAACCCATCTGCTTAAAATATGACTTTCAAACTCTGCTTAAACATCAGAATTGTCCATATTTGTAAATCTTCCTATATACAGGGGGAAAAAAGGTGAAGAAACAGGGTTTTTACATGTTTAATATTTCAACTGCTAATAAACCAGCAACTGCTAATCATCAAGAGTGATAGAGGGCCTCCCCTGGTGGCGCAGTGGGTTAAGCAGCGCACTATGAAGCAAACCGCAGCCACTGCAGCACAAGTTCGATCCCTGCTGCCGGCCAGGAGGGGGACCCACATGGTGCGGCAGACCTCTCCTGCTGTGCCCGCTGCTCCCCTCAGCAGTGTACTTCTGTTATCTGCCTGTTCTGCTCCCTGCTCTCTGTGGTGAATCCTCTCGCCCCCCGACACCTCTGGTCTGTGCCCCAGTGCTTGTATGCATAAATAAATAAATCTTTAAAAAAAAAAGAGTGATAGAACATTCCAAGCATGACTGCAAATCAAAAAGGGGGGTTACATTTTTCATACATGCTTGACTCCAGTTCAGTGGGAAATACTAACCTAGAACAACCACTCTAAACAATGGAGTTTTTATGCGGTTCTAGTACTAACCCTTGAAGATATATGCTTCTTTTGAACTAACCAGGGGGAAACTAAGATAATTTTGCAACTACTTACAAAACTCTTGCTTTTACACACCTGAAGAGAAAGCCCTGAAAGTTGGACAGCGCCCACAATCAGAGAACTCACACTGGCTATTTCTTTCAAAACAAAGGTTTTCAAAGTGCTGTTTCAACATTACAAAATTAAGAGAGGTAATTTCACCTTAACAAGCTTTTTCAAAAATATATAAATAATTCCATGAATGAATATAAAGAGAAATAGACAATCCTAAAAATACAAATTATTTACATTAGTCTAAATTCACTTTTGAATTTTTGGCTGCTTAATGAAAGTCAGAAATAAAAGATCCATTTAGTGGGATTGGGAAACCACGTTTTAGTCACTGTGTAATACTATGCAGCCACTAAAAAGACAGACCCGCACAAGTATAGAAATAGGAAAATTTGTAAGCTAAGCAACTCATAGTGATCTGCTTATGTAAAATATTTACCTCGGGGGCCTCCCTGGTGGCGCAGTGGGTTAAGCAACGCACTATGAAGCAAACGCAGCCACTGCAGCACAAGTTCGATCCCTGCTGCCGGCCAGGGAGGGCACCCACATGGCACAGCAGACCTCTCCTGCCTCACCCGCTGCTCCCCTCAGCAGTGTGTTTCGGTCAGTCTGCCTGTTCTGCTCCCCGCTCTGTCTGGTGAATCCTCTCACCTCCCGCGCCTCTGGTTTGTACCCAAGCTCTTGTGTGCATAAATAAATAAATCTTAAAAAAAAAAAAGTTAAAAAAATTTATCTCAATATGTCTCTATACCGTAAATACCTAAGAAAAGATCTAGAAGAATATGTCAAATTCTTTTTTTATTAAAGATATATTTATGCATACAAGAACTGGGTCACAGGCCAGAGGTATGGGGGCAAGTGAGAGGATTCACCAGAGGCAGAGTGTGGAACAGGCAGACTGACTGAAGCAACTGCTGAGGGGAGCAGTGGGCGAGGCAGGAGAGGTCTGCTGTGCCCTGTGGGTCCCCTCTCTGGCCAGGGATCGAACTCGTGCTGCAGTGGCTGCGGATGCTTCATAATGCGGCCACCAAACCCCTTGCGCCACCAGGGAGGCCCAGAATATGTCAAATTCTTAACAGTGATTTTATCTGGGAGTGAGAGAATTGAAAAAGATTTGAGAAGATTTTCACATAATAGCCTAAGTACTGTTTAAATATTATAATAAGATTGTACTTATACACACACTGACAGACACACACACACACCTTAACGAGGAAGAAAGGTCTATGTGCTTCTATGAAAAAAGAAGGAATAATGTAAGGGGAAGAAAAACAACAGATGAAAACTTGCTTGATATTCAAGTATATTGATGAGAGCAAGAGTTTGCTCATTGCAATCTTCTACCCACTGTCCCCCTGCGGACTGTTTTTAGTTCAGCCACAATATTAACATGAAGAATAAGACGTCTGAAGTGCTAAGTGTACACTATAATCAAAGCACACAAGTTGTGAGGTCTAAAAGAACTAAGAGTTTAAACTGAATACTTCTTACATCTTTTTATCAAGCTAGATTACCAACATTTCCTTTTCCTCTTGCATCATAAAGGTTGGAAGTACTTATTCTTTAGTATTAAAGCTCAACTTGCCTTAATGGGAAGTTCTAATAGCATAATGGAAAACAATCAATTGGGCCGCACTTTAAAAGATGCTTTGCCTCTAGAAAGAGGCCAAGAGAAACCCACCTGCCCCCCAGGGAGCTGGTACTGATTCAGAGACAGGAATGCCAGCACGTCTAGGGTCAATCAGCAGCAGAACGCTGGGAGATCTTAAAATTTAAAGGGGCTCCCTGGTGGCGCAAGGGGTTGAGTCTCAGTGCTATCAAGCTGCTGCCAGCCACTGAGGCGCGAGTTTGATCCCAGCCAAGTTGGCGGCCCACATGGTGCAGCAGACCTCTCCTGTCTCCCAGCTGCCGTCCTCAGCAGCGTATTTCAGTAAATTCATCTGTTCTGCTCCCTGCTCTGTGTCTGGTGAAGCCTTTCACCTCACCTCCCCCCGGTCCCCCAACCTCTGGCCTGCACTCCAGCTCTTGTATGCATAAATAAATAAAAATAATTTTCTAATAATTTGTCATCTGTCCAAGAACTAAGTAGGGAGGTACATAAGACAAAAAAAATCCAAAGTACGTTTAGATGCAGCACCACAAGATTTTTGACCACTGAGCCATGGCTTACATGTAAGGAGTGTCAAGACATAACTGTCTTGACAAATGTGCACACGTGTGTAGTCAGTCATGTGCAGGGACTTTCTACGGCTGGGGCAAGTGTGTGCTCTGTCCATAGTGTCCCGTCACTCAGCACGTTTCCAAGGTTCATTCATGTCATATCACGTGGCAGAACTTCATTCCTTTTGTATCCAGATCATGTTCCATTTATGGGGTACAGTTTGTTTATCCAATCATCAGCTGATGGACTCTCGGGTTGTTTCCAGCTCGGGGTATCATGACTAAGTCTGCCATGATCTTGTAAGGCCTCAGAGGCTTTTGGCTGCTTTCATTTTCTAATTCAGCTGATCCACATACTCTGTCTGTGGACTCCAACCCTTACACTGGACTCATGGGCAAGGGAAAAACTATCACAAAAAAGTGATTAAATATTAAGACCTACTACCTGCTAGGAACCGTCCAGGCATTACTGGGGTACAGTGGTGAAGAGTTAAGCCCTTTTGCAGAAAACTTAGAATTTTTTTGAGAAGAGGAGGTGCAGGAGAACAGCCACAAAAACAAACAAGATCATTTCACACAGGACAGGTAACAGGAAAAAAAGTTTAAAGTGATGTATTAAGGAAGTGGCTACAGACACAGGTGACCAGTTCACCCTCAGCACTCAGGAAGGCCTGTCTGAGCTGATGTGAATGACACGAAGATGGCAGCCACTTAATTATCTGAGACCAAACCAGTCCAGACAAAAAGAGAAGTGCAAAACCCACTAAGAAGAGCATGAACTTCGCCTATTCAAGGAGCAGAAAAGAAAGCAGCAGAAATTTAGTGAACTAAATGAGTAAGGTAAAAGCTGAAGTTGGAGAAGCAGGCAGAGGCCAAGCCAAACAGAATTTTCTGGGCCATGATAAGAAGTCAGGATTTACTGGGAGGAGACTAAACAGGAAAGTTAAAAAAAAAAAATCACACCTGCATTTCAAAAGGATCGCCCTAGGCTGTTAGACCATGTGAAGTCATGAATTGTAAAGGAAGAGATGGAGGCAGGCCGGCTGGGTGGCTGTTGCATGATGCACTTGGAGGTTTGGACTGCAGGGAAAATGAAGGAAATGTGACAGACAGGGCTTGGGGCATCTTAGAGTAGAATCAGTAACTCTGATGTGGTAGGTATAGAAAATTAAGAAAAATCAGGATAACTTCTGGGTATTCGACTTGGACAACTAGGTGGATTTACTGAAATAGGGAACACTGAAGGAAAGATAGGTCTGGAGTCATAGGGAGAATCAAGAATTCTTTCTAGTCCTGTTAGGCTGCAGTGCTAATTGAACATCCCAATGCAGAAGTCAAATAGGCTTGGACACGTGACTTTGGGGCGACTTTGGAGTTATGAGGAAACATCAGTGCTGGATACATAATATTAGAGGACAGTGTCTGAACCCAAGAAGTAGATGATAACACAACGTTGCTTCTAAAAGCTCGGTGTGTGCGTGTTTACACATCACATACATATATACACACACATCCCAGTGCGCCAGGGTCACACCATATAAACAGGATTTCAAGAACAATTTTACTTGGAAGGGGGAGAGACTGAATTTTACATTTGCACCCACATATAGAGAGTAAAATGCTAGATTACAAAACATTCAAGACTACACATAGAGAAGTTTTGTATTTGTGGCAATCTTTGGACAGTACCACCAGAACCCTCCTGGTACACGTCCGTCGGTCTCCTGGAGTATTTGGAAAAAGCTGGAGAAGCACCAGAACACACAACCGCAAAGCTGCGGCTGTCAACGCGCAGACGTCCACTGTGCCTACAGCCGTGGGACGGCACAGCGGAGTGCAGCTGCGAAGGACGTGGGCTTACTCCAGACACAGTTTAGAGTCACATAACCTGCTCGCTGGCTGTGCTGCACCGTCCTCGGGGCAACGGAGGGGTTGGGTGATGGAGGGTGCACAGTGAGCCTCCACGAGGCCTCTAATCCAACAACTCAGACACCCCCACGGCCATTTTCTCTTCCCTGATTAATAAGATCTACAAAATATAAATTAATAAAAGGATAGTATGTTATATATGACAAAACTAAGCATGGTTGGTTAGGATTGTCCAGGAAAGCACTGAAATTGGGCTGAAGAAAAAGACTGATACAAAGAAACAGGCAGGCTCAACTTTTATCTGTTTTTTATTTTATTTGAGGGGGGACAGTTAAAGAAGGTAAAATCAATGTAGAGAAGACAAGAATTATGAGAATTACCATTTATGAGAACTCTTTTGTCCATCAGTTGTTTTTTTTTTTTTTGAAGATTTTTTTTAAAATTTATTTATGCATACAAGAGCTGGGGCACAGGCCAGAGTCCAGGGAAGTGAGAGGACTTACCAGAGACAGAGTCGGGAACAGAACAGGCAGACTGAAACACACTGCTGAGGGGAGCAGCGGGCTAGGCAGGGGAGGTCTGCTGCGCCATGTGGGTCCCCTCCCTGGCTGGGGATCGAACTCGCACTTCAGTGGCCAAGGAAGCCCCACAATGCGGCGCCCAACCCCTTGCACCACACTGGAGGCCCCGTTAGTTCTTTTCTTAAAACAACTTCTTTGACATGAGTCACGTGCTATGCAATCCACCCACTGACAGCGTGCAATCCTATTGCTGGCGGTGCACTCACGGGACTGTGTGACCACCGTCACAGTCCAGTTTAGAACATTCTCACCATCCCCAAAAGAAGCCCATGCCCACTAGCTAGCAGTCACTCCACATTTCCCCTCAACCCCACAGCCCTCAGCAACCACGAATGTGCTTTCAGTCTCTAAGGATCTGCCTATTCTAGACATATAAACAGTCACACAATATGTGGCTTCTCTCACATAGCATGTTTAGTCCATCCACACTGTAGCATGAATCAAAACAGTGCTCTACTGTATCATACAAAATCACCCCTTGGTATACACAAGAGACTGGTTCCAGGAACCCTGAAAGATACCAAAACCCATAGATGCTCAAGCCCCTTATTTAAAAAGGTAGTGTGTGCATAGAACCATCACACTTTAATTTACTTGTCGCACATAATAAAATGTAAATGCTATATATGTAACTGTTAGACTGGATTTTTTAGGGAATAATGGTTAAGGGGGAAAAAGTGTGTGCACACTCGTTACAGACACAAGCACCACAGCCTAACTACAAAGCACACGCTTTAGCTCCACAGCTACTCACACGGAAGACGCAGCGCCCATGGGCACAGGGGGCCACAGGCACTGCACGTCGTCACCCACCGGCGCTTACTGCCGGCAACGCTGCCATGAACACCATGTGCACGTGCTTTTGCTTCCCTCAGGCGTCCACCTAGGGTCAGAACTGCTGGGCCTTGCAGCTAAACTCTGATCCAGACTGTGTAACGGCAAACTGCTGAGTCAATCAAGGGAGCTCCACATACTAAGTGATAATTAACTAAACCCAACTAACATCTTTGGGCACCTGAAGTTACTATCACTTCTCATGTCTTCAAATCAGTTAATGATTTTTTTAAAAAGATTTATTTATTTATGCATACAAGCACTGGGGTACAGGCCAGAGGTGTGGGGGGTGAGAGGATTCACCACAGACAAAGCAGGGAGCAGAACAGGCAGATCAACAGAAGTACACTGCTGAGGGGAGCAGCGGGAACAGCAGGAGAGGTCTGCTGCGCCATGTGGGTCCCCTCCCTGGCCGGCAGCAGGGATCGAACTGGTGCTGCAGTGGCTGCGGTTTGCTTCATAGTGCGCTGCTTAACCCACTGCGCCACCAGGGAGGCCCTCAGTTAATGATTTTTAAGTTTTTAGCCTAGTCTCTAGGAAAAGTCAGGTCACGGAGGACAGATTAAAAGGCCAGGAAGAGAGAACACTATCCCGACTTGCGCCTTGATAACACTGATAAGCTTCCTTGGGCAAACGATACATAAAAGCCCAAATTTAGTCATTTATGAGAAACGAGACAGGCAGTGCTGGATATCAGCTAAGGGCGTCCATGCACGGAGACGGTCCTGGGGCAGTCACAAGGCTAAGTGAAGTTTCCCACAGCTCTTCCATCTGCTTGGAGTAATTCCCGAAGAGACCCTTCGGCCTCTTCTTCCTCTCACTGTCTAATTTAAAAGAAACAAATAGTGTCTTAACTATGTCAGCCAAACAATTTCAATTCATGTTCCAAAACAACCTCATCACCAAAGAGCTGGGACAGCCACCTTTCCACAGACATTACAAGTGCCCAAGGCAATACTGTCTTGCAACAAGACTGTCCTGCTAAGGCACCGAGGTCCAGCGTGGCAGCTCCTGACACCAGGGGGTACTGAGCACTTCAGCATGGCCAGTGGACTAAGAAACTACACTGGAAGTTTTCACTCAACCAGAAAAAGGGAGGGAGGAGCGAAGGGGACTGCGTGATGGTGCACAGGGTGAATCGGTGGTGCAAATTCTATGGAAACTACACTTGAGAAGAGAAAGCAAACATCACTTAAAAATGAACAATGATGTAAAATATATATAAATTTTTAAAAAGTTTTTATTTAATTTTAATGGATTTAAATTTAAACCAAAGCAGTAGAAAAATGTACTTATATTAACTACATTTAGGAATAATATTTTAGATATAGTGGAACATAATGTCAAATTAATTTCACCTATCTCTTTTCCCCATTTTAATATGGCTATTGTAAAATTTAAATTACTGTGAATATACTAAAAACCATAGGATTTTTATTTCAGTAAAAATTATTTTTAATAATTTTGATATTTTTTAAAAATTTATTTATTTATGCATACAAGAGCTGGGATACTGGCTAGAGTCGTGGGAGGTGAGAAGATTCACCAGAGACAGAGTGGGGAGCAGGACAGGCAGATCGACTGAAATACACTGCTGAGGGGAGCAGCAGGCGAGGCAGGAGAGGTCTGCTGCACCATGTGGGTCCCCTCCCTGGCTGGGGATTGAACTGGGTCTGCTGTACAGCGGATGCTTCACAGTGCAGTGCTCAACCCGCTGAGCCCCAATTTTCTATCTTTAAAAAAAAAAAAAAGATTTATTGATTTATGCACACAAGGGCTGGGGTGTAGGCCAGAGGTAAAAGAGGGTGAGAGGATTCACCAGGCAAAACAGACAGATCTACTGAAACACCCTGCTGAGGGGAGCAGCGGGTGAGGCAGGAGAGAGAGGTCTGCTGCGCCATGTGGGTCCCCTCCCTGGCCAGGGACTGAACTTGTGCTGCAGTGGCTGCGATGCTTCATAATGCAGAAACTTAGCCCCTTGTGCCATCAGGAAGGCCCAATTTTCTATCCTTTAAATAAGTGGTTTTGGGCCTTCCTTCGGTGCAAGGGGTTAAGCACTGCACTATGAAGCATTATGAAGCATCCGCAGCCACTGTACGGCGAGGCCATACAATCCCTGGCCAGGGAGAGGACCCACATGGTGTAGCAGACCTCTCCTGCCTTGCCTGCAGCTCCCCTCAGCAGTGTATTTCGGTCAATCTGCCTCTTCTGCTCCCAGCTCTGTCTCTGGTAAATCCTCTGACCACCCCTCCCCCCATGTCTCTGGCCTGTACCCCAGCTCTTGTATGCATAAATAAATAAAATCTTAAATAAAGTTGTCTTGATGAATGTTTAGTAGGTAACAATGGCTTACAATAATATGTAAGTTTCAGGTGTAGGACTGTGGACTTCAAACAAATGAGGTATGTGGTATGTGAGTCACATCTCAATAAAGTTTTTTAAAAAGGGCATGAGTATTAGCTAGAGCAATCAGACAAAAAATTTCTTTCCAGACTGGAAAGAAATAAGTGAAACTATCACTATTTGCAGAGGACATGATATTAATATGTAAAACTTTAAAGACTCCAGCAAAAGCACTTTTTCACTTACTAGAAATAGTAAGTGAATACAGTAAAGAGGAGGAATACAAAATTAACACAAACAAATCTGTTGCATTTTTATAGACACATGAGTGTCCAGAAAAAGAAACTAAAAAAAAAAAAAATTTCCATTTGTAATCACATCAAAAAGAATTCAATAAATAGGAAATTAACTAAGGAGGTAAAAGGGTTAGTCAATGAGAGGCCTCCCTAGTGGCACATTGGCTTGAGTGCCACATCCATGGCACATCCATGGCACAGCAGTGCGAGTTCGATCCCCGGCCAGGGAGAGGACCCACATGGTGCAACAGACCTCTCCTGTCTCCCCGCTGCTCCTCTCAGCAGTATACTTCTGTCAGTCTACCTGTTCTGCTCCCCACTCTGTCTCTGGTGACTCCTCTCACCCCCCCACACCTCTGGCCTGTACCCCAGTTCTTGTGTGCATAAATAAATCTTAAACTGAAAATAAAAATAAAATTCTGTTGTGATAATTTAAAAAAAAAAGATAAAGCATAAAGAGACGAAAAGATATTCCATGTTTGTGAACTCCCTTTCAAAGAGGCTCTCCAGAAGGCCAGCAGGGGTATAAAAGGAGGCGCACCTCACTTCTGATAGGGAGATGGCAAGCCAAAACACCACCTGCGAGAAAGACACACATCTAAAAGGTTTCCAACAAGACGAGCTGGAGTGGATGTAGAAAAAGAAGAATCCTAGTACACTGTTGGGAGGACTGTAAACTGCAGTCATTTTGGAAAGCAGTCTGGACTTATCTTTATAATTTAGAAATGGCAATACCATATGATGCAGCCTTTTGAGTATGCATCCAAAGAACACAGAATCAGCAACTTATGTCACACATTGTCTACTGGCGCATTACTTACAATAGCTAGGATTTGAAAGCAAATTATGAACTCAATGAAAAAGGACTGGGTCAAGATGTGGTCTAGCCATACCATGGGGCACTATTCAGCTATAAGGAAAGATGAAGCATTACCATCTACAGCAAAATGGAAGGAGCTGGAAGGGGTCATGAAGAGCAAAGTCAGAAGGATAAAGACAAATACTGGACAACTTCACATTATGAGCAATACACAGGAACAAAGCAGATGACTGACCAAGCAAAATAATTATAAATTAACAAACACTGACAACTGAGCTGAGGTTTCAGAGATTAGGAGGGAGGGTGAAGGAAGTAGTGGTTAAAAGGGCATAAGAGATAGTGGTGGGGGCAAAACAGACAAATAAAAAGCACACATGGCTTCCACTGTACTTAGTCTGACAGTGATCATTTCCCAAAGTAACCACAAGTCAGGTATAGTAATAATGAGAAAGGAAGAAAAAAAAAATGAGAAAATTCACATTTATTTTCTATTTGTATCACTTTGTGACAGACATTTACAAAACAAGGCGGAAAATTCCAAAGTTAATAAAAGAGAAAAGAGGGCCTCCCTGGTGGTGCAATGGGTTGGGTAGGCAATGCATTGTGGGGCGGAACGCAGCAACTGCAGCCCGAGTTCAATCCCTGCCGCCGGTTAGGGGGGTGACCCGCATGGTGCAGCAGACCTTTCCTGCCTTGCCTGCTCGCAGCAGTGTGTTTCACTTGATCCACCTGTTCTGCGCCCCATTCTGCCTCTGGTGGATCCTCTCACCCCTTGCGCCTCTGGCCTGTGCCCCAGTTCTTGTATGCATAAATAAATAAATCTTTAAAAAGAAAAGAGAGAAACATGTACCGAGGAAATTAACTTCACTCATTCAAAGTATTAGGAAATAGTCCATGTGAGGCTGGAAAAGAATATGGAGACCAAAAAAAGTCAAGGTCAGGGCTACAGTCAAGAGAATCAAGAAAGCCTTGCGCCCCTCAGCAGGTGCCCAAGGGACATCAGAGGGACGAACAAGCGGATCTGGAACAGAAAGACAAATGGAAAGATAGTAGGAAAGATACAAAGATTTAAATTTTTTAAAAATATTTATTTATTTATGCATACAAGAGCTGAGGTACAGACCAGAGTCCAGGGAGGTGAGAGGATTCGCCAGAGACAGAACGGGAAGCAGAACAGGTAGACTGACTGAAACACACTGCTGAGGGGAGCAGTGGGAGCGAGAGGCAGGAGAGGTCTGCCGCGCCATGTGGGTCCCCTCCCTGGCTGGCGGCAGGGATCAAACTCATGCTACAGAGGCTGTGGTTTGCTTCATAGTGCGTTGCTTAACCCACTGCGCCACCAGGGAGGCCCTAAAATTTTTTTGATAAAAGCCTCTAACACACTATTATAAAAGCTACTGAAAATAAGTTCGACTTACATGTTAGCAATTTATAAACAAAGCCCAGAAACATCACGGCAAAGACTCGGGAACAGAATCAACAGAAAGGAGAGGGATCACAGAGTATATGACAGGTATTGAGCATTCTGTGGAAGGTGCCATGAGGTAAAGACGTGCCATTCATATAGGGAGGCATCATCGGTTGATAGTTTAGCGGGATCACGAAGTGGTAAGGCAAGTAATAAGTATTTTTTGACTATTTCAAGACCATGAATCATCAATAAGACAAAGGTAGGAAAGGCTGCTCCTCTATCTCTATTAGAGAAATCAATTATATTCTCATAGTCGGTGGTGAGTAGGCAGGAAAGCCAGTGGAAGGCAACCAAGATCAACTTAACGTTACATACACCGCTAGAGAAGGGAAAAGAAATGCTGGCTTATTGAGTAAGGGATTCTCTGAAGTCACAAGCTATTAAACCGCCCGTGTCGTTTATATAGTAAGACCCTCACAAAACGCCGCACCACTCATAAGCAGAGTACCTGCTGCCTGACAAGCTTCTCTACAACCTCCTAAGAGCAGCAGCTCCAACGGGAACAGTTTTCACTGAACACCAGGAACGGCCACTACAGAAAGCTAGGAAATGAGTGAGAAGTAAAGAAAAAGAAAAAGAATTTAAAAGAACAGCCGTTGGTTGCTACAACAACACAGTAAATGCATTTGGGAGGTACAGCACAGGGAGAGGGGCCAGAGTAATCAGAGCTGCCCACAAAGACAAAGGGAGAGGGCTAAGTCAGTTTGCAGGAACATCCTCTTTGTTACTGCACCCTGTTACGTATGTGTGGATTACTATCTTATACCTGACTGCGGTCTGAACTGTAGCTATGTCGGGTCTGCAGGAACATACACGATCTTCCAAAGAAAGCTCTCCCTTTCTTTGTGCCCACAGCCCTTCTCTGACTCCTCCTTGGCTGCGCGCTTCATGACGGTGGGGTACGGGAGATGCTTGCATTAGCATGGAGTTGAGCACTACATCAATTTAAAAAAATGTGTAGAGGCCTTCCCAGTGGCGCAAGAGGTTGGGTCTCAGCACTGTGAAGCTGTTGCCAGCCCCTGCAGCACGAGTTCATCCCCAGCCAGGGAGCTGACCCACAGGGCGCAGCAGACCTCTCCTGCCTCACCCGCTGCTGCCCTCAGCAGTGTGTTTCAGTCAATCCGCCTGTTTGTTCCCCACTCTGTCTCTGGTGACTCCTCTCACCCACCCATCCCCACCACTGGCCTGCACCCCAGTTCTTGTGTGCGGAAATAAATCTTTAAAAAAGTGAATGAAGGGCCCTCCCTGGTGGTGCAGTGGGTTAAGCAATGCACTGTGAGGCGAACCGCAGCCACTGCAGCACGAGTTCGAGCCCTGCCGCCGGCCGAGGAGGGGACCCACATGGCACAGCAGACCTCTCCTGCTGTGCCCACTGCTCCCCTCAGCAGTGTATTTCGGTTGATCTGCCTGTTCTGCTCCCCATTGTCTGGTGGATTCTCTCACCCCCCGTACCTCTGGACTGTACCCCAGTTCTTGTATGCATAAATAAATCTTTAAAAAATAAATTAAAAAAATTAAAAAATAAAAAAATATAAAAGTGAATGAAGGCAATACCACCAGTGTGATATTCACCTGAAGTCAGTGAGAAAATGTACTCCACCAGCTTCCCATTTGCTAAACCTGGGAGGAAGATCAGGTACTAGGTAGATCCCTAAAGACCAGGCCAGGCTTCTGAAACTGAGGGATCTTTCCTCATTTTGTTTCGTGCTGCAGAATTCCAGTCCCTGATGAGATAGCCAGACGAAGCCAAAGGTAACAGCTGAAACACCAACAGTAGATACCCAAGAAGTGTACTGTGGCAGACAAACAGCAACACCTGTCTCAATAAAAAAACTGCAAACTTACCACTTCGTTGGGAGAACAATGGAGAAACTGAGGTACACAGAAAAGACTGTATTTTAAAGGCAGCCTTCCAGTGAAATAGGAAGAGCGCTGGGCCAGAGTCGGGACCAAAAGCACAAAAAACCTAATGTCAGGAGTTTACCTTCTAGTAGGAGAAGAAAGACAATAAACAAGCAACTCAGAGAAATTTACTTCTGCAGGCTACAGAGTGAATGAGAAAGAGCAAAACAAACGCCAAGGCTTCTGCTCCTATACCACAAAACCTGCTCTGAGTGACAACATCGCAGAAGGTGCTGCCTTGGACAGCATGGGGGAGAGCCAGCCAGAAGGCAAGTCTCAGAGTAAGAGGAGGAAGAATGCGCTGGGAGAAAATGCAAAAATAGAAGATATTCTCACCCAGACCACTCCTTTCACCATACCTACTCATGTTCCATTTCAAATAAAAGGGCTCTGATCTAAATATAAGCTTGCGAAGCCAAATGAGGCTCTAACCAAAGATGCGTATGGGCATGCTTCCTGCTGGGAAGGGTCGGTACTAGTGACTCAAAGGGCAGTGTCCATAATTCCCATCACCCTGTCCAGAACTGAGCTTCAGTGCACACGTCAGTTCTGATGATGCATCATCTGCGTCTGCCGTCCACGCTACAGGCGTCTCTCCAGGTGCCCTGCAGATGCCCGACCCAAGGAACCGCAGACTCCGCGGCAGCTGTGACAGCTTCACAGGAGCACTGAGATGGCTTGTAACCTGCCGTTTCTATGGCTCCAGGGAAGCCAAGCTTTCCCTGTGATGGAAGGAAGACCTGCCTTCAGGCTGGCAGCTGGGAAGGCGGGAGGTCACACACCTACGCAGTGACTTCGCGGTTCTCCCACTGGCTGAGGCGAGTGCAGTGAGATATGCGCGCACAGCACGTTTCTGGTGCAGTGGGAGAGGGTCTTAAAGTAAACGCTATACTCCTGGACATGTTACAGAAGGGGCGGGGAAGAAGCATGGGAAAATGACTTTTTTTTTTAAAGATTTTATTTATTTATGCATACAAGAGCTGAGGCACAGGCCAGAGGTGCTGGGGTGAAAGGAGTCACCAGAGACAGTAAGGAACAGAACAGACAGATCTACCAAAATACACTGCTGAGGGAGGCAGGAGAGGTCTGCTGTGCCATGTGGGTCCCCTCCCTGGCCGGGGATCGAACTCGCACTGCAGAGGCTGCGGAAGTCCCACAGTGTGGCAGTCAACCCCTTGCACCACCAGGGAGGCCCAATGACATATTTTCAAAAATCATCATTGAAACTGTGAGACAAAAGAATTAAAGAAAATTTTGGACAGAAAAAACACTCCCAAAATTCACACTCTTAAAACAATGATTTCACTTTTGCATTATCTCAGAGTCTTTGCCTATATTCATATGTATTTTAGGGGTGTAGATCTGACCCATCCTAAATGTGTTCCCTATTTCAGCAGTCTTCATAACCACAAGATGTAAACGCTGCTCACTACTCCAGTGTACAGATGAAACTATTTTTAGGCTGGGGGGGGGGGGATAGTTAAACCAGGTTTACACGATGGCCTCACGATAACTTACAAATTCATCATTTTTGTCCCTGAAGAAGCTCCAAAAGTGTCTAGTAAGAAGAGGAACAGAAAGATAAACTCATTCACTGATTTCTTCAATTATTTATTGAGTGCCTACTAAGGGGCACTGAGCCAAGCCCCGGGGCCAGAGTAGTGAACAAAAAGACACAAAAAAGCCTTACTTCAGGAGTTTACCTTCTATTATAGTAGGAGAAGGAAGACAATAAACAAGGTACCAGTTGAACAGGCAAAGGAATTCTTAGAGAAACTTACTTTCTCAAGCTGTAGGGGAAACGAGAAAGAGAGCACAACTGATGGCAACGTTTCTTCTGCCTCCTATTACCAACACCTGCTCCTGATCAACACATTCAGCACCATCTTCTGGACCATCCAGCATACATCCAGGACCCTGGGGTCAGCAAACTTTCTCTACAAAAGACCAGGGAGTAGCTGTTTTGGGATTCGCAGCAGGGGTCTCTGGTGCAACTTACTCAACAATGTCACTGTAGGGTGACAGCAACCACAAGCAATGCATGAACAAATGGATGTGACTGTGTGTCAATAAAACTTTATTTATAAACAATGGCTGAGAAGAGAACTTGGCCCAAGTCACAACTTGCCAGCCCTAGCTGTACAGTCCCTGTTCTGTGTGCAATGACCGTGTTAACCAAAAACAAGGGGAAGATAGCATGCCACCCTCAACTGGAAAGTTCCATTCAGTTTTCCTCTGCCATGACTCATATTTCTCATTTCCTTTCCATTTCCACTGCCAGGCCCTAAATCATACTTTGTTACTTTTCATTTATGCACATTGCCCTGTTTTTATACATGCCGTTCCCTCACTGAGCCCCCTTCCTCTTATCCCCGACCTATGAAAATCTTCTCTCTGTCCCTCTCAGCTTGACTGAAATTAGAAAGCATAAGGACTTAATATTACTTTACGAGCGGTAATGGTATTGTGGTTATATACATAAATTGTTTAAGTGTCCCTATTTATTTGAGATTCATGTTGAAATTATCATACAAGAAATACTATGATTCGGCGATTTACTTCAAAATAATTTGAGGGTGAAAGTGGGAGAAGGAGGTGGGAAGATAGAGGAAACAGCCTTTAGCTTTAGGAGAAAGCTGGAAGATGCCTTCACAAGGATTCACTACACACTTTCTCTATTTTTGTATATTTTATTTTATTTTTTTTAAAGATTTTATTTATTTATGCATACAAGCACTGGGGTACAGGCCAGAGGTGTGGGGGGGGTGAGAGGATTCACCACAGAGAGTGGG